>JAYKKM010000260.1:600000-992500 GCA_035772405.1 Chrysogorgia sp. JL179-B06
TTACCATGAAGTTCCCAAAGTAATGAGGATCGTTACTTTTGGATTTAGCAGCTTTCTATATAATTTCTTTTTGGGTTTGCTATTTTCAGGGGGTTGTTACTTTGGGAACTTTATAGAACTGTCAATGCGTAAATGTGATTGTTTCAACAGTGATACAAACAACGTACCACATTCTTCTAATCCATATTTATCAGGAAATTCATAGATATGGTTTGGAACACCATCAGGAAGATTAGTTTCCTTTTGTCCCCAAATTCTGTGGCTGTTCCATATGGAATCCTTAAAATTATCCAATTGCTTTTAAAAGAAATGCAAGCAAGGATCAGAACGGTCTAAAAAGCAAGTGTCCCATGGTGTCTTGGGGTGAGGGGGAAGGCTAAATCAAAGACTCAAGATTACGAGGGAGAGTAAGCCAATATGTGTTGTCACATCATTTCCATTGTTCTCTCCATATAAAGGGGTAGGTGTCATAATTTTTTATCATAAAATATTTTACATATATTCTAAATATATGACCACTTAATATTGCTACTAAATTACCATATAAGTACAGATACCACCAATGATAATTTGCATACCTGATTTGATGTTGATTGGCCATAGATTACTGTATCAGATGGATTTGTAACTGCAGCATTGAACTGGTGAAGATATGTATGCATAGTTGCCATTGTACCAGTTTCAGTCCCTTTGTCGAGCCTCATGTAGGATGAGAGCACTCTAGATTCATAAAGGTATTCCAAATACCACTTTCCAATCAGCTGAGGGTTTGAATTGCCAACCCAGATCTTGAGCCACAAAATCTTTCTGCTAGCTGTGTCTATACACCCATAGATAGCAAGTGGGAATGTACTGTTTTGATATCCCATCCCCATCAGCTTATGTCCATCCAAGGAATGAACCCAGTTGGCACCCTTTGTGGTGAACATTCCTTTTTTCGTCCTACAAAGTACAGAATTTCTTTTCTTCTTAAATCTTGCTTAACATACTTCTCTAAATCATCTTTCAAAGCCTTACCTTCAACCCAACTAGCATTTCTCATGTACGCCATCTTTCAAGAATACGAACGACGAGCACAAAGGATCATGGTATACTATATAGGCTGGTGAAATTTTTCGATTTGTTTTAATGTAAATTTACTTTCATTTTAAATTAATTTTACTTTCATTTGTTATTTGTTTTTATTTCAGTTTAAATAATTTTAAATTTAATTTCATTTTTAAATTATTTTTATTTATTTTTTAATTATGAATATTTTGAATGACAACGCTAGGACACCATAGTGAAGTAACTCCCTCGATTTTTAATTTTAATAAGCACCCGTATCAGATTTTTCGCTGGATCCACCCTGGTTCACATGGTCAAATAGGTAAGTCCCCAATCACCTTCCCGAAGAGCTCATGTAAACCTTAAACGAATGGAAACCAAGTACATGTACTACCAGAAAGTTGTGTTGCCCAAGTGTGCCACATCAAACTCCTTGATGAGTCCAGGCATTTGCATGAGTTGTTCTATTAGAGATACATCACAGAATTTCTGTTTTTCAGAATTTCATCATCTTCATTACTCTTAGCGGAAAACCTCTTGGCCAGCTTTGATGTAATATCTTCTAATGAACCACCCAAATATTTTCCATTTTTGAGCGCCTCATCTAGAGTGATAACGGTATATTGTGCGCTGATTAGCTTTGTCATCGTTGGGAATTGTGGAGCATTATTAACAACAGCAAGCAGGCCAACAATTGTTTGTTGCGGATCATTACAAATCCAATTTCCTAAAATGTTTCTCAAAGATCTTGTAAACCAATTTCTTGTCAGGCATATACCACATATCAACAACTGGTCCTTGCATCACCAGTTCTGGTTTTTCAGTGCCTATAACATGCCGCCACTAGAGTTGAATTCAATTAGCGTACTAAATCAACGTTCTTTCTTAAGGGCTTGGGTACTAGCCAGTTTTTTGTACAATAATTTAAGACACAAGAATTTTTTTTATGAACAACTTAAGCCGCTGGCGCTGTAATTGAATCTTGCCGAGACAAGGATCAGAAATCTTATTTTCTGATCGAGCATGTCAAACGTTATAAGCAAATACATGTTGAAATCAAAACCTGCAAATATCAACAGGTGGTCGTCTGGGTAAAATTGCTTTTCAAAAAACATATATTAAACCTATGGAGCTAATGCTTGGGAGACCAGTAATAGATGTCAAGGGCTGTATGAGCTTTATTTGTGTAGCGTTTTGAGAATATGAGTCGACTCTATATGATAACAACAAATTACTCATTACTATGTATTGGTTTTATTAGTGCTGTGACCGCATCAATGTTATTGTATTGCTTGCTCGCATTTCGCTTTGATGAAATCATCAAATGCAAAAGGGTAACTTCGTATAGAAATCCTTTATAGATGCATAACACTTTCGACAGCAGCCTTGAATCAATATTAATTCTCTATGTATCATACAGATGATACCAATTGACTGAAAGCGTTTGATAGTCAAATAAAGTACCAACATCTTACAACAAAATGGATGAAACCCGTACGAACCAAACCAGAAATGTTCGATTTATTCTTGATTAAAGGAATTTAAGCAAAAACAAAAAACATACGATTCTTACTAATTAAATATTCTCATGCTAATTTAGAAATATGTACGCGAAAATAGTTTTATAAATGTTGCAAATCTCTAATATATGGCAAATGAAAGCCCTTGGAAAGCGTAATGTAATGGTATGAATTATATCAATACTAGTTTAATATGCGATGCGCTATAAGTGAAAAAAACTACAATTAACAGTAACAACTTTTGACAGGCGGACATGTTAATCAAGTACTCTAAATGAAATGATTTTTTAAAACAATTTTTATTAAGCCTACAGATTTCATGTTTACATTACTTGCAGAAGACGTCAAGGGCTTTCAAACAAACATAACATGAGCTACATCTGTCTATTTTGAAAAAAAGAGTCAGGTTTGTGTGAGCTATACAAGTATTATATTGCTTTCACTGAATATCCACTGTACATTAGTTTGCATAGTGCGTTCTCAGATGGCCACATTTTCGCGTATCTTTACTTGCTGAAGCTCATGTAACTCAGAAGGGATATCAAAACTAAATTCCATGTCAGAGCTTGCAGGTATTTGTGTTTTTGTTTTTTTCTGTGCAGTACAGCAAACTGGAATGAAATGTGCCCATGCCACTTAGTCTCCCCTGATTGATATCTATATTGTCTATGACATTAGCATATATAACTCCTGTCAATGCAATCAGTGAAGTTACATGGAACAAAGATGTTTCATTATCATTGTATTTCTCTAACACATCATTGGCAATGGCGTTGTCTATTCAAAGCACTGTGTTATAGATTACAGTGTGCCCTGCTGAGTGGAGAAGTGAAGTAGAAGATATATTATTTTCTTTCTGTGTCAGAACATATTGGTAATAGAATAGACACGAAAAGAGATTGAGTATGAGTAATGCTGAGGATGTCAAATCGGGAACAAATTTATAACGAATGTATACGCTATAAGTTTATAACTCCTGATGTTTTTTGTTATTCAGTTATTCAAAAGCTGTGGAAAACTATTAATTGTTGTATTTCCCCAATGATGTCTAGATCTGAATGGGGTGAAAGTTTAACAACGGTATATTCAGAGTTGAACTTAACTGATGACTTGGAGCTCAAGGAAGGATATTCAATCTCACCTTGAGACATGATGGTGTTGTTGTCCTTCCATATGATGAACCAATTTGCAATGAAGAATGGGTCCAGTGGGGCCAAATACGAACAAGAAAAAGAACATGAGGAGATTCGTTATAAGGAACGATTGGTTTGAAAAGTTCCAACAAGTCAATGGTAATAGTCTAATTTTGCATTCAAATATTGTAAATGTGACTGTTAAGAAATAGAAAAATGTGCTTAACCATTACAATATGAAGTTTTGCAAGATGTTGATACACCACCTTCATGTGTTACACATTATCCTGGATTCTGGGTTAATTGCGTGGAGAAATGATCCTTGTAAAAAGAACAAGACCAAAGATCATAAAAGTATTGCCAAAGTGGCTCACAGGAAGTATGTTGTCTTTTCAATTTTGTCGAATCAACCTATAAATTTACTATACAGTATATGTTCCGTAACCTACAAGACAGTACAGTGGAAATGAGAAGCAGCTGGCAAAACTTTTAACCTAAAGAAACAGCCTACAAAATTACGCATTCTCTGAACGTTATTTCGCACCCTGAAATACAAATGTTTTACCAAATTTATATGTTATGCACCCATCAAAGTTAAACCCCAACGATCGTCTGTACATTATAGTTAAAATTCATGAATCTTAGCATGTTGGGTTCCTATACTGTGTTCTTATCTTTCTTCCGTTGGTAGCCTTCGATTGTAAACGGTAATCGATTTCTTATGTTCTTTTCGATCTCTTAGCCTCAATTCTCTAGTTCTTGAATAGATTCTTTCTTTTCCAGCTTTTGTTGTCCGGCCTTCTCTTTTTAACTACTAAATTGACCCAACAATCGTACTGAGCGCTTCATTTGCTCAAAGTATCTTCTATATGTTTTCTTTCTCTACAGTGCTCTTTGTTTTGTTGAGTGTAAGCAGAGTTTGAGTCTGTTCGTCAGACGAGACTGACTTTTTTAAAAAAACAGCTGTTGTGGTCTGGTGGTTACCACACATGTCTATGAGCTGGGAAACACAGGTTCAAATCCTGGATCGGACCTTCACTCAGGGTCTTACAAATAATTGAGGAGAAAGTGCTGCCTTTGCAATAATATCAACAAATGGTAAGACTTTTGGGTCTTCTCGGATAACGACCTGAAATCGTAGGCCCTACCCTTACAAAAAAATCCAATTGGAATTCCTATTGGAATTTCCAATTGGATCCTATTGGAAATTGGCCCAATTTCCAATTGGAATTCCAATTGGATTCTATTGGAATTCTTATTGGAATTCTAATTGGATCCTATTGGAATTTCAATTGAATCCTATTGGAATTCTTATTGGAATTCTAATTTATCGAATTGGAATTTCAATTGGATCCTATTGGAATTCCAATTGAACCCTATTGGATGGAATTTCTATTATTTGAAAAAATCATTGAAACTGAATGGAAATGCCTAAAAATTACACTTTAAACTGAGATTATGCATAGGGTTTTATAAAGAAAAACACACAACAGGTTCTGATGTATTAAAATGAATTTTATTATATATCCACAATCCACACTGTTCTTTACCATTGTTCCACATAATCATGCAACACTAATTATTAAATGTCCAAAATTATATAACTATTATAAATTGACAAGTTTCTATCACAAATCCTCAATTTTCAATTGGCTATTGCAGGAATTACTATTTAACAATTAGACAACGAACCCGTATTTTCTATGAGCAGATAGTCAACGAGGCGCAGCCGAGTTTACTATCTGCTCATAGAAAACAAGGGCGAGTTGTCTAATTGTTTTAGTATAAATTTACAAGTTACTAAACGCAACAAATAACTTTTATTTCACATTTTTCATGAACAAAATGGGAATATTCTTTCAAAATCATGCAACTTTTACCCCAGAGGTTTCTATCAGCTGATAGTAACTCCTGCGATAGCCAATTATGAAAATTGAGGATTTGTGATAGAAACTTGTCAATTTATACTAACTGCTGATAGAAAACTTGGGGGTAAAAGTCGCATCATTTCGAAAGGATATTCCCATTTTTTCACGAAAAATGTGAAATAAAAGTTATTTCTTGGGTTAGAAACTTGTAAATTTATACTAAAACAATTAGACAACTCGCCCTTGTTTTCTATGAGCAATGTCAACTCTGGTCTGCCTCATACAAAACACGGGCTCATTGTCTAATTCATTGTTAATTATAAAACATGCAATGTTGTAAAAAGCAGAAGTAAAAATAGTTTTGAAGTACATGTAGGTCTGATGTTTACTATTTTTGGTAAAACAGGATTGTACAGTAATATAGTTTAAACAGATCTAAAACAATAAAGACTATTTTGAGAAATTGATAAAAATAGTATCAACATAGCTTAAAATAGGGGAAAAATAGCTAAAATAGGTTTGAAACCTATTTTAAATACTTTCAAAAATTGGTAAGGGATACCTTCACTCTTACTGATAGACAAATAAATATCTCACAGCATAAAGATTAATAGCATAATATATGCCTTCACTCTTACCGATAAAGACAAATAAATATCTCACAGCATAAAGATTTAGCATAATATGCAACTCTTACTGATAAAGACAAATAAATATCTCACAGCATAAAGATTTAGCATAATATGCATTCACTCTTACTGATAAAGACAAATAAATATCTCACAGCATAAAGATTAATAGCATAATATATGCCTTCACTCTTACCGATAAAGACAAACAAATATCTCACAGCATAAAGATTAAGCATAATATGCCTTCACTCTTACCGATAAAGACAAATACATATCTCACAGCATAAAGATTTAGCATAATATGCCTTCACTCTTACCGATAAAGACAAATAAATATCTCATAGCATAAAGAATAATAGCATAATATATGCCTTCACTCTTACTGATAACGACAAATAAATATCTCACAGCATAAAGATTAAGCATAATATGCCTTCACTCTTACAGATAAAGACAAATAAATATCTCATAGCATAAAGATTAATAGCATAATATATGCCTTCACTCTTACCGATAAAGACAAATAAATATCTCACAGCATAAAGATTTAGCATAATATGCATTCACTCTTAATACCGATAAAGACAAATAAATATCTCACATCATAAAGATTAATAGCATAATATTATATACCTTCACTCTTACCGATAAAGACAAATAAATATCTCACAGCATAAAGATTAAGCATAATATGCCTTCACTCTTACCAATAAAGACAACTAAATATCTCACAACATAAAGATTTAGCATAATATGCATTCACTCTTACTGATAAAGACAAATAAATATCTCACAGCATAAAGATTAATAGCATAATATATGCCTTCACTCTTGCCGATAAAGACAAATAAATATCTCATAGCATAAAGATTTAGCATAATATGCATTCACTTTTACCGATAAAGACAAATAAATATCTCACAGCATAAAGATTAATAGCATAATATATGCCTTCACTTTTACCGATAAAGACAAATAAATATCTCATAGCATAAAGATTTAGCATAATATGCATTCACTTTTACCGATAAAGACAAATAAATATCTAACAGCATAAAGATTAATAGCATAATATATGCCTTAACTTGAGCGATGTCAACTCTGGTCTGCCTCATACAAAACACGGGCTCATTGTCTAATTCATTGTTAATTATAAAACATGCAATGTTGTAAAAAGCAGAAGTAAATTTAATATAACTGACACCACTATTAAGCACACACCACTATTAAGCACACACCGCTATTAAGAAGTAACCTATTTAATAACATATAATTACATACTGTAATTCACTGTAAACCAGATGTGGTTTTTTGCTTTTGGCATTTTTCTACATTCTGCAGTTTAGCTTTAATGAGATTCTTCACTTTTTGTTCATCAAATGCTTTAAACGTTTTCATTACCAATGCTGCAAACAATAAATTGGAAAAATAATGTTAGCTGGTAGGTCTAACTGGTGTTAATTCATAATTGCTATTGTTATACAATAGCAATTGAGAATCCCATGTTAGTGGATGACTATGAATATATATTGTAAAATCTTGTTACATGGGCAATTTTTTGTCCTAAATTGGAAACAATCAATTTCAAGAGACAAGTTGCACGTACAAAGCTTGGCAACAAGTTCAGTATTACAATGGTGGAAATGTCAATGAACTGAATGGGTTTATTACTGAGAATATTTGGCATTCATACTCAATTAATACATTTAATGGCATGGCATATTGAAAGGAAAATAGTGCATGTTTATATAAATTATATAAATTAATATAATATCAACATTAAAAGTGGAAAATAATATACTGTAATTACAGTATATAGTATTATTAGTATAAATATAATATAATTTTTGATTATATAATATAAATTTTATAATATGAATATAATAGAAATTGTGATGGATTTGATTTTGAGACAAGTCTTATATATATGTTGCATTTTTGCAACTGGTTTCAGTTGGTTTATCACACTCAATTTCAATTTGACTATTAATTTAATATTGATCGATTAATGGAGTGTATATGCCAAATATTCTCAGTAAATATCCATTCACTTCATCGGCATTAGCACTATCATATAATACTAAACTTGTTTTCAAGCTCCTGTCAGGGGCCTACATAGTTTAGTAAGTATTAAATAGGGCATTGACCAGTGCACATTCCAAGGATTATAGCTTTGATTTCCAGCCAGAAGGCCTTAAATACAACCCATCTCAGTTCAATCTTAACACTACCATAACCAAGTACCAACCAGCAACCATTTTCTCTTAGAATTAAATAATCAGTTTAATTGCTTTGATGAAGAGCAAGATCATATAAACAGTTCTATATTGGTGCACTTTCCTTGAGGGTCTTAAGACTCATAAGACCTTTGTCAGCAAAAAGCTGTTTTGCTTACAAAGGTCTTATGAACACCTGACGAAAGTGGATCAATATAAATGTTTCATCCTGTTCTTCTTTCAAATATCAACAGCGACTCAATGACGACGAATATATCAATGGCGCTAGTATTATTAAATACAAAGTCTAAGAGAGCATTAGATTATCGCCAAAGTCATGAACAATTTATATAAAACTCACCAGTGACAGCAATGACGCGTCCCAAATACGCTTTCCAGCCTGGTTTTCCAAACAACAGTTACTCACAACACCATGCGTTTTCGCTCGCCTGCTTTTTTGTTCGCCCGTCTGGCCGTCTTTAATACCAAAACTCGAAACAAACCGGTCTAAACAAACCCAAACCACTAACTCGTTTTAACCGAACCAAGAGGCGGACTTGGAGCAAGTCTAGATAGGTTTCACACGTCAAATAAAGTTTTAAAGTTGTATATAAAAGCTTCCCTTCGAACGCAGAAGATGTAAATGTCTCTTGATTGCTGAATACGAAATATTGCGCCATAACATCACGTGTCACTCCGATCACGGCATGTTAGGGAATAAAGTACCGGTCGGCAGTTGATACCATTTTCCAATATACGAGAGGATTTCATTATTATTAACAGGTTTATTACATTATTGAACTTGATTACCTCGTTATTAAAAAAACTGGAAGTGAAATATAACCAAATTCAATAATTTTCGTGCGCGCGTATGTCGAGTAGGACTATTTATTCGGTGTATTTGTTCCCAGATCTCTTTAGTCACGGCCACATATAACATGGCGGATTCCTGTAGTACTGTTACAAGCAGATATCAGTCATCAGTCATCAGATACAGTCATACAGATATCTAATAGACCAGTATTTATTTATTTATTTTATTTACAAGATTCGCCAGATAATAAACACATACGAACAGTCAAATTCGAATTCTACGAACAGTCGAATTTCATGACTTTCACATGATACCTTCTTGTCCAATTAATAAATGATGCAAGAAAACATGGACTTTTGACACATGGTATATAATAAAAATGTTTGTTTCATAGAAGGTGGCTTCTATTAAGGAATTTTATGATTTCTTTAAATTGGAATTCTTGTAAAGAATAATTCCAATTTCTATGGAAATTCCTATTGGAATTCCATTTCCTATTGGAATTCCATTTGGAATGCCATTGAAATTCCAATAGGAATTCCTATTGGAATTTCATTCCAATTGGATGAAAAACTTCTACAGCCTGTTGTGGTATTCCGTTCACCTAAGAGTGATAAATCTAATAAACTAAACTAGGTTAGCCAGCTAGTTAGATACAATCTGGTGCAAAACGACTGGTCAAATTGTTATAACCCATTTTAACACGTTTTCAGTTGGATTATAGTTCTCAGTTCAAGTCTTGCAGCTGATAATACCACATTGTTGAATCAAAGGCAGCCTGTGGATACTATGACAATCTATTTTTCTCATAAGAATTGTAAAGTTTCTGTAGCTTTGTATACTATGGGTATATCTAGAGGCCATGACAAGCATATGATAAAAATACAGATCCTTCCGTTTTATTAATTTATATTGTTTATACCGATATTGTTTAGGAGTACATTGGGTGTAATTACTGAATTTCTTTTAAGCCTCGTATCCTGCTCATCACAATTACTTGTTTGGAGCTTGCTGTGAGTGGGTCAGCATTAGATGCCATCCGTCTTGGCTCACCAATCTTCTGTATCTCTCGATTACGGAGCTTATATGTGGATGGTATCTAATGTTTACTCGCTCGTAGCAAGTTGTGATGGATATAACCATTCAGCTGTAGCCAAATTTTGAGAATCTTCTATCAAAGTTCAAGCTGGGAGATTCATCTGCATATTGGCATGGACTAACAGATTCTACCTCAAGATAGAAAGATACCAATGGAAAACGCCATGCTGAACTCATTCATTACTGACACAAGACAACGACAGAGCTCAAATCGTATATCATATCAGCCTGACTTGAGGGGTCCATTGTGAGCTTTTACCATATACGAGTTGTGAAGGATTTCTGGTGAGTCTGAAGCGATTTATTGCCTCAAGAGGTCAGCCGAAGAAGATTATTTCCAACAATGCAAACATTTTACTTTAGTTTAATAGATTTACCAAATAAAAAATTACAACATTGATACAAACAAAAAACAAAGAAACAGTAAGTAACTAATAAATATAAGTTGGCTGGGTATCTGCAACAGCAAAGGTTCCATGCAGCTTCACAATGGATCAAGAAAGCTATCCAAGATGAGGTTTCATGGTTTATTGGAAGAACACCAACTTAAGTGGCAGTTCAACCTAAATAAAGCGAGTTGATGGGGAATGGTGGGATTGGTAAAGAATGCTCTGTACAAAGTCGCAGGTATCGCAAGTGCGGTTCAAGTTCTGATGGAGCTGTGACCAAAAAGGAAACCCAGATAAGAGGCAACATAATTAACACCCAAACGAAAGGCAGCTATTGATGTGTCAAAGAACATTCAAGGGATATATTCGTTTTAAGATGAAACTTTACTTAAAGAAAACCGAAAGAAATTTTGACTGAACTTTAAATAAGCTGAAACAATGACAGTTGTTGTGTTAGTTGGAACATTGTATGAAATTCGAGTAATAACTGAAAACAGTTTTTTGTAATTTCGTGGGAAATTGTGTACCGATAGTGAGTGTAACTTGTTCATTGACGTTGTTTACATGAGGCTGGGAGAGAGTGAAATCTGTATTGAAAAAGAATGTGCAGTATTTTGACTTATTGTGGGAATTATTGATCAAATTCACTACAGGATATAGTACACAAGCAGTCAGATTGAAAAATTTATTAATGACAACATCGCAGCGTGATGATAATTGGATGGACTTGTTGTTGGAGCCGAAGAGGTTATAGGCGTTGCCATACTGTTGCATGTGGGTCTTGGCATCAGTGCACAATACTAGCCTTGCGATATACAGTCACATAAATAGTCCACTGGTCACATGCTCAGCTGCAGCCTGCACACATACAGATAGAAAGTTATTTTATTTCTTGTATAAACATATTTATACTTTAAGCCAGCCACATGGTTTGTACGGTGCATCACAGCTAACATATTTACGTCGTGACAACGGAAATTTGTAGACATTACAAAAACGTAATATCATAACATTCGATGTGACAACGTTAACTTATTGCACGTTAATATATAGCGACGTTATTATATCGACGTTCCTGTAACATTGTTAAATTGCTTGAAATCGCATTTTTCCAGACCACTTTACATACCGAGGAATAGAAAATTCACAGTTAGCACATAGTAACGTCCACAATGTTGCAATATCTATCAATAACATAAGTTTGTTTGCAGCAAGCAACGTTGTCAGAACGTTTCGATTTATGTGATATTTTGACATACTACAAATTCCCTATAATTTTATATATAAATATCTGCACAATTATGCACAGGTTTCTTTAACAAATACTCTATTAATTGTTCATCGACCACGTTGCGTTATATTCTATAGAGTCGTCGATATGCAGCAGTTAATATATGTAATTTGAAGTCATGCAGTTGATGATTTTAAAGTACCAGGATTATCCAAATAAAATCCTTTTACACACATCTCTTGCTGAAAGCTGAATACTTGTGTGGCATTTCGTATCCAAGACATGATTAGCTAAACAGCTGACACCCAAGGCCCACTGAAAGTTGTGGAGAATATCTTGTTAATCCACATTAACAGTCACATCTGGTAAAGATGTGAACACGATGTTCCATGATAATAGGTACTGGATCTACTGATGTGGATCATGCCTAGCTAGCCAGTAGTGCTGGATGAAAATTAGTCACTTCTGATTGGTTGAACCATAAGCGTACCTCTGTTAAGACAGTAGTCCTTTTCAGCACTTGAGTAAGTCTCAGACCAGAGTGACTCCCAGATCCTAATCTGGTGATGAAGGGCTTTCACTCGAAATGCTAGACCTCCAAGAAACGAATTCTGCACAGGCAAAACACATGCATATGTCGTTATTGACTTTTTAGGTAATTCAGAGATACTTCTTATACCATTAAAGTTTAAATCTTTGTTGTTGGATCTTCAAGTAATATCGGTTGTTTGGAGGAATGGACGATGTAGGTGGAATTTCTTCATACGCCTTCCCTGTATTTTTGTTTTGAATACACGCTATCCAAGCGAGATCATTCATTGCCATTGGTGCATTGGTAAGGCTCATTCCTGGCACAACAATTTGTTGTTCTACTTGTACATCTGATTCAAATTCTCCAATTAAGTACATACTGGTGTTCTGGTTTTTACTGGTCATTGTCTATTTGTGTTCATCGGTTTTCAGCGATTGATCGATTCACATGGGTGTAGCTAAAAGCGGATTTCCATTCAGTTTTTTGTGTATGAGAGACTTTTTGCAATCGAATTTTGCAATCGATTTTTTATGCAAATTAAAAAGCGTGCAAAACATAATTCTCAAAACAAAATATGGAAAAAGAAGCATGCTGCTTCGCCAGCAAAAAGACTGCATTGTTTTGCATTACTTTTGTACAGGTGATGCCAAGATCACACTAGCTACAATCTATCGTCCGAGTCCCACTGTTGCCAAGTCATCAAAAAAAACAAGTAAAGTTACTTGGGATGTACTTGTGGAACGAAAATACGTAGAGCCACCAAAAAGTCGTCAGAGCTATAATCAAATTCTTTTGCTATCTGCCACCAAATGTGCGCAAAAAATTCTTACAATAGCAAAAATTATTCGCAATGCTGCCCAAATTCCAGTGGAGGGTGACTTTACCAACAACCTGGTGCAATGTTTTAGTGACAGGGAAGACTGGAGAGAAAGGAGAATATATATCTGGCTTTAATCCTCAATTCTCAGTATTTAGCCAATACTCAGGAAATCATCTATCATAATGCGTGTATTATCACGTATCATCGTCTTCATGTATCTATTTTTGTGTTCCCACTCTCATATTGTTATAGCTTTGATATGTTAAGTAGTTTTAAGTCAGCACTAAGACTTTTCTTTTTTAAATTAATAGTTGTTTTTTTCATAGTGGTAATATATCTGGTAGGCTTTATCTTATAATGAAACTGTAATTAGTTTTATAAGTAACATTAAGAATATATTGTTGTAAAGAGCATTGAGACTATTGTATAATGCTCCTAATACGTCTTTTATTATTATTATAAATGGAACTTTCTCCATTGACTGGGAGCAATTGATGACAAGTGTGTCATCATTCAAGCTCGAAGTAGATCAGAATATTACACTACAAAAAAAACATAGTATTGTTCTGCTGGCAGTTTAATGCTAATTACGAATTTATCTTATTCGATGTTGGTGACAATGGCTGGTGGAGCGATGGAGTTTATGCAAATGGAAAAATTGGTTTTGCTATTGATAATAATCTGCTTGATTTTCCTCCTGCTGACACCATTGAATATTCTGTCACAAATGTATTGTATCCATATGTATTTGTAGCAGACGACGCATTTTCCTTAAAGTGTTTATAAAACGAAATTTTCGACCTCGATTTTATTTGATATTCTTATAGTTCGTGCTTCGCTGATTTTATTTTTTAACGACTTTGCAAAGTAGTTTTATCGACCTTCAAAGTTGACGAGTAGACGTCCGGTTCATCGCGCGGCCAAAACAAGCCTTGTGACGTCACTGCTTGTACTCGGCGTGTCAAGGAACATAAACAAGCATAGCAGAATTGCGGCAGTGAAAATAAAACGTTATAGATAATAAATGCTAAAGAAAGTCAGAAGTGTCTAAAGAAAATCGCAAGTCTTGCTATTAAATCAAGAGGACAAAATTCACTGATAAATCTTCATCATTGACAACAAAATAGTAAATTAAATATGCACAAAGAAAGTGAAGCCGGTGCGTCGAGTGTACGCCATTGAACATGTTCCGTGGATAAATCATCGGATTTTCACGTTTTCTTTTGAGCTGTTGATACCGACTGGAACTACAATTAGTGACATCATTATCGGGACATTTCACTGAAAATATTCATTACTCCCCCTTGCCCCCTATTCAATGTTGGATAAAGAAAAACACATTTCTATTTCATCGTACCATTGCTGTTTGTTTCTCCACCGATTAGTACAACATTGAAAAGGGTGATGGGGTTCAAGGGGTAAAATTAAAACATTTTGGTAAAATAATCGATTCATTTGATGTGTCCCAGGTTTTTTTGTCACTGATTGTCTGATTAAAAAACTTAATTTATTGCATACAAATTCCGTATTATTACATTACAATTGCGAATAACTAGTTTGGGACATTAACTAGATGTGCTAACATTATTTTAAAGCAGATTGTTTGTTGTTCTTCAATGCAATTAAGCAGAAATATGAAACCTTCATGATGACATGTTAGTTAAAGCACGTGCGCCTGAAAAATGCGACCCAAATACAAAGTTATTCGTTTCATATTAGAATGCCACATGGGCATTCGAAATGATACAATCTATTTTCGATGACAAACTGCTACAAAAAGTTATTAATAATATGGAATGTGGTTGAATTTCAGTCACGTAATATTCCTCGGGTGAGCGATATGCTGTTTATGTCAATCCTTTCACAAACAGCTTGCGCATGTTATACTATCCCTTGCATTATATTTCCTGTTGAATTTTTGATTTTACAATATTAGTGGTAATGAACAACCAGTATGAACATTCTTCATTGCGCACAGAATCAGTAGAACTGCGTTTGAGAGAAACGCTCGAGGTTTATATGGCCATTTAAAGTCATTGAAATCGTTTATATAGAAAGTTCTCAATTTCTAAACTAAACGCTCGCAGGCACAATAACAGGAAATGCCCTCTGAGCGGCATATTTCTCTCGCTAGGAAAGTTCATCCCCAATTAAAGGGCAGTAAAAAAGACCAAGTAGCATAGTAAACAATGTATGATACTGATATTGTTCTTTGGAAACGATTTTACTCAAGTAACCATATCAAAAGTTCTATATTTTAGAAGTTAGCACAAGTAACCACGGCAAATTAAAATAAATTAGATTATCATTCTATATTTTTAGAATGTTCGTGGTTAATTGTGTGAATTAAGTATTATTTGAATTCCAGTAATCGTAAGGTATATAATTCGCAAGGAAAAAGTAACTTGCAGTTGCGAATGCAATGGCCATGTAACGTGAAACTTATGCCCTGCAGGAAGCCTTAGTAACTTTGCAAATGCTTGACAAAAGTGTTAGTTCATGAGTGTAGTGATCTTTAATTTGCGCTACTATGCGAAGTAAGAATAGTGTTGATCAGTTTTTTGCGTACTGTAGTTATGCACGGACGTGCGCAAGCGATAACAGGCTTGTTTATTATTTCATTCCCAGAACAATACGAGAGGTTTTAAAGCCAAATTTTCGCTGTCAACTTACAGTATATGTATATAGGCAATTTTTTTAGTCAAAATTCCCAAAGTGTTTGCTCCTATAGATGTCCTAATGCCATTTTTGCCATTTGAAAACTATTTCCAAAACAAATTATAAAATGCTTAACGTGTATTTTTCAGACAATCAGTGACATTATTATTGGGACACTTCACTGAAAATATTTATTACTCCTCCTTGCCCCCTTTTCAATGTTGGATAAAGAAAAACACATTTCTATTTCATCGTACCATTGCTGTTTGTATCTCAACCGATTAGTACAACATTGAAAAGGGGGAGGATGGTAAAAAAATCGATTCATTTGATGTGTCCCAAGGTTTTTTTGTCACTGATTGTATGTATATTTACAGAAACGTTTGTAACACAACTACACAAGTGGTTCTATTCGATACTGCGTGAATCTATGTGGTTTAAAACTTGAACCTGTGGCCCTTCATATTATTTTCTGTTTGCCAATGGCAAATGATGGGTTTATACATCAAGAATATGACCCGGTCTGTGATGTGTATTACTAGTGTGGTAAGCCGGCACTCGGTAACGCAAACAACTACTGTGATGTCCACATATTGCTTAGAATGAACGGCTGAACGCGCGGCTGAATAGCACCGAACTGACATAATTGTCGAATGTGATACAGTGTAATATCAAATAGCACAGATGCCACAGCATAATTTATCAAATATAGTTAGCAAGAAAAACACAGAAATGTGAAACATGTACCCTTCGTGAAACATATTATAAATATTTGTTTATCAATGAATGGGTCAGTTAATTGTAATAATTGCATGTTGCCTGTTGTCATTGTTGATCAGTCTTGCATTTACAACAACAGTATGAAATTTAACTTCTGCAGTGCAGTTCTCTTGAAAGTAGGTGGTTATATATTTCTGTTTTGGATATCTAAATAAAATAAAATATAATATAATATATTCAGGAATACCAAGGATTTTGTTTTACTTTTACACTCTATTTGAGAGTCTCATGAAAGTGCCACAACCACAGTTCATCCGACATATGCGTCTGTGCTCTTATGCCTCTCAATGTTTGAAATACGACAAGTAGAAGTATATTAAACAAAGCATACCAACTGTATGATGCATGAACGACTATTTGCATCCGAAAAACGCAGTTTCAAGCTTATTATGACGAATCATATAAAGAAACCATAGTAAAATACTACAAGAATCTCCAGACGACTCTAACCAGTGACGTCAAACCGCAACTAATTCGGTTCCAGACCCCGGACGTCTTGTTACTCAAAATGCTCACTTTCAGACAAAAAATAAACTACTTTCTAAAACCCAGAGAAAAAAATGAATCACACCACGTTATTCAGCGCGTCAAAAACTATAAGAATATCAAATAAAACAGGGGTCGAAAATTTTGTTTCATAAACACTTTAAAAACACATATATGATAAAACCTTTTCCTGGGCAGATTGCCAGACACATACAATTATAGGATATCTAGAGCAAGTCAAGTTATAGAAAAAACACATTTGGGATCATGGCAACAAGATTCAGTGTAGAGAAGACCTATAATTGCCAATGTAGAAAGAGTAAAAAATGTAGTTAAGGCAATAATAGCTCTTTGTAATTTCTTGCCAGTTACACAGTCTCAGTGAGGACAGTATTCATACTACCCAAGACATTTTGTTGATCAAGATCGTACAAGAGGAAGGGTTGCTCCTGGACAATGGAGAAATGAAGTAGAGACCACTGCTGGCTGGTCAAGGCTTCAAAGCAAATGCAAGAGGATAAAAAAATATTCAAGATCTGCTAAGCACAAGTTGTCCGATTTTCTTTTGCAGCCTTTTTGTGTAGCTGTACCAAGCAATGTTGCTGCAGAATGTCTGGATATTTCTTGGTGAGGTGGTGATGGTTGCGGTGATACTGAAGTAACCAAGGATGTTGACGAGTTAGCATAACTGCTTGATTGTATAGGTGCTGCACATATACGGTTTTCTGGCAAGGACATGTTACTTTCTGTATCTTTGTTAGATATTGTCATTCAAAAACATGTTTTCAAAATATTTGCACTTTGGCAAAGCATGTACTGCAGCACCTGATTTTGCCATTCGATTACGTTTATCCAGACATCTCTTCAAGTTCTTCCACTGTGACTCAAGGAACTTGACTATAGTAGGAAAGTGTAAATGTAAATTCATTATTTTACATTATTTCAGTTAATAACAATCTGGTGTGAAGGCACCAAAGACACTTAACGAGCCAGTGTCATGGTCTCGGCATTCCCCTAGTCTGAGCTGTCCCCTGCGATTAACTGTGTATGCGTGAAAAAAGCAGACCGATGAGCACGCAGGCAAAACTGGTCTGAATGCTCCCACAGTCTTAGTTATCCCCTTTTAAATTTCGCTTTTTAATCATTGCCTATTTCCAGAAATGGTTGAAACATTCTCAAGGAAGGCAAATTTTTGTTTTATAATTCTACTAAAGATTAGGTAAGATGATTATCGTGTTATATCTTTGTGTTGATACACTAATGCAGTACATGCTGCTGCAACAATTGCTTATATAAAATCAGTATGTTTACAAAGTGCAATATACAATCAGTGTATAAAATTATTGGGATCATATAAAAAAAAACAGATTTACAAAATTTTGCCAGAAACCTCTTACTGTGATGTCGACTCGAGCGTTTCGCCAGTGACACGTCATACGCAACTTCATCGATGGCAACTGCTAGCAGATCATATACTTCGCCATGTCGTTGGTGGATGAAAACTCCTTTCCACAGGCACAGTGCGTTGGTAGACGTTTCAACTCCCATCGATAACGAAGATAGATTGCATCAAAGGACTCTCCCTTATTGATGACATATCCCTCGTCAGCCAGATCGAGGAACCTTTCAGATGTTGGAGCTGGGCTTTGTATCTCGCCTCTCGCTCGTTTGCTACATGGCGGCGTAATAATAATAATAATAATAAAGACGTATTAGGAGCATTATACAATAGTCTCAATGCTCTTACAACAATGTATATTTTCAATGATGAAGGGCTCCGCTCGAAACGTCAGTATTTCGTCACTAAAAATCTTGGCAATTTACCACCTTTTCACTTTGCTATATATCCAAAACACTGTCTACACAGCACTCTACTTTTTTATAATAAACCTTCAGATTTTTTCATGCATATGATTTTGCTCGTGTAATTAAGTATTTGAAAATATAACTAGTAGTGTAAATCCTTAATTATACACTCGATATCATATGATTATCTCTACATATTATTATTGTGTAGAATGTTTGTGGAATTCTGAATTATACTTACAATGCTTCTTACTACTTTCGTTGTTCATTTCATCTCTAATCACTTTTCTGGACTGGCTCGGCAGGTCTGTCTACTCCACTGTTATGCTGCTGTACGATCTTCTCTGTAAGACCTTGACATATGATCTTAGAATTCTCGCTCTCTACGGCACAAATGCCAAAGAAAATAGGTATGCCAAGACCTCCTAATCGTGTTGGCAACGCGAGAAGCTTACGATCCTCTAAGGACAGATTTTGGCTGTCTGTGAGTGCAGGAAGGAGCTGGTTATTGATGATGCTGTCGATCTGTTGCAGCTGGTGTTGAATACCTGGGATCGTGCAGATATGATAGGTAAATCTGTGAGGGAATCCAGACACGAATGCAGTGTAGGCTGCTTGAGGCTCATACTTCGCTATGTCACTCGGCGCACGGAGCTGACTGGACCAGCTTTCGACGAGGGAATGCGACCGATGTGACACTTCCACTTGGCAAGCCTCAAGAGGTGAATCGTTCGGCACCTATTGGCCTATATAGACCATTTGATTCATTGTGTAAATTTAACCAATTATTAAGCCATTAACATGCAAGACTCTCCCCTTGACAAGTGAAATCGTCTGGCATTAGACAGAGTAAAAGAATAAAGTAGGGCGCATTGCATCTTACAGGGTTAATGCCCAACACTTTCCACTTGACGACTTGTCTGGTGCATCAGGATACATTGCACCTTAATGGGTTAGCAAAAGACATGGGCAGATAGTTTGGTTAACTCATGTCCAATACTTCCCCTTGATGATTAAAATCATCTGGTGCTAGACCAGGTAAAATAACAAAGTAGAGCACACCAGGGCGCATTGCAACTTAACGGGTTACTGATGTCAAATGTCTCACCATTGGGAGCTGCAATTGACTACAAGAAGTTTGGTTTTAATCCAAGACAAAACCAGCAGTCGTATTTACATTAACAAAAGCAAATAGGCCTTTTTGTCATCTGATAGCATTTTGAAACTAAGGCAAATACAATAAACACCCTAAAAATATTACTTGTTCCACTCTTTCTCAGTAAAAGGAGACAAACATGGCTGTTGTGATATCATGTGCAATTGGCTCCATAGGGATATGGAAATTAGACCTTACGAATAATTTGTAATCTGCACATTGTGCTGATTACAAATTATGCATAAGTCTATGGGCCTGAGAGCATGTAGAATGTTGTTTTAAGACTTTTCACTCAAAATTTCAAAGGTTTTCTAAAAACTAAAAAAATCAAGGCATGAGCTTTGCACACCACAGGGTATTAAAGAGGCTCCGTTAGGGGGGTCATCTTTCCAGTCAGTATATTTATAACAAGCAAAATGTCACTGTTGCTATTTAGTGTTATGTGAATTTACTTACAAATATATTTACAAAATTACCTACCAATTCTAGTATATTACCAAACTATTTACAGTTCATGCAATAAAAAGAGGTTTTCCCAATAACAGTTATTGGAACTCTGTCGCACAGTCAGTGGAACATTCCAAACATTTTGAGTATTCAATCATAAATACATCTTCTGTGTATGGCATTCTACAATGGCAGAATAGTTCTTCTGTCTCTTCCACACTTCTACTCACGACACATTTTGACAGTGTTAATGGCAACACAGCTATTTCATCACACTGGAAGAACATGGCTAAGCGTTCTCTCATGAAACTCTGATCGTAGGCTTGCATACTTGGATTATGTCCATTGCAAAGACTAACTGCAACTGCAAAAAGACCACAATCTGATTCACCTTTTTGTTTTTGCATTGTTGGCCACTCAATTACCATGTTGGCAAGCTGGTGTTGAGCAAAGCTGCCAATTTAATTTATCTTTTTTTGACAGTTCCTGATAAAGTGAGTCGTAAACTTTTATTCTGTTTTCTTCGCATCCGATGTAAGTAACTGTCACCCAGTGGTTTCCAGCATTTAGAACTTGAACAAAGTCTTTACGTCCTTTCTGTACTTTAGGGGATTTGCTTTCAAAAGCCAACACAGAGTGAAAACCCTTTACTTCTGGAAACAGTTTTGAAATTAACCATTGTGCATGATCCATGTGTTCATCAGTTGACCAGTAGTTCTTTTGCAGCATTGTTAAAACCAGCTTTCCAGGGTTTTCATTTGCAGCACAATGCAATGTTTCATTATTTTGGTGTTTTCGACCTCTTTGCAACCTTTTGGTGGTGTTGTTGTTTGCATTGTTGTTGTTTGCATTGTTCTTGCTGTTAGGATTTTTGTCGATTTTCTTGCTGGTGTTACTGCGGGCTTTGTTGTTGTCATTCATGTTATTGTGTATGCTATTGTTGTCTATGCTATTGTTGTCTATGCTATTCTTGCTATTGTTGGATGATTGTATCTGGTGGGCTGTCGTCAAATAGTACTGCACTGCAGTCAAGTAATTTGATACTGTCACATGGTGGTGGTGTCGTCACATGGTGGCGAAACGTCTGTGTTCAGTTGGGTTACTTGTAAGTCATGAAGCTCACTGGTCATATAAGGTGGAAGTTGGAACTTTGTTTTTCAAAAGCGCTGCATCATCGTTTAAAGGAATAAGGGTTGCTCTTTGAGTCACCCTAACAGTAGTAAAAAATAAGGTTATACAATGACATTTTCAAGAAAAACAAATGTGTTCTCCCATTGATAAATAAAATTATCTAGCCTTGGACAGATAAAAATAAGGGCATTAATGTTTTAGAGTGTATTGTGCAATACTGAGTTGAAGAGAGATATGGCTGTTAATACTGAGACAGCATAGGATATCAGTTTATGGTTATACATATCATAGAACTGGCTGGAAAGAATTTTTTTTCACTAAAAACTTTAATGATCAATGTAAAATTCTCTTGGGAGTGAAACTAATCTACACCGTGAGGGATTGAGGGTATATTGTCTTTTAAAGTTTTAAGCTTCAATATGCCATAGTGCTCCCTACTCTAACACCAAATGATTTTACTTGTCAAGTGTTAAGTATTGGTCATTAATGGGTTGTCTTTTACTACCTATGGCCCTGTCCAAATAGGCTCCATCTTTCCACCTTTTCTTTACATTGCTAAGAACCTACAACAATAAGTACAGGTATTGAGAATACATGTAATTTAAATATGCGATTACTAACAATAAATACAATAATTTAATGTGCAAAACTCCTCAAAAGCAAGTTGGTTAACATTAGCAACAACCTATAAATTGCCCAATCAGCTTTGAACAAAGGAATTTATCTTAATCCTTATAATTGTACATATTTTCTGGCATGTGGCTTCAGATAAAGCAATCCTTTCACCAACTCGTTTGTCCAGAAGGTCTTCAAGTTGATCAGGCAGAAGAACTTTCCTCCACAACAGTCATCTAAGAGATATTAATGGTAACTTAATACAGTAGTGGTTTTTAACAAATCAAAAAACACAAAAAATATGCAAATGTTGGTTAATTAAAGTAGTCCTGTAATTTATTTTGCTTGCACAAGGTAAAGAAAATGAGTGACACATTTGGCTAATATCACAACTCAATTATAATATTTATGTAAACTCACATATTCTTGGACATCTTCTTTCATTCCATTCCAACAGTAATAATTTGAAATCTTGTTCAAAGTAGCATTCACACCACTGTGCCCTCCCATAGCATCACTATGATGATGATGCAAACTTTCTCCAATTTCTTCTATGGTAAGGACAACCTTCTTGAGGATTCCACTAGTGTAATACAGCTCAATATCTAGGAAATGATAACCTTTCCACTAGTAATTAGTAATACAGCTCAATATCTAGGAAATAAAACATGGAAATATTTGAAAATATGAAAAATATGTGATTAGGGGAAACAACCTATTTACCTATTAAGCTGCAATGCACTCCACTTTGACGATTTTACTCGTCAAGGGGAGAGCCTTGCATGTTAATGGTTAAAACTATAATGGCAGTAGGTAGCATTTATAAACCATATGGAAATTGCACTGTTCAACCAAAAGAAACCACGAAAAGAAACCAACAAGCTTATGAGGTCACAGTTACATGTGATCTGTACACAAACCTTGCCCACAAGACTGTATAAAAAAAGTTAAGAGAACCTCTCATTCCTTTTATAATAATAATAATAATAATGGTTTTATTAAAAATACATATCGCACGGTGAACCGTGAATTGCAATATGTTTACAAAAGAGATTAAGGATCGTTAAATATCAATTAAATGTAGAAAGGGGTAAAATATTAGAATATATACAAAACATTTATAATACTCCTATAAAAGCAGTTCTAATTAGTCTTATGAGCCTTCGAGCTCATTGAAGCGAAAAACGATATTTATTTCGCAAGTTACGATTATGCACCTGCTCTCTAGATGGCGGTATTAAATGAAAAAGTTTCGAGTCTTGTTCACTTAGTTTACGTATGGTGATATCACAAAGTTCGGAGCGTCTAACGTCTAATCTTGGGAGAGTGGAGAATTCAAGAGCTTCATAGTAACTCAATCTAGGGAATATAATTTGCATAGCACGGTTAGATGATTATCGTGTTATATCTTTGCATTGATACACTAATGCAGTACATGCTGCTGCAACTATTGCTTATATAAAATCAGTATGTTTACAAAGTGCAATATACAAGCAGTGTATAAAATTATTGGGATCATATAAAAAAAAACAGATTTACAAAATTTTGCCAGAAACCTCTTACTGTGATGTCGACTCGAGCGTCGTCGGCCGAGTTGGAGCTGGGTGGTAGCGTTTCGCCAGTGACACGTTATACGCAACTTCATCGATGGCAACTGCTAGCAGATCATATACTTCACCATGTCGTTGGTGGATGAAAACTCCTTTCCACAGGCACAGTGCGTTGGTAGACGTAATAATAAAGACGTATTAGGAGCATTATACAACAGTCTCAATGCTCTTACAACAATGTATATTTTCAATGATGAAGGGCTCCGCTCGAAACGTCAGTATTTCGTCACTAAAAATCATGGCAATTTACCACCTTTTCACTTTGCTATATATCCAAAACACTGTCTACGCAGCACTCTACTTTTTTATAACAAACCTTCAGATTTTTTCATGCATATGATTTTGCTCGTGCAATTAAGTATTTGAAAATATAACTCGTAGTGTAAATCCTTAATTATACACTCGATATTATATGATTATCTCTACTTATTATTATTGTGTAGAATGTTTGTGGAATTCTGAATTATACTTACAATGCTTCTTACTACTTTCGTTGTTCATTTCATCTCTAATCACTTTCCTGGACTGGCTCGGCAGGTCTGTCTACTCCACTGTTATGCTGCTGTACGATCTTCTCTGTAAGACCTTGACATGTGATCTTAGAATTCTCGCTCTCTACGGCACAAATGCCCAAGAAAATAGGTATGCCAAGACCTCCTAATCGTGTTGGCAACGCGAGAAGCTTACGATCCTCTAAGGACAGATTTTGGCCGTCTGTGAGTGCAGAAAGGAGCTAGTTATTGATGATGCTGTCGATCTGTTGCAGCTGGTGTTGAATACTTGGGATCGTGCAGATATGATAGGTAAATCTGTGAGGGAATCCAGACACGAATGCAGTGTAGGCTGCTTGAGGCTCATACTTCGCTATGTCACTCAGCGCACGGAGCTGACTGGACCAGCTTTCGACGAGGGAATGCGACCGATGTGACACTTCCACTTGGCAAGCCTCAAGAGGTGAATCGTTGGGCACCTATTGGCCTATATAGACCATTTGATTCATTGTGTAAATTTAACCAATTATTAAGCCATTAACATGCAAGACTCTCCCCTTGACAAGTGAAATCGTCTGGCATTAGACAGAGTAAAAGAATAAAGTAGGGCGCATTGCATCTTACAGGGTTAATGCCCAACACTTTCCACTTGACGACTTGTCTGGTGCATCAGGATACATTGCACCTTAATGGGTTAGCAAAAGACATGGGCAGATAGTTTGGTTAACTCATGTCCAATACTTTCCCCTTGATGATTAAAATCATCTGGTGCTAGACAGGGTAAAATAACAAAGTAGAGCACACCAGGGCACATTGTGGCTTAACGGGTTACTGATGTCAAATGCCTCACCATTGGGAGCTGCAATTGACTACAAGAAGTTTGCTTTTGATCCAAGACAAAACCAGCAGTCCTATTTACATTAACAAAAGCAAATAGGCCTTTTTGTCATCTGATAGCATTTTGAAACTGAGGCAAATACAAATACTTGTTCAGCTAAATTCAAGGATTAGTTTGGGGCGTCAACGTGGCCACTCTTTCTCAGTAAAAGGACACAAACATGGCTGTTGTGATATCATATGCAATTGGCTCCATAGGGATATGGAAAATAAACCTTACGAATAATTTGTAATCTGCACATTGTGCTGATTACAAATTATGCATAAGGTCTATGGGCCTGAGAGCATGTAGAATGTTGTTTTAAGACTTTTCACTCAAAATTTCTAAAAACTAAAAAAGGTTTTCTAAAAACTAAAAAAATCAAGGCAGGAGCTCTTTGCACACCACAGGGTATTAAAGAGGCCCCCATCTTTCCAGTCAGTATATTTATGACAAGCAAAATGTCACTGTTGCTATTTAGTGTTATGTGAATTTACTTACTATTATTTTATTTACAAATATATTTACAAAATTACCTACCAATTCTAGTGTATTACCAAACTATTTACAGTTCATGCAATAAAAAAGAGGTTTTCCCAATAACAGTTATTGGAACTCTGTCACACAGTCGGTGGAACATTCCAAACATTTTGAGCATTCAATCATAAATACATCTTCTGTCTCTTCCACACTTCTACTCACCACACATTTTGACAGTGTTAAAGGCAACACAGCTATTTCACCACACTGGAAGAACATGGCTAAGTGTTCTCTCATGAAACTCTGATCGTAGGCTTGCATACTTGGATTATGTCCATTGCAAAGACTAACTGCAAAAAGACCAATCTGATCCACCTTTTTGTTTTTGCATTGTTGGCCACTCAATTTCCATGTTGGCAAGCTAGTGTTGAGCAAAGCTGCCAATTTAATTTATCTTTTTTTGACAGTTCCTGATAAAGTGAGTCATAAACCTTTATTCTGTTTTCCACCCAATTACGATTAAAGTGCATATGGAGTTAAAATTAAGTTTTCTTATTTAAATTAACTCCTAAAATGATAATGAATGGTAATTTAGAGCTCTTTCATATCTCACGTCATTCTTGAGATATTTAGACTTATGTAAATATAACCTGTGACAATGTGTTTCTACATTTTTAAAAAACCACGAAATTAGAAATCTGGTACTAAATTACCATTCCTAATAATTTTAGATCATTTCCAGGTTAGCAGATCATTTAAATAAGACTAACCTGATTTTTACTTCATAGGCACTAATAAATATATTGTACTTCCTTCATTCTGACATGGGGGAACATACATGGTGTACAGTATTAAATGTGCATTTGAAACATTTTGATCTGTTTGTACGCTGTTCCAGGGATATGTCAAGTACATTTTACTGCTGGTGTGCAAATGCAATCATATTGGATTTTTGAAACTCCTTTCGCCATGATTTTCATGTTCTCGAGCTCTCCAAGAAATAACTTCTTGTCATACTCTACGACACACCAACTAGAAACAGTGAACTTGTCTGACTCTGAGGATGAATTATCATGTAAATCCGCTTGCTTGACATATTTCGTCATACAGTACCAGTCAGAAATAACCTTACACTCCGGTTGCGGTCCGCCACATCTAACCGCAATGGTTGACTAAACGCTTCGGGTTCCGAGTTCGTCCGACCAAAAGCCGGCAGCGGAAAGACGAGCAGGTAAGACATGACGAGGACATCAATTAACTTGCCGAAGCAAGTTCAAAACAAAGGAAATTATTAACTATATAGTAATCATTGGAGTAGTTTTGATGTCATTCTTATTAGTCTCTGTATTTCTGTATACAATGTATAACGATTTCGTGGTTGAACTCCTGACAAAGATACAAATATGCACAAGGCCATAACAAGCTTTTTGTTATGTTGGAATTTATCAAATAATGTTAACAATAATATCTCCCGAAACAGTCTTACCAAATAACTATTATTGCGTGAAAGCATTTTAGGAGAAGAAAATTTAACGGGCATCTTGACACGATTTACGATTATGTTATTACTGTTGTGTTTCAAGCCGTTTATTGAACGGCATGTTTTGCTGTCGCATGTTTCTTAAACTCCTGGTATATTATACTCAGGCCCGTTTCAAACGTCAAACATTATATCATGTGTAGATACATGATAAATTCGACGTTTGGAATTAAATCGCACTTTGATCGATTATCCGACCGAGTAAATAATATTGCGGTCGCGTGCAAAGTATTGCATTCGATACATGGTAAATTCCACGTTTGAAGCAGGCCTAAACGCGTTTTGACTTTAAAATAATTGTTCATTTATGAGTTAAAAATATTGTCTGAAGAACTATATCATTGGCGTTGCTATCCGACATGCTTGATCCGATATGTATGTAGTGGCTGATTGCTCTTATAAAATAACGTGAAAAACCAGTTAAGCCAGAGCTTTTGACATGTGTATTGACTATTGTCAATTTCTGTTTTAATAATTTGGTACGTGGCGCTTTGGCCGGGCGTTAAATGTGGAAATCTGTGAGTGATTCTCTGATAACTAATACCGCCACGTAATATTTACTATAAAATCTGAGGGAGTATGCAACTTTTCAAAGAGAGTGCCACTGCAGTGACCTGTGAGTGACCGGACAAGTAAACAAATCAACGAGTGTACGATTTATTTTGTCGGGCTAAACTACCCTAGAACTGCTAGAGCCTAGAAGTCTGCAATAAGATCGTCACCATTTAATGGTTAACCAGTTTTGCAGTCTGCCTCATAGCCCAAATTACTCACTTTTACCTGTAAATTCATATTGAGCAATCCAAGCGTGCGGTCACTCAAAGTGCTTCAGTTTTGTTTCAAGCGTGGCAAAGCAGGCCAAGTGTCAACAGTGCCAGTGGCAAAGCAGGCAAGTGTCCTTTTTTGTTGTCTGTGGCAATAACGAGTCTCCGAATAGAAAATTTCATAAAAAAAATGCTCTTCATGTTTCTCTGAGGATGATTCTGAAAAATAGCTTGGAATGCTTTGCATGAATGGACCCTCACACGGAGTCACGGCGTTTATATCACCATCTAGTAATATATTTTATCTGCGGCAGAGGCTTCACATATTCAGACAAAAACAAAACAGAGCAGCATTGTGAGAACGCAGTCGTGCATAAGATGTGGCAATGCTGTGGTGGAAAATGCATGTTTGTCGCATGCTATTTTTAGAGTGACTTTTGACACACTGCCCTTAAAAACAAAGTCATGCTCCATGTTTGTCTCATTCTTTGGCAACTGTGGTTCTAGAAGTCTTCTCTTTCACGTCGCGATTTACGCTTTAATAGCCTTTACGGTCTTAATCGTCTCAACTTTACTGTATCTTCATCGAAAATTAGTCTTCGATCTATCATGCGACCTCCAACGAAACGAATGTTGGTTTTATTTGAGGAAGAGAGCAGCACGTCCATTCTCAGCACCGGGAAAGTAAAAAAGATTGTCAGTGGTGACAACAATCTTAAAGATGGAGCGGTTGTTGTTGTTGACTACGAAAACGTCGACTACAAAGCCCTAGTTCTCAAACTTCATGGTAGGTAAGGGGCTGATAACATTAAGGTTTTGTTTTATGAATTATTTTCGCACCAACGTGCATGCATTATGATGTTAACGAGGTCTTACTTTTTTAACTTTTATTAAGACGATCCGACCGTATTAAGCGAGTATGAAAGAGATTTCATGAAAGCGCAGCAGCAGTTGGAAGACGTGGATTACGAAGCCGACAAAGAAAACAATCCCGTTTCGAAACGACCAAAATTAACCGCTAAGCCTAAAGACAGAAGAGGCTAAAGAAATTACAAGAAAGCAGACCGATAAACGAAAGGCTAAGCCAAAACAACAGGCACAGACGAAGAAGGTAAGATATGTTTATTATAATATACGAAGTGGCTATATTTACGGCAGAATTAACAACGATATACAGGCGTTCGTTCCCAAACCCGCAATTTCCGGTCGAGTTTGAGAAAAATTAGTTTGCTTTTTCAGCACAGTTTTTTTTTGGTTAGGGTTAGTATTTTGGTTAGGATTTTGGTGATGTTGGGGTTAGTATTTCGTTGAATTCTAAAATACTTCCGTAAATATAGCTTGGCGAAGTCCGTTTACGGGCCCGTAAATATTACTCACAGGGTAGTAAATATAGCCACAGCCTATTTATTTTGGCCGTCGTTTCGCCCCAGATTTGTAATTAACCAGTCACCAATACTAAGCGCTGTTTGGTTCTTGTAAGATAATAATCAAGTTTTTGACAAAGTGCTGTTTCAGTTTGTCAAAACAAAGCCTGTCCGTGTTTTTATCAATCAGCGAATCGTCAATATAGTACTCATCGTAGTTTCGATGCTCTACTGCTCTATTGGGTTTGTCAACCAGACACTAACCGATCAAGAATTCGCTCATTGTTTTTGTATCAATCACATTCGCTTTCATCCATTCTTTTGTTGAGTTACTGGTGTGTTTCGGATCGTTATCCTGCCACATGCGATGACCATCTGGATAAACCCGATTAATAAAAGGCAACAGATTTCTCTCTAAAATTTCCTGCCCAGACATGCACCTATATAAAAAAGAATATATAATATTATACTGTAGTACCTACCATATTGCAGTAGATGCTCAATGATTCATATTTATGTCAGACATTTAGAATCTCAACATTAAAAAGCTAATATTTAAATATTTTATCATTGAACATACCTTCAGAGGATGCTTTGGGCGTCCTTTTCGTTTTGGTTGAGTGCCGTCTTTATGAAAACATAACCTGACATATTGTTCTATTTGCACGCTTGTCTCGTCCGTGAAGATGACGTCCTCAAACGAATCTTTCTTTGCCAGTGCACTAAGGCAAAATGACAGTCTCTTTATCTGGCAGTACCGAGCGTTTTCATGCTTCCATCCGAGTTGCTCGCATCTGACTCTGCAAATGGTTGTGAGTGAAACATCAATGCCACATTCTTCTGCCAATTTATTTTTTAGACTATCAGCGGTTAGTTCATCATTTTCAGTCATCTTGTCATCTATGAATTTGACCTGCTTCGCAGTCAGGATCTGTTTTCTCCCACTACGCGGCGGCATCATCAAGACTACCACTACGACAATATCGGGAAAGAAACAAACGAAGTTTTAGTTCCTTCCTCTTGAAGCAGAGCTGTAATTTTAGTAACTTGCACTCCAGAAGAAGAAAGTGAAATTATTCGTTTCCTCGCGTATCGAGATAGCTTTCCCATATCAAAGCTTAAAACTATCGATTGAACACACAGAACTGCTTGCAACAATTATTTGCAATGCGAAAAGGACGCCAAACTTCGGAAATAAGCGAGTTCTTCCGGTATCTAATCGTGTAATGACGATGGCAGCCTCCGTTAAGGTTAAACCTAGATTCACCTGAGGGTCGTCCTAGGATGACACGTGGTCGACCAACGGTTGAACCGAGCATCGACCGAGGATCAACCGCGGTTTTCGTTAGGTTACTTCTGGGCGGTACTGTAGCATAGGCATGCAAAACTAAATAATTTACTTGAATGTGACGGGATGACTTGATACCTTTCACCTTGTGCATTATCAAACAATTCTTCAAGCTTGAGTTTGGCGTTTCTTTCTTCTATTTCATCACTCTTCATTTCTACTACATCCACATACTGCTTTTCTGGTGCTAATAGCCGTCCAGACTTGTCTTTTCACAGAACCTCGAATGCCATCAATTGGTCCTTTGCCATGTGAAGTTGCAAAATAATTCCATCTGATATTTATGTTGTGTTTCTCTTGAAGTGATGAAATGGCTGCAATGACAAACCGATTCTTGAACTGAGAAGGACCATCAGACTATATGGAAATTGTTTCCACGGTTCCAGGAGATGATCAATGAAGGCAACAACTGTCTCTTTTCCATGATTCGTTTAGTTTATTAGATTTATCACTCTTAGGTGAACGGAATACCCTGACAGGCTAGAAACCCAATTATAGGGGTTCCGAGGGCCTACGATTTAAGGTCGTTATCCGAGAAGACCCGAAAGTCTTCGTAGTTACTAAAACGAGGAACGACCTAAAACCATCTAAAACGACATAATGATTTTAAGTCTGACTCGTGTTGGAAGGCAGTTTTCGTAGCTAAGATGGAGAACACGAAAAAAAGCTGCAAAAGGAAAGCTGCAAATCCAATCATCCATGCAAAAATTAAATATTAATTAGTTCTATTAAAAGGCCAAAGTTGGCTCTTACTTCGTACCATTAGGTCTTTAAAATCCCATTTATTTTTTACCTGGAATTGTCCAACTTATGAATTAAACCTATTGTAGGACGTAGATAAAAAAACGGGATTGTTTAAAGAATGAGGCAGTTCTATCTATACCTCTCCACAGAGGCTTATTTTTATTAGAAAAGCGCAGGCTAAGAAGGCGTGCGTGGAGCATCCGATTTTCCTCCCGCACGCCTTTTCTAATAAAAAATAAGCCTCTGCAGAAGAGAGGTTCTATACAGTGTTGTTAGCTAACATTTTACTCATACAAAATTCTGTGTCCGGTAAACGAAGTAAGAGCCCAAAAGTCATGTATTTTTTCGTTGTTACGCAAACGTATGTCAAAATTATTGTATCAAAATCAAACGACATAATGCAGCATAATTATTGTTTTTCTTTAACTTTATATCTAATTAAAAAAAATAACAAGTCATATACATTGATATACTTTGTCTTTGCTTCGTTAGTCTTTAATAACGTCTAGGATATCTTACAGTGAAAAATAGGATTCACAACAAAAAGAACACGCAAAATATGAACATAACATCATCGGAAATTATCTTTAAGGTGCGGAAAATTTTTAGTGCAACATATGTTGCCAGAACATAGTTACACGTACGAAATATGCCCCACATCCGGCTTTTGAGTCAGTCTTTGTAAGCAGAATGAGGGGCATACTTTCCCCGTGCAATTTTGTTCCGGCAACATGTTGTGTTAAAAATCGTCGACTAAAATTGGAATTAAATTACTGTACATCTGTAAACATTTACTTTTAGACAAGCAATTAAAACTTGATCTCTATAACTGAACTGATCTCTATAACTGAACTGATCTCTATAACAAAAGCAAGCCTGATGGTGGCACATGGTCAAATGTAATCAAGGTAGAAGTAGCCTGCAGGGCAGGCACACCTTTCTGTAGGTGGGAAAAACTTAAGGTAAGGCCTGCATGTCGCCAATGTTCTTCATTTGGACTTTCATTCAATCTGTGCTTATAGCTAATAAGTATTTATTTTCGCCAGTTTACTACTTTTTCGCTTTGCCTTAATATGTTGTGGCTCTTTTTTGTTTCCTCGACTTCACCCTATGACTATGCGAAATCCTGTTATATTGAGATCAGCACTTGTTTACCATGCACAATAGATCGGTCTCTGCATTTCTAACTTTAAAGAATCCATAACAATTTATAACTAATTACTCCGCCTGCCCGTAGGGTAGCGCGGAGATTTAAAATGGCCGCGTCTGTCACGTACACAATTTCCTTGTGAATTGCATACATCAACTGACATCAATAGACATTTAGGGACTTTATGGATGGGTACATGTGTTTTCTTGTGGATATTCAAGATAATAAACTATCACCTGTTGCATTTTCATCCTCAGTGAAGACAAGGTAGCGCTTTAATTTTTCGATTTTAATTCCCGAATTGTGGAAAAGTTGTCGTTGACCTGTATAATAAGAAAATAAAAAAACACCGAATTACAACTGTGGCCCAAACTTTGACGCAAATAAATTCTATTTATATACTCTGTTGAACACCACCTGGTGTCAACACGAAACATAGAATGGCAGATCAACCAACGTTTAGAATTTAAATTTACAGATATACTTACCTTAGCCATGCTTCGTTGGTTTTAATATTTCGTTGCCTGCAGGCAGAGTGAACCCCCCCTGAGCAGGCGTCTTGTTATATATAAAACTGTACTATTTTACATACAAATATTTTACATTTACCTAAATGGTTGATTAACTAACCTTACCCCAAAACAACTTAGATGCTAACCCCCCCGCATTAAGTGTCTTCCTGACCCCTGGCTGTATTTATACTAAAAAAACTCTGTATGATCTAATGCCGACCGTACAGACAGATCCCTAAGACATGCGCAGTGTGTGCTAGCACGACATTATTTTAGAGTATCTACTCAACTTGTAGTCCCCTAGTTACAAGTGCCTCTTTACTCCCTGTTGGAAGAAGGCAGAGTTCTTCGTAGAACAGTGATGGCATTGAAAGAAAATTTTTGGTTATATTTCTTCAGGCAGATAAACATTTCCTGTATATCTCACTACTTTTCCTGATTTATCAGTTGATTTGCTGGAGAGCTAGTAATTGAATCAAATCACTTTAACGTGTTTTCTGGAAGTGCCAAAAACTAGGACCAGGAAACTCGGGATGCTTGCCATTTAAGTCGATTAGCGCCTCATTGCCAATGATTGTTGTCTGTTAGCCAAAGGCCATATACCAGCTCAAAGGTTATATCAATCTGCAAAATGGAATTCCTGAGAACAAAGAATCGATAAACATCGTTCAGTATATTTGGTAGGCTGTTAACACTGATATTGTTCTTTGCTGAAGGTGACGCTGTTGATAAGGGGAACAGTACGAAGGCTTGATACAAGGATTTCAGCTTACTATGGTGCTCGTGCTCCATGAGAGTTTCCAATATTTTCTTTGGCTACTAACTGTTTGACTTACAGTTTCTTCCATTCTTTGCCATTGTGCTGTAGATTATGTCCATGGACATTCCCATGATTATTATGTCATCAGTTTCTGTGAATACGTCTGGGTCTTTTCGCAAATATGCATTCGTTGTTGGTTTTGTTGCATTACCATGTCGAAAAAGGACGAACTATTTCTGTTTTCCGCCAGCCCACCGGTATATTACTAAGTAATATGGCTTCATCTCTTTTTCATTACATGCTCACACAGTGGCAGTTAGGCGAGAAAAATCAGGATTGTTCTTGCTTGCCTGGTAAAGAAGATTTGTAATATGTATCTTCTCAAGCCACAATTTATCATTCAGGGTTTTTTCTTTCAAATTTGTTTTCTAGATGACTTGTTCAATTCGCCACTCAAATTTCGCTTGCGTTTCAAATTTTTCTGATTGTCAATTAAAATCTTCCCTTTACGCTCGCACCGATTTAATTTACTACCGTAATTTACAGTTAAAAAGTAATTATGTATTACCTTACCTCAGGGACAGTAGCTGTTCAGGAGTTCCTTGTCACAAAAACGAGCTACAGTGAACCGTTATAGATGCAAACTATGCAAAAAATGCTCACTCAGCAGCATATTTTTGAAAACTTTGGTCAGCAATTTTAAAGTAATAAATGTCCCAAACTAATCGGTCTAATATAGTTTTCTTGTCCCCTCAGATACCTCTACCCAGTAGTTGTGTTATATTTTCTAATTTCTAACATTTGATATGCAAATGAGATTGTCACTGATGTAATAAACAGGGTAACATTAGAAAATTAGTTATAGTACTTCCAAGTTGTCAAACAGCTGTACACACATAAAAATTACTAATGATACTGAAATGAATATTGCAAGATGAGTAAAATTAATCAGTAACCATGAACGGATAACAAATTTTATCAATGCATGAAAATGGTGTACCCTGCTTATGAATTCAGCCATCATATCACTTGCAGGTTGAAACAAATTGAAATATCTCAAAAAACCTATAAAAGATGTTTTAATACTATTTAAAGAATCTTCCAACTTAGACAAATTTAATTAATTTATATTGGTCTTATGGATGTTAGTAAATGTGATAAATTTTATGCTTGCAACAAAGTGAATAATGTTCTGGACTATTTACATGAGCAGTGCTTATTTTTCGTAATCTGTTAAAACAACTATAAATTATAAATACAGATAGCTTTGAAATACCCTACAATCACGTGCAAAAATTATTGAGACAAGCAGTTTATTGGCCCCCTCCCTCCTATAACAAGTGCTTTTTGTCCCCCCTCCCCCTTGTGCAATGTTGTTAAAACGAGTTTGAGACAAGGGGTTATCAAATAATATGTTTTCAACATTGTTAGTGGGGGAGGGGGGCATACACGTGAAAAAAATCACCAAAATGTGAACAGTCTCATTATTTTTGCACGCGATTGTCTATGTAGTTTCGAGTGATGAAAATTTTAATACGGTTGTTCCGCTTTACTGTAAATAAGAATCACAATAGCCTTTGTTTACTGTTACTATGTGTTTGATGTGTGCCTAAGGGTTTTTCCGATAGTGTGTAAAAATTATGACGTCACGTTGAGGTCATGATGACGTCATAAATAGTCCATAAATTGAGCGAATTTGGCGAATAGCATCCATTTTGAAAGTGTGTTAAAACATAAATGAAAAAAAATATCCATTTTAAATACTAGTGAAAGAGAGAAATACGATATAGGAGTGCATGTTCATGGAGCTATAACTTGGGCGTCTTTTTAATGAATTTAATGTGATTTATTGGCAGTTTTGTCTTCTTCGCCTTACATACCAACGTTTTGTTAAAATTTTAATAAATTAATAATTAACTTTTCCTTAAAGACTCTTGAGTTACAAATGTAAACAACGATATCTCGATTTCAATATACTTAAGTTTTTACCAAGAAAGATGAAATCAAAAGCGTATGTCCCAAAAGAAACCTCGATTTACATGAGGTATTTGTTTCAAGACAAAGGTCTTCGAGGAAATGAACTATTAAAACGTTTCCCGAAGTACAGTAAAGCAACGATTTACCGACACGCTAAACTACCAATTGATAAAATATCAAGCGACATTTGACAAACGCAAGCACAATAAAGGGCGTCCAAGAAAGCTATCCATTCGTGACGAACGCAACATCATCAGACACTTGCGTCTCTGTAGGACAACAATCGGGTCTTTTTCCGCATCCAGGCTTCGAACGATGGCTGGCATCAGTCCTGATGTATCTCCCTGGTGTATTCGAAGAACACTTAATAGACACGGCTATCAGTATTTACACTCGCGTAAGAAAGGCCTTATGACACGGAAAGATGTAGTCCGCAGATATCGTTTTGCTTGTAAGATTAGGAGGCTGTTACCGATAAATTTCTGGGAGCGTGGTATTAGCTTCTATTTTACGGCACCTCATTTGTACACAAGACAAATCCCTTTGACCAGGCACGAGCTACGCAATCCATGGCTTGGAGAAGGAAGTGCGAAGGCCTTGCACTAAACTGCACAACTAAAGGGAAAAAGGCTGGCGTAGAGGGTCGAACGGCACATTTCTTTGTTTCCATCGCTTATGGAAAAGGAGTGGTGTCCTGCGACCAATACTTCCATCGTTTGAAAGGCGAGAATTTTGCCGAGTACGTACGGCTTCATTTCCCGCAAATCTTTCTCGACAGTGCCAACCCAACATCTAAACGGTTCCTACAAGACGGGGACCCAGTGCAAAACAGTGCTGCAGCAAGACGTGCTTTCCAAGAAGTCGGAGCAGTTACCTTCGCCATACCACCCCGTAGTCCGGACTTGAACCCCATCGAAAATCTCTTTCATTTGGTATCAAAACAGCTGGGACAAGATGCCATTGACAAGCAGATTACGTCAGAAAAGTTTGAACAATTTTCCCAAAGAGTTCAAAGCACAATGATGAATTTCTCAAAAAGTACTATCGACCGAATAATTGAATCGATGGGCAAGCGTGTTGCAATGGTAATTGAGAAACGAGGAGAACGATTAAAGTATTAAATTTATTAAGTGTTTCTATATTACAATGTTTTTTCCTTACTTATACAGTTTATATTGGCAGTGCATTTTGCCTTCAATAATTGTTTTAGGTGCTTAATGCCGAATGTATTAACTTCACACTTTTACCATGCATATTCAATAAAAATGCCATGCGAAAACTGAACGATTTCTTGCCTCCGTGAAAATAATTTTGAAGACCTTATACATACATGGCTGCATACAAACTAAATATAACTCAACTTCAACACGTTACGTACACGTTACGCACACGTTACGCCACACGTTACGCCTTCCAGCATATGATAATCTATAGAAAGCTGACACGTTACACACGTTACGCCTAATATATTAAAGGAAGACCTATTATACCTTTATGAGAATGGGGCGTAACGTGTGTAACGTGTCGGTTTTCATTAATATTCTATATGAACTCAAACGTAACGTGTGGCGTAACGTGTGCGTAATGTGTTATCTATTCTTATATATTTCTGTGAGAGTAAACGTGCAATGATGGCTGCATGAAAACAGTTAAAAGTGTTCATCCAAAAACACCAGTTCGGCAAAACAGCGTTGGCACGGAGACAGGTCTTTCTGCTCCGCCTGTGGGATCTTTTGGGTGAACTCAAACACTCTCCACCTAACAGACATCATTTCCGTTTCGCGTTCGTCAATCTGTCCATTCCTGCCGTAGTAGACGATTGGGTTGCTTGAAGTTGCAAAAATGGGGACGTCCGTGTCGATGCAAACATCGCTCGAGTACTGGTTCTTCGGGGCAGGCAAGTGCACAATGTGTCCCTCGAGAAGTAGGAGGAAGTCTTTCCAGGAGATGAGAGTTGAGCTCCATCTAAAATCATTAAGATAGATTACCTCGCTTTCCTCCGCTCCCACCCATGCATACAAAAGCTTTGAACAGGAGACACAGGGGATCCAACAAGAAAGTTTTTCCAGTACACGCACAGCCAACGAGCATTACATTTCGGAATTTCCCCCTTCCCTTGGTCAAAAGATCCTTCAGCGCCGAAGCAAATACCACAGGGTGGATGTTGTTGTTCTTTAGTACCTCTCGTGCACACTTTATCCATTCCCCGTTGCAGCCGTGGGCGCACTCAGCACTGCGAGCATGACGAAGCAAGTCTATATGCGACTTCTTCTTCCTATCAAGCTTTGCCCGTGCATTTTGCAAGCGCCAGGTGTTATCAATAAGCTCTTGCATGGCTTTGTGTGAGTGACACAAAATAAAATTGGCTAAGTCTTTCTTCCCTTCTTTGCTTTGAGCGTCTGCAAGTGCCAGTAGCTCGGTTTGACTTTTTATTTGATTTTCCACCAAAAATTCGGAGACCTCCAAATTGCTGAGACGTCTTATTTTTTTAGCCTTTTCTTGTTGGGTATTTGCATTCTCGTTTTGTTTGCGCTTTCGACTTTCTCGATATGCACGGACGCATGCTTTGGTTCTAGGAGAACCGATTTCGCTAAGGTTGGGGTGAGTGGGACTTAAAAAGACTTCCGTGTCTTGCTTCGTGACATATTGATATGCCGAGTGATAATTATCGTGCGCGTTGGAAAAGTGCAGCACAACCCCATGGTTTTTCGCCATCTTGTCTTTCACTTGTTTCCATCGTTTCGGTCCATTGAGTTTCAAGCTCATGTGATAGTGTACACCAGAGTTCTCATGTGGCTCTTGGCAACAAGCCCAGTGCTCGACTTTAACCTTTCCCGTTCCTTCGTCAAAGTAGGTAGCCACTTGCTCCCCGAAACTTTGCATCGTTGCAAATATTCGCAGATCTGCTTGGCTGTACGTGACCAGGTATGTTCTTCGTATCTGGTTTGCAGATGCTAAAGTATTGACCTGGAAATCGTCTGTGTCACCCTCAGACTGATCCATACTGTGTAAATAATAAAAGTAAACAGTATAATAACTATACCAATATTTCACCTAATAGTTCATCTTCAGTGTAAACAGCCACAAATTTAATTAAATTCAAAATGGTTGTTTACTCGTTCCCAGTCCCCGTTCTGCGTCTTTTGAGTCCAATTTTGTGCCAGTTTCGCACGACAACAAGCGGGGAAAATGAAAATTTTCAGGAGACTGGGTTAAGTTCAATTTTTGGCACAAATTTAATTAAGTTTGGGACCTCATAGAAGACAATCATGTGCAAAAATTATTGAGACAAGCAGTTTATTGGCCCCCTCCCTCCTATAACAAGTGGTTTTTGCCCCCCCCTCCCCCTCGTGCAATGTTGTTAAAACGAGTTTGAGACAAGGGGTTATCAAATAATATGTTTTCAACATTGTTAGTGGGGGAGGGGGGCATACACGTGAAAAAAATCACCAAAATGTGAACAGTCATTATTTTTGCACGCGATTGTAGGGGACATATTCAACAAGTTAGGGAAAAGATAAGAGCTTGGTTAACAGGTGCGAAGTGGTATAAAATTTTAATCACTATTTAATCAAACGTTTGATAAAAGTTTTTCCCATTTTCATTATAATTCTAAATATTTCCAACTAAACTGGCAACACCTGCTTCTATAACTCAATTAGAACTTTTTATTTATTTTATAACAACCTGAAAATAAATTAAACATTGAAGCTACCTCATTAATGTCATCAAAATGTAAATCCACATAGGTTTTTGAAATGTTATTTTATAATCGTGCTCATGGATGGCCACTATTTGTTGCATATTAGTTTCTCATTCTGTACTTTCTCCAAAGTTCATGTGGGTGATCATCATTATGTCATTATTTAAAATTTGCACAGACTTTGTTCTACAGGACAACATTTTGATACTGGTATTCTTCATTCACCAGAACTACTTTATCAAGAAAGTGCTTGACAGTTGGAAGATCTTCTACATCTTTTCTTTCTATGCGTTTTAACTGTCGCTTTGCTTTTCATAATTGGGATATTGAATATACTGGATCAATATCCTCACTTTGAAATGCCAGAGACAGAACTTTCAACAAACTTTCAAGGATTTGAACAAACAAACATGATAACAACGGAAACCGCGCTTTTCGACATTTCTTTAACCACCCTTTGAATTTTTGGCAGTCTGCAGCTCCGCCATGTTTTGCAAGTGCTGAAGATAAATACCATATTTTTTCGATAGCGAGTTGCAAAGCATTAATCTTGTAAGTTATCCAACACGTCCCTATCAAGACAATATGAATCATAAATATATGTTACAATTAATATTTATCGTTAGACTATGGGCAGATGATCAATTTGAAAGATATTATAACAAACGTCTGTGTGCGATTCATCCAGATGAATTAAAACTTTCTAGAGTAAACAGTGATTTGAAATGTCGAAATGTCATTATGATTGAAACAATTTTAAGAGTTGTTCTTTATTTTCAATATTTTAACCAAGGAGAAATTGGATATTTATTTTGGTTATGTGGATTATTTGATTATTATCGTGGAAAATATGTCACATGTCCCATGATGAATTGTAAAAACAACATTCGCCCCCACGACGAAGAAAGATATATAGTTAATATGAAAAAAATCAAGGGAACCAATGGAATGGAATCCTATTTTATTCTAAAAGATCGTTTCTATTATATGATCCCGAATTTACAAGCAAGTCAAAGAAAATATTCCTTGAAGAGAACACTCTTTCAACGTACTATACTAGTTGAATCAGACATGTTATGCTGTAGTTTTTTTTCATTCCCCGATTGTTTTAAAGAATTATTTATGTTATTACCCCTTGAAAACCACTCAGATTTATTTCAATTTTTGAACACCAAAGATAAGTATCATTATACATATTTTGTACAAAATCTAACCTTTGAAAGAAAATACATATCTTATACCCTGGGTTTTGGAAAAGAAAGTTTAGTAAGCAAATTTAAGCACATACAGCACCAGAAAGGCGATTTAAATATTTTTTTATATATTTATTTGTTAATGGTAGCACCTAGTATTTTCAATTCTTATGTTTATTGTGGTTCAACTAAAAATATTATCATGGTCACTTCATGTTTTATATTTTATTGTCGTCAACATAACCCTATAGGAAGTTCATCAATAGACAAAAAAAAGGTCTTTCTTTCATATTACATATGATTTTTGGGATTTTAAGGAAGTTGAAAATTGCTGGGTCAAAGTTCTCAACGTTAAGTAACTATGAATTGTAGAAAAATAGGATATTGTACGTGTCCTACCACCAGATGCTCGTTGCAACTTAAAGGACGGTTTGTAGATCTTGCACAACTCACACAGTTTCCTCAACTTTTTAGGTGAATTTTCATAAAGATAGGAAAGACGAAGTAACATTTCATCCACTTCAGTGGAGCAGCTTCCCTGTAACGTGTCTTTTAAAAACAGTTCCAGGCGATGCGCCACGCACCACACATAGACAAGCCATAGGACATCTTTCTGCAGTATGGATACCACTCCTTGCTTCGTTCCTCGATTGACAGTTGCCCGATCAACTTTTTCTGATAAACATCATTGTTGATTGCAATTGACTGAAAACCACTTTGAACAGAATCTACAATCCCTGCGGCTGTCCCATGTTTTAGATCTGTTAACTTCATGAACGATGAGACAATCTGTACAGTATCTTTACCCGGTGGATTGGTGTCCAAGTATTGAACGAATAAAGCTTCTTTTTCAGAAACAGATACATCTTCTGAGCCATCAACTAGAATGCTATAAAAATTTGCAGTTGCCAACTCTTGGCGGAGTTTTATACCGAGCTCTTCACCCATATGGTCAATAAATGTGCCACAGTTCATGTCGCTACGGTATGCGATTCCAATGTTAACTCCGTGTTTTTCTTCCGATTTTATGAGCTGAGGGTACTTCGATAGTGGTAGCTCTTCCTTCGCTATGAAGTAGGCCACTTCAAATTTTGACTTTGTGAGCGCGAAGTCGTGAACTTGCATACTTGCTATTCCCGATGTAACAAGTTTTTGCTCTCTGAAATCACTTCATATTTACGGATTTAAAGCTTTTATAAACATAAATGGTAAATATCGTTTGCCCAATATGGTGGATTTACGTTTATTCTCTTACTGCTAACTTTTATTTAATAATACGCGGAAATATCACAATAAAATTAGGCCTGTGCTAGAAGATGCACAATAGACGAATTTAATTTTTTTCAATTTTGACGATTATGCGAACGATGAATTTAATACACTGTCTCATTGATTATAATGCCTGCTGCTTGTGTGAAAACCCTACGAAATTCGTTTGTATACAGAGTGATGGTCTGGTGGATGAAACTATCCAGATGTGGTAAATTAAATTCGACTGGAATTCTGCGTTTAACTGGACGCCGCATTATTATTACAGGAGAATTTATTTCCAATTAAATTCGTTTGTGTTAAATTCATCTATTGTGCGTCGTCTAGCACAGGCCTAAATAAAAATTGTGTCATATCTTAATTTGATCTTATCACGGTCTATTGTATGTTATTTAACCAGCAGTTGGCATAAGAATTCAAGAAACGTTAATTCGAATAAAAAGTTCATTAACAAAGAAAATTCTCACAAATTAACATAATATGAAATGGGTTTACAAAACCGCACAACAACAATAATTTTAAGTTCCTTCAAATGGAAGTAATAAAATTAATTGCAAGTAATATGACCGGTCATATTAAAAATTTGGCCAGTATTTGACCAGTGACCGGCCGTTATTTTGAGCCTTGCAAAGGGTGTTGAGACCATGGCAGCAAATGAATCGAAAATGAAGGGGGCGGATCGTAGCCCAAATGGGAGAGTCAGATCAATGTAGAATTGGTTGCGCCATCGCATACCTAAGAGGTAACGTTCCGACGAATGAATGGGAACGTTCCTGCATGCACATTCGACATCGAACTTCGCCAGGAGGGCCCCTGGGCCTAATTGCATAAGGACAGTGATCGCCGTGTCGACAGAAATATATCGAAGAGAGAAAAGCTCACAAGGGATGCCGTCATTCACAATGTGCCCGCTGGGGGATGACAGATCAAGAATGAGGCGCCATTTCCCAGGCTGGTTCTTCTTGGGGATAACACCAAACGGGCTACATTGAACAGCAGCTACCGCCGGAACAGGTAATTGGATACATATATAATCTAAGACCTGTATATATTTTTCTCCCAGTAATTTTAAAAATGCTGAAAATGCCATTTCGGGGTACCCCCCCACACACCCCCCCCCCCACACACACACACACACTCACACACACACAATGGAATCATTTTGGGCTTAGTTGAATTTGTAAGCACATTAAAGGTAGTGCACACATGTGTGGGTTAAAAATTGCAACATTTCATGAATAGCTGCATTAACTAGTAAACCAAAAGCATTCCTGTCTGGAAAGTATACCTGTCAATTTCATTGCTTGGGTCATAATACCCATCTTCAAGTAAATATTTCAATTGATCCTTGAAGTAGGCTTCCATTCTACGTGACTACTCTCTCCACCATCTCTCGATTTTGTTTTCGGTGGATGGTCCATATAGCACAGTCATCTCCATTCTCCACATCGCCATGTTGTGCTCGTAAAGAACTGTGGATAGTACACATGACGCCAGTGTCTGTTCCTCTATCCACACGTATTCTTGAGGGTAACACTATAAAACACAGAAAAAGTTACACATTATATTTTTGTTTAATATACAATATGACTATAATATATGAATATGCTCAAGAAGTGTGCTAAAACAATGCCTATCAAAAAAGGGTGGTATTTTAATATCATACCCAAGGGGCATTTAAACAAGGTAGGGAGCATATTCGAGTGACAGTGATACTCCGTTATTCTCATTGACTAAGGAATTAGGAAACTCGCGCGGAAAGTCATTAGAAGCCCTGGAAAGAAGTCCCTGAACACCAGAGGCGAATAATATTAATCATACATGCATAGGGAAGCTATAAAACGAGGAGTTTGTGAATAAATTAGCCTAGTTGTTAGAACAGGGAAGAAGACACGTACCGGTGACTCCGGCAGAACACGACCCACCCACCTCCCCTGTAGGCCAACAGTGTCTTCCACATCGGTCGCTGCGCTCCACCAACCGTTCGCGGATTTCATTCCCCCATAACTCTCCTATACGTGTGCGGTTGAATCTAAAATCAGTAGTTAATGAGAATGCCTTGGGATTAATAAAGGGTATTAATTAACAATCTAAACATCATTTCGATATAGGCAAATTTAATTATAATACCTCTTCTTTCGAACAAATAGTCGAAGTAGAATCTACCAACAATGCTTGGATTATTGTTGGAAGTCCACACTCTCAAGAAGTTTAATCTGCTGCTGAAAGTATCCTGGGCACCATATATGCAGAGTGGGAACATTGACTTTTGAAAGCCACACAGGTTATCGTGCCCATCAAGTGACATTGTAAAATCAGCTCCCTAGATGAGAAAATCGTCACATATATTAATATAACTTTCAAAACACATATTTAGTGTAACAAAATATGAAACATTTGTATGCTTACAGTCGATGTGAATGCTCCTTTTCTTCGTTGGCGTTTTGGTTGTCCCACACCACCTCTGTCTTGTAACCCTTCAGGGTTTACATCGGCCATCACGTCGTACACAACGTTTCTTGGGACATTCAATGTGTGTACTTCGCGAATCTTCTTATGCAAGGCACAATAGCCTAGGAAACTTCCTGGCCCATTCATCTCTTTTTCCACAACACATGTGACATCGTCAATATTTGTGTCGTACTCGATGTATTTTATATCAAAATGATGCAGGCGACGTGAGAGAGTTCTTACACTCCATGTATACATCGGATACTTCACTTTCAAGAAATCCACAATTTCTGTTTGACGCAAATTCTGGGCTACATACGCTTTAAGGTCGTCTTTTAACTTCATATCGTCTTCCCATTCATCATTACTTATGCGATTCGCCATGTTGGAATATCATGCCCGAAAGGCCTTATAAGGTCTATGGCGTCTCTGGGCCACGAAAATTGCTATGTGCGATGCGTCGCGAAATTGACCAAAAACATGATAACCAATAAACGTAACCGGCAACACAACAATGAAAAGCCAATGTGATAACAAAGCCAATATGATAACAACGACATAAAGAACCGATATCATTAATCATTGAAATTAGGGGAAGAAAATACTATAATAATAATAATAGATATATATACATCAAGAACGATCCCACCAATTATCCTGCGATCGTTTACATGGAGGTTGCGACTGGGGCTGCCACACAACCGAGGGGGAGGTAACACCACGAGGTGCATGGTACACTGAACGACGGTGAATCCCGGTACAGCTGGTAACCTCGCAAGCGTGCCGGAAAGGGCTGGAACATCGACAGGCGTTCCACGAGCGACACATAGTTTGGGACGATGGAGTTCCGATGGCCTCCTTCCTGGAGATGAGGAACCAAACCCAATGCTGGGATTCCCAGCTGACGAAGTATGGAAGTCGAACAAATCAGAGTTCATCCTCGACCAATCTGTTAACCGTCGTGCAGCGGCGTGCCTTCGAAAGGCGCGATCGTAGGTCAACCAACACTGACCTGGGAACTGTTGAGAAGTCCGAAGAATCAAAAGTTTATACTGAAGTAAATCCATGGCCCTGTGGGGTTGATAAGATGAGAGAACCAGCGAGAGCCTCAACCCACGAAATAATATCGGATATTTCCCTTTTTCTCCGATGAGGGCATAAAACTACACGATATCCTCCCACAGCGAGAACGACGGCTCATCCAATGCGGACGGTTCGTCCAACAGTAGGGCTAATTCGACAAAATCCCCATTCAAGATGGCCGAAACGAGCTTACTCGAGGAAAACCCAGGCCTACCACCAACGCTGGAAATTGGGATACGGGAAAAGACCCCAACAACGGACCGAGAGAATCGTCGACGAGATTCTAAGCTGAGCGAACCGGTAAACTATTAAGTGGAACGAAATTTAAGTTCGTATCTGATGATGTCGACTGCCCAATTGGGACAGGAATTGTCGTGACGAAGAACCGGCAGTAGAGGCGACGGAAACTTGCGGAGGCGACGGAAACTTGCGAAGTCGACGGAACGCTATAAAAGCAAGCTGGGCGATCGAGCGAAGCCGAAGAAAATGGCAAAGGAAACATAGGCGCTGGTTGGTTGACTCGAGACCGTCGGCTGGCCAAGCAATGACGAAACTGCGACGTGATAGATCTTGCTGATAATCGAATAGGCTGCATCGTCATGTCTGCCACTGAAGAACTCGACAAGGTCGAGGACGAAGTAACAGGCGAAGTCACCGTAGAAGGAGCGCCGATTCGTTTGAAATCGACATAATCTCTTGAGGAGATGAAGGCTATTTCGCGATAAACGAGGCATGAACGACGTAGCGAACGATCGGTGAGTAAGCCGAATGCCATTTGAGCCAGTGTTTATGTAACAAAGGACCCGTAGTCCCGGGGACCCGCATGGGAAAAACCGCTGACACTGTTAAACGTTAACTTCTTTTATTATATAATAAAATAGATTAGTACTGTACTACAGCTGAAATCACTACTGAGTACTCTTAGATAGAAAACAATGGATACTTTGAATAAGGTTGCCATTTTAATGTTTTGACTTGCTTGAAGTTATTGTTACTTTATTTTGAGCAGGTTTAAAACATGGACTTGCGATTTTTCTGGGTCATCTAAATCCACGTCCAACAAAACATTAACATTAGTCAGAAACCGGAATTACCACATAGCTTTTAAAAAGGCTTACCTGCTGTAGTTACCTGATCCGTTGGCAGATATACCACCTATACAGTAAAGTATTAAGCTACAGTAACCTGGTCCACTATAGTGAATTTCCTGCAACCAAGCAGGATTTTTTACAGCAGTAAATATGCTAGTTGATCAGGCTAGAGTGTAAGCTATATGCTAATTAAACCATGTTTCTGAATAGGTTTATGGTTTTTGTTAGTACCAAATGAAGATTGCATGCATTAGCCTATCCATGTTTTGCACTAGAATACGTAGAAATGGTTAACAACTTTAAGTTTGTTCCAGGCCATTGCACTTCTTGACCTGCAACGGATGGCTGGTAGCTAATAGAAAATGATGGGGTGGAGGACGATTGATCAATGACTGGTGTTTCAGTTGTTTTATAATAGGTGAGGAATGCAGGGTAGGTGGTTGAGGTTTAGGCGACTGTATTAATGGTGTAGATGGTGGATGGGCAGATGTAGGTGCTATACCGTTGGAGGCAGATAGCGATGTAAGTGGTGGATCAACGGATGAATCTGATGGACATGAGGATGTAGGTGGTGCTTCGGATACTGGTTCAATATATGGTTTTGGCGTTGATTCTGTTTTGACTTCATCCGTTTGTTTCGGAAATGTTTTGTAAGAGTTTTCTAAATTTATCTCGTATGAGAATTATTGAGCCAGTTTTATCATACAGTAGATACCTTCTTAGTTTTTGGATAAAGTGCTGAATATCTACTTGGTACCAACAGTAATAGTGTTGTCATTGACATTATAGGGTAGTTATTACTATAGTCAGGGAGCAGGTACGAAAAAATGTGAGTTTCATTCAACCATCGCCACAGAAAAAGTTTGACACTTGATTCCGGTTATCAGACCATGGAAACGAGGCTGAGATCTAGATTGACATTTTTTAGCTGTTGTTACCTTGCAATTATCAAGCAAATGTGATTAAAAGTTGATGGAGACTTCGCAACCAAGTGGATATCTAAAAGCATATGACAAGATGATAATAAGGAATGTCACGTGACTGTTTATGTGACCAAGTGAGCAATTATGTGATATTTTACAGTCAACGCAACTATATGAAAAACTTTCGGAATCAATCAACGTGGACGAAATGTAGGCTCTCCTTCATACGAAACCAGAAAGTATAATGGAGATGGGCATTGCCACACAGGAAGTACAGCTAGTTCCGAACTGGTGTGGTTGTATCCCAACCTTCCTTCTTGAGTATGACAAAAAAAGTTTGACACTTGGTTCTGGTAAAGAAAGACCTCCTGATCAATGCTAGGTACTGTATTATCCAAACCTTCCTTCTGTGAGCAAGATTGGATACTGTCCTATGATCGAAGGCTCATCAACTGAACTCAGCACAATTTACACAGTCATGAAGAATGCACAGAAGATCTGTGTCAACTTAGGAGAGCTCGACACCGTCATCATATTTGACATTGCTATCTATCTGCGTTTTACAAGACAAACGCGGTCTAAATTTGGAAAATCTGTGTTACTTTAACAGTAATTAAATACTTTAACAGTAATTAAATACCAGCACACTGCCTGAAAAAAAGATGCCATTTAAAGCACAAAATAGTGCGATTCGCGATTAAATCGCACTACTAAGAACTAATCAGATTTCAAGTATCACCAGTGATTTCAAAATTGATATAATAAAGTGGAGAAGCTTCAAACGGAGGTACTGGCTGCCAAACTTACGAGAATTGATAGCACGTCCATTTTCAACCATCTGTATGAGAAACACGACACGTGCCATATTGCAATGATCATGCATAACCTATTATTCTCAATGACCCCAGTACGCCTACCCTCCATTAGGCGTTTATTTCATGCTTGACTTACAAGTTACACCCAACCTTCATTAACGTTCGTTCTGGTGCAACGGACTTAAAATGTACGTCAGGCTCAACGTCGGACGTCAGTACTTAGTTCTGGTGTAAGCCTTTCATGCAACCGGCCCTAGGTCTGTTCAAAAAGCTGTACAGTTGTGATGTCCACAAATGTGCAAATTGCGTTATAATTGTTGTATGAATTTAGAATATCACTCATACAGTACTTCATGTATGCAATCTCTGAGATATGGTACATGTATATAGTATATATACATTAGTGAACAGAAACATTCCTAAATAATACAAACGCATTGAACGAAACAACTATAATGCACCAATTGCCCTGCCAAACGACCTATATTCTTCACTCTTTGTGAAATAGAGAAACTTAACATCTCTTTCTTCCCGAATGCGTTGACGTTTTTGAGAAGCTAAGAGTCTTTCCATCTTCTAAAGCATTTGTTCTCTTGTCATCACATGCAAGAATATCCGAACTGGATTCCAGTTTCTCCAACTGCTTTTCCTTACGTTCTACATCTTGGTTGCTTAATGCTTGCCTGAACAACTCGCCATTCCCTGTGACAAGCGTAACGGCTACACCTTCACGAGCTTCCTCAACAAACGGCTTTAGAGAGTTAACCTTGGAAATCTGTATGCTAAGTTGGTAATACTGCATAAGCTTGTGTTCACACTTCGTTGGTTGGATCTCTCTAAACTGGCTACCTGTAATTTAGCTAAAACTATCGGTATAAACGCATACATGTATGTTTGAATTATCAAATAGTGCAAAACATTTCCAACGTTTCCACTAGTGACAAGGATATAACCAAGGCATGGATGAAAACATACATCTCCCACATCTGACAATCTCCTCCATTTATCCAAAATACCATTTTCAAGCTGGTTGCCACAATCTATTTCCCGCATTTCCTTTTTGAGATCCTCTTTATTTGCTTCGATCAATTTTTTGACCTAATATGTGAATAATAATGAACAAAATACAATGAATACCAATAAATACCAATAAATACTAAAATACAAACTATACCAATAATGAACTATAATAATTATACAAATGTCTTGCATTACTAACAGGTCCAATAGACTACAAATAATTTACTGTACCTTGGTACACAATTATATGGTATAATTTGGCGTTTCCATGCACATGACAAGAGTGCTGGCATCCAAAAGGATTTGTGCATCCTGTTTTTTCCCTGCAAGAATTCTATCTCGTACGCTACAAAACACTACTCTTTAAGGTAGCAATTGGCTTATCCAGCATCGCGTCGTAAAAAACCTTGCATCGCGCCCCTATTAATGCGATCACAACTTGTAATACATCAATTTAATGCAAATTGATCATAGAAAACAGTGTTAAAACCTAATTTTATTGGGGGTGAATTGTTCAATTGTTTTATTTACTGAAAGAAAAAATAAGTGTGTTGGATTCGTCTGGTTAAAGTCCTTTCGAATTTAATTTATGGTTTTCCAGTTTATGCCGTTGTAACCTCCGATAAATGACCAGCAAAAACGTGTCGGCGATTTTTGAAATTCTGTTTCGTTCAATTTTTAATAATGATTTTCATGGTCACACATTTCATATCTTTTAAATTCAAAACGCGATAAAAACGAAAAAACGCAACGTATCAAAAATCGACGACACATTTTCGTTGAACGGTATGTTTTCAACAACCGACAAAAATTTCAGTGAAAACTGTTAAAACGCGGCGAAGTTTTACCGGGGTGCAGAATTGAATTGAGAAAAAGCACCTGAAAGGCTTTGATCAAGTGTCCCGCCTTCTTATCCAATTAGACTTCGTCCAATCATATTTTAAAACTCAATTTTTCCAACTCAATTTTTTTTCACTTACATAACGATTTCTCAGATTCAAAAATGGAAAAAAAAATGTTCTTCATATTTGTAAATTTTTCCACTATTGCTACCTTAAATGCACGATGAAAAACTGTGACATTGATAGTAGCGGACTACAAAAAGTTTAAAAATTCTGTAAAGTTTTATTTATATACTGGTAGTCCATGAGTGGAAATGCAGCCTTCTTACAAAAATTAATTTTCTCATCTTAGCTAGGGGTGCACCGGATATGGAATTTTCAAATCCGGCCAGAACTGGATTTGATAATTGGGGATAATTTATTTTTTCAAAATGGCAGCCATATGATTGATTAATGATTGTTATTGATTAATGATTATTGTTAATGATTGTTCAACAAAATGAATTATCTCTGACGGTTATAAAAAGCAGTTGGTTGTCTTTTATATTGTACTCAGTGGGAGGTGACTAAGCATGCAGCATGTAATAACTTTACTATAACCCTATTGTTTATAACACAGTAGCACACTGTACAACTACAATCCCAACTTATATAGTATGTCATTCTGCCATTCTATGACATAAATAAAACAAGACATTTGTAGGCAAGCTGATGTAAAAGTAAAAAGTTAGTGACCTGTAAATCCGGTAAATCCTGCCGGATATAGAAAAAAACTCCAGCCGGATGCCGGATTTGGAAAATTCCTCAAATCCAGCCAGAATTGAAATCCGGTGCACCCCTAATCTTAGCTAAAGTAAAATTACATAAGACATGATTCCAACCAAGAATAGATGTTCCAAAATATCACATATTACATACATACCCTGCCTTTCTCACTAGAAATATTTCCCAGTGATGTAAGAAATGCAGTTTCTGAAGTGCCAGGCATATGTTTTCTCACATAATCCCACAGTCTGAAAATATCTTGAGAGAAAACATGATTTAATTGCTTGGCTTTCCCAGGCCAGTAACCGTCGCCGATTATAGTCAATGATGTCAGTAAAAATTTGCTCATAATTATTGGAATAATATGAGGAAACGAATGTCATATCGTCCTAAAATAAGACAAGATATAAAAGTAATGGATAATTAGATGCAACTCACCAATTGTAAAATGTATAATCTAGTGAATTTAAACCACACACATATTATTTAGAAAATGAGTGGCCATTCATCAATTTTGTAAATTACTTCTAAAACGTCTACTATTAATACATTATAGATCAATGTTTTGAAGAAGCAAAAGTATAAAAAGTTGTTTTTTAAAAAGCTCAGTTTGAGTGGGTGACAGTTGATGCAGAACTAACAGTGTCTGTAAATGTGATACAGAACCGATGTTTTATTTATCACTTTCTGTATCATGATATAGGTACAGACACATTAAACCTTAATTTCTTTTGAATTTTCTTCATGAATTATTAATTATTTAGATATATATAATTCCACCTACTGTAGCTTAAAACAATACTTTACTCAGCTACATAGATGTACACAGAAAACTACAAACCTGTTGAGGTGGTACAGGTGGACGTTTCTTCTAATTCAGTCATATCAGAATCACTTATGGCTTATCAGAATCACTTATGACGAGATTGAGGGTACGGCAGCCACATAGAGCCACAAAGGAGTATGGGACCCAGTCGAGGCAAACGTCGACTGCAATATCGATTGGCCTGAATCGATGAGGGGGGGAGGAGCATGATGTAGAAGCGCTGTCCTGTGCTCCACCAATTGCTACATCTCACTCTGACCCTGATAGCAACAATGGTCAACGAAGTTATAGACCCTGCGTTAATACCACTTGATCTGGTAATGTCAATGACCGTATACAACACTATCTCAGCAATGCAATGTTTATGTATACAAAGAAGAATGGAGAAGCAGTAGATTTGGAGTGGCTGAAGCAGCAACTACGAAGGTGTATTGTTTTTATTGCCAGCTTTTTTGTAAAGAGGAGAGAAAGTTTAACAAATTTTGTATGGATGGGTTCAATGATTGGAAAATTAAGGAAGATATTATACATATAGGTTATCTAATAAACATAGGTTATCTGCGAGATTATGTCTTACTGAGGCAAACATCAGGAAGAATAGACACTGAACTACGTTACTACAAAGGATTGCTGAGAGTCAAAAGTACTGGAAGCAAGTTCTGGTACGAGTAGTGGAAACGCTCATTCTCCTCTGTGAGAAGATCTACTGATGAAATGAAATGATTGGAAAATTCGATCCATTTTTGGCACAGCACATCAACATTCATGCAAATCATGGCAGTGGTCACACATCTTATGTCTAAAACAACAATTGTGGAGGTTGTGCTGCTTATGCACAATCATGTCCTGAAGACGATAGTTGAAGAACTGTCCGGTGCCAAATACTTATCTGTGACAGTGGACTTTCATGTGAGATGTTTCCCATTTAGACCAACTGACAATTATTGTGAGGCAAGAAAACAATTATTTTGAAACATGTATCAATGATTCAATGTGGTATGTGCACATACTGTACATGTACGTATTAATTGTGTATTTACAGGTATTGTATGCCGAGTGGGCCTATTGAAAGATTCCTAACTTTCATACACATCATGCAATACTTGGAACAAAATGGCATCAACTTTCAAAATTGTCAAGGCCAGAAGTAATATGTCCGGAAAGTACATCGGCATGCAGGCCCAGTTGAAAAGAGTTAACCCCCTAATTGACTGGGTCCCATGCGCGGTACATTCGCTAAATCTGGTGGGAAAATCTGCAGCAGATGCATGTGTGGATGCCGTGTCATTTTTTGCGATGCTGCAAAAGGTCTACGTTTTACGTTCTGCTTAACACTCTACCAAAATGGATGAAGGTACCTAAAAAGCGATCGAACACCAGATGGTCTATGGACGCCGAGGCTCTGGACGCATTGTTCCATGACTTAGATTATAACATTATGCTCTATAACTCTACATGTGTAAGACTACATTGAACAAGTATCGAAATTTAATTATCAGGTAGCAGGTATAATGCTTGACGACGAGCTCCTATGGAAAGAACATTTAAATATAGTTTGCACAAAAGTAGCCAAACGTATGGGCTGCTGTAACACCCTCAAAGCAGCAAAGTGTGTTTATCATAGTGTAATTGATCCACTTTTTAACTATGTGGACACTGCCTGGGGAGAACTGTGCGCCGGTTGCAGTATCAACTTACAGCAGTTAGTTGTTTCTGCTACCAACTATGATGTATTGGCTAATCGTGCAGGTGGAACACTATATGAACGACGTAATCAAGACATGTTATGTCTTGTATTCAAAGCACTAAATAATGACTTACCATCTTATATTAACAATATGTTTAACCTACGAGATAATATTAAGAACTTACGAGGTACAAATAAACTTGTGTTACCTCGTGTTAACACCACACGATATGGCTTGAAGTCTACCATCTATACAGCGAGTAAGGAATGGAATGAATTACCAGATGGTATCCGAGTCTCAACAACATGTAGGAACTTTATAGCTGCCTTGAAAACTTTACACTTTTAAATTCTACATATATATAGTTTGATACATATATATAATTTATATTATTTGTATAGTCTTGTTAGGTAATATGTTTTAATTTATCTTCTTTTTCTTTTTTTTTTTTAAATTTTCTCGGAACATTAGCATGTATTTGCTAGAGGCCTAACCAGCTTCATATAACCGAGGTGAAATAAAGTTATCTATCTATCTAAACCGAGCTGCCCGTTTGATGTAAGATACATAAGTGCGTTCTTATTTTAAAATGTTTATACAATCTAGTTCCTGAATATTTAAGTGATTATTTCATTAGAAACTCTAGTTTTCATAGTTATAATACAAGAAGATGATCTGATCTTCACCTACCCAAAGCATTTAGATATACTGGTTCAATACTCTTCCTGCAAATGTTATATCTGCTGCATCACTTTCGTCCTTAAAAGACTTATTAAGACCCCATCCATATGTATACGTTTTCCTAGCGTTTTCATATTGTTTCAGGTAATGGACCATTGTTTTCTGCTCCCCCAAGGACTGAGAACAATATAAAAACGCTATGAAAACGCATAAGTGTGTACATGGCCTCAAGCTTACTTTTTAGGTGTTTAAAAATTTTAAATGTTATTATTGTTACTTATTACGTTATAATTTTGAAATGTTATTGTAGTATCGTAAATTTAGTATCAGTAATAAGACTGTAAATAGGATTTTCTAAACTTGTAATGTAGATTATATTGAAGTAGGGCCCCCTGGATACCAGCCATGTGTTACCCTGTTGAAATAAAGTTTTATCATCATGATGTAAATGTTGAATCTCATCAATTCGATTTGTTCTACTTTTCAAACATAATTAAAATACACTGTTCTTGATTTATGTACAATAAATTATTCTATTTTATAGAAAATTTCTTAAAAACTATGAGAAAATATGGGATTTCAGACCTTTATACTTTTCTCAAAATTCAAATAAATTCATGGGGGAAGCCCCCAGACCCCCTAGAAATGTTTCATCCCACTTAGCCTGTAGCCCAAAATTGGTGACTGGTCAGTTCAGACTCTCCAAACGCCATGTCAGTGGTGTTTGTCTTTTGCATCACTTTTGATGAAAGCGCTTAATTTTGACTGGGATGAGTGTGTTACTGGATAACATCTACTTTTTGTATCTGTGCTTGGGCAGATATATTGCTATCATGTTTGTTAACTAACTTTGTTCGCTTTATTAAGTTTGCTAGCTCGAAGCTCAGACGTCAATTTACAAGTTCGCAATACCATCAGTTTGTTAGATGGAAACAAGTGCATATTTTGCAAGTCAATCGTGTTCAATATTTCAACGCCATATTGTTTGAACAAAACAGCGACACATCCGAAGAGTGATATGGATTACAACTTGTCAAATTTGGCAAGTATTTTCAACATAAATTGCAGTCAATTTGCAAGTGTAATCTACTAGTTTTCGTACGTTTATGGAGTCATGGCTGAAGGCTGGCAAAATGTTTTCAAGTCTCGTCGATTTATGCAGTTGAGTCAAATCAGCCAACGCATGTTCGAGCATTATGAAACCAAGCCTCTTTGGAGGAAATATATTATTGAGCCTCTTGTGAGGAAAAATGAAAATGGGCTTCTTATGAGGAAACATGAGTTTCATCACACAGCTATTAGAACAAAGATTATGGCAATTTCAGTTGACCACTTGATGTTGGTGGTGCAGGCGATTGTTCTTTTAGAGCGGTTTCATATCAGTTATATGGTGATAGATAATCCTTAGATATTTGTTGAAAGTAATACAGATTACAAACAGAAAACGAATAAGCATATGAAGGAGTTTATGAAAAGAAAACGGTCAACTGAGGACCCTCAATTAAGTAAGGAGAAATGGTTACATGAAGGAATATATGAAAAAACGTTCAACTAAGGACATGCAATTAAGTAGACTGCCGGCCAGCTCGAACTAAAACGCTCGAAAAAACATTTTGCATTTTTTGTTACAAGCTTGTAACCACCAAATATGTTCAGAATAGACTATTTTCGAAACCGTGAGGGGTTACCATCCCCGTTTTGAGCGCTAAACGTAAAATTGAGGTTTTTCTACAGCCTCTGTATGCACTTCGAGTCCGATGAATAGTTCGAAGGGGTTTCCTTTCAGTGTTGCTATGCAGCAAGTATTTGGTTCATGGCAACCTTTTAGCCAATAAGCACATGCTAATCATCGCATAACAAACTACTTCCTTGGAAACCCAAGTAAGAAGCGATGTAAGAAGACAGTATTAGATACTCTCTAATAATATTGTTTGTTTTTGGGATCTGAATGTCTCGCCCTTTTTTCACACATTTTCGGCAAGTGGGCCGGTAAATATTTACATTTTTTAGAAAGGAAAAACACTATGGAAAAACACTAATAGTAATTATTATAACTTGTCAAAGATTTGTTGGCCAATTAAGTACAGAAATTTGTGTGATTTTTTTCGATTGTACATAACGAGAATGGATTCAAAATCGAATTCAAAAAGGAAGATGGGAGACATTCTGCCAGTGGCTATTTTAAAACGGAAAAAAGAACTAGGAGAAACAGAAGTAAAATCTGATGCTTGCCTGTTTTGCCAAACTGGTGATGTAGCTGAACTTCGCTGCTGTTCTGAAGAAGGGCGAAACCGTGTGGTCGAAGTTGCAATAGAAGGAAAACAATTAAATTATCTAACATCAAGTGACATGATTGAAAGAATACTTTCAGTCACTGACACTGGTTGTGGTAAAAACGATTTTGAACTAAAATGGCACCATGCATGTTACAGCAAATTTACTGACCAGGGCAAACTAAATAGACTTAGGAAAAGGCATGAGAGTGATGAGACAGTTGCTCAGATATCATTTGCTGAACAGGTACAACTGTTGTACGCGTTCCAGGCATAGTCATCGTTAACATGCAATAGACTGGAAACTCTCCATGTTCTGCCAAGGGGCTGATGGTCGGAATATTCGCAATGTTTTACCATGGAGTTGTCCAGAAAAATTATATCCTTAGCAGAATCAGATCTTATAATGTGAGTGCGACTAGCCAATGTTAGTGATCAATGCTAGAAATCAAAGAAGATTCTTGGTTTAAGGAAAGCAATGAAGAGATTGATGCCAAATTAAAAAATACAGCATGAACATTAGCACGTAAGTATGATTCACAACAAAATACCTTCATGGGCAGCCTTTAATGAAGTAATTAACTCTGTTAATCCACCTATTACAACTCCTGGTATGCTCCCTATTCTTCAATCGGCAGCAGATGACAACAATACAATGACAACAATACAATGACAACAATACAATGACAACTGTAATCAACCACTTCATGGACATCACTGAAAATCTGGGTCAACCATACACTGACATAGCTGTAGATCAACCCTTGTACAGCAGAGGAAAATAACTCATCTGGGCAACCAAAGACAAGTATCAGCATGTTGTTTTTGTTATGGGGCACCTGCACATATTTAATTTTATCAAGGCTATAGGACAGCATATGGAAAATGCTGGGTTAGTAGATGTTTGGGTTGAATCACTAATTGATGATATAAAAGAGAGCAACATTTTAGAATTAGCAGATGGATTTGACAATGCATTTTTCAATGTACCAAATTTTGCCCTGTGGAGATCATTATATGAAGGTGGTTGAAACAATGCTAGACTTCATCAGAGGAAGTCAGGATGGGGAATTAGCCTCTTCACTTAGATTCGTTTGCTACAATGCTACCTTGGATGACTATGCAAGATGTGGAACCATTTACTTGGCAGAAATGAAAGATTTAGAAACATCCGAACCAGAAGTGTATAGAAAACGTATGGATGGACACTTTGTTGTAAAGCATGCTAATGAATGACCAAGCTAAGGAATGGCAGAGTAGAGGGTGCAAGATATCAAATGGCATTATTGGTATAACTAGAAATGATAGCCAGTGAAAAGTTTTGTATTACATGGGCAGAACGTCCTCTCATATCTCATTCCACTAGGGTGCTTTTTGATTTGGAAAAAGTTAGTGATAGGAAGGATGCCACACCATCAAGAATGAGAATTTATGAAGCAGCAGTAATAAATCAGCAGCAGTAATAAATTAGAAGAGCAATTTACGAGGTTTAATGTTTTTAAGATTGATGTATCAGAAATCAATGAAAATGCTGAAGACCTGAGGCAAGACGAAAACTTGGAAGAAACATCAAGACCTCCAAATGATGAAATAAGTTTACACCTCACTTCTCTGGCAACAAATTATGTCACATCAAGTGACATTCAACAAGATATGCTTTCAGCACAACAAAAAGGAATAAAATTAGTCTGTGAAAATGTTTCCCAGTGGCTAGTAAAGAAAGACGTTCAATTTTCTACCCTTTGAAGAAAAACAACAGTAAAACATTTGGCACATGTACAAAACAACTGTAGTTAGGAAGCAGAATGAGATCAAATCAATAAAGTCTGATAGAAAATTACTTCAACGATTTCTCACAGCATCAATATGAAAGAAATTCTTCAACATGAACTCTCAAATTTTGCTATCTTTGGCGAAGGTAAATGGCAACATGAACACAACATCTAAGTCTGATCTACTTAATATTTTAACAGGTATTGTTCAAATCTTACATTCAAGCCCAAGTCTAAACATGAACAGACACTTTGAACATTATACAAATGTATTTTCATTGATGAAAATGTTCAACGTGTTGAGGCTGATAGTCTTATTTTGCATTCTTGTGAAGCAGTAAGCTATGGTTACAACGGGATTTTAGTTCTGTGTAGGGACACAGATGTGTTTTTACTTTTGGTTCATTTTGTAGGACACAATCAAGAAGTTGAAACCTGGATGTTTGGTGGAACTGCTAAGCAACGATTTTCCAAAACGATAATAGACAACATTCTAGGCTTTCATGCACTCACAGGTAGTGCACAACCTCTTCATTCACAGGTTTTGGAAAGAAGTGCTGGAAGGGTATTGGGCGTAATGGCTCAATAAAAATTGAAGAGTTTGTCTGTCGATTGTACCAGGCTCCAGATCTGCTGACTGGGATTAACAAATGCAGAAATGACCTTTTTGAGAAGGGTAATAACGATTTGGAAAGATTACCACCAACCAAGGATGCTTTAGATTTGCACTTTGCTCGATGCAACCGCCAAGCAAAGATCTACTGTGGCTACTGTCAAATAATAGCATGCAGATAGTTGGTTTACCAACTGAAAGTGGAGGATGGAGAGCTTCTGACGAAAACCTTTAAGTTCCATGGACAACTTTGCCATCAATATCGACATGTTGTATCAATTTAACCTCATGTGGTTGTACAAAGAAGTGTAATATTGTAAGCCTGTAAGTGCTACAAAAGTGACCAGAAATGTACCTTGTTTGTGCATGCGATGCTAAAGAGTGTAAAAATCCTTCTGGATTAGCAGACAATTAAACTATAACTATTGGACCTAATAAAGTTGCAAAATCCTACCTTCTTGCAGCTTCCATCATAGTGGTTGTTATGATTGAGCGAATCAATTTGTGTGACAGGTTATGGATGAAAACAATTTGCTTTATGGTTATGTACAACAATGAAAACCTACTGTCTTCAAGGAGACAAAGGCATTTGGTACTGCTGGTACTGTATATACCTAGTCTACAACTACTCTAAGATAATGTACTATAATAAATACTGCATATTAATTAGTCATAAATACAGTAGTATACTGTATTCATATCTAATTCAATTTCAGTTCAAAATAATATATATGCAGTTCATATTTATCAGTATATAGCACTTAGCAATATTTTTATAAAGTGGTCCAATTGGAGTTTTATTTCAGCTAGAACCTGTGATGGATAGATACATTTTTAAAGATCTGGACAATTCAGAATATGCAATTCTTGATCCCAAATAAATTATGTGACAGAGAGAAAGTAAAGTGTTTGCTGAAATTTTAAACAGACTACAAGATACTAACGATGACATTTTAAAAATTAAGGAGATAAGAGATAAAATTATGGGTCAAATACCAGATGATCCAAGAAAAACTAAACAAATCATTTCAAACCTTCAATTACCTTTGGGTGAAAGGACAGAAAACGTACGAACTGATGGTCGCATGACAAATGGTGCTGTATATAGTGCCCACGCCCCCATTGAATCGTGATGACGATGGTTTATTTTTTGGAAGCTCGTTATTTTATTTAATTATTTATTAAACTCATTATTTGGAGTATCGAAACGTTGGGTCATGGACAGTAACTTTTAAAGTTACATTCAAAAAACCTTTTAAAGCCAGAGTAGCATCAAACTATGTCTCATTTATCACCTGGTTGCATTCGGAAATTATTTGTTGGCGCTGGTAATATTGTTAATAAAGTACAGTTAAACCAAAGAGACAAACCATCAGGGATAATATGGGTACAATTTGACAATGCTGATGTTGGTGAGAAAACTAGACATGAGAATAGACAACTTTATGTACAAAGTATTGAACGTACATGGACTAAAATCAATCACTACTACTCATTTTGCTGTTGGTAGAAACAGAATAGCTCATGTTGTAAGAAAACAGATACTGTTAGCAGTTCAGGTGTCGATGGAGTGTGTTTGACAATGGCCAACCTTAGTGTTTGATAGATATTTATTCTAGTTTGGGCCTTGTGACCGACCACACATAATGGGCTACATTCAGGTATCAATCAGGTGTGGTTGACAATGGCTGAACTTGATGTTCAGTCAGATTTACTTTAACCTGGGGCTCCCTGGCTAGGCACGAATACTGAACTAGATTCGCGTGCTAATTAGGTTTGTTTGGCGATAGCAGGACTCGTTGTTAAGTGGACATTTGTCTTTTATTTGGACTATTTGGACCTCTATGGTCGGCTTGTGTTACCTCGTGTTAACACCACACGATATGGCTTGAAGTCTACCATCTATACAGCGAGTAAGGAATGGAATGAATTACCAGATGGTATCCGAGTCTCAACAACATGTAGGAACTTTATAGCTGCCTTGAAAACTTTACACTTTTAAATTCTACATATATATAGTTTGATACATATATATAATTTATATTATTTGTATAGTCTTGTTAGGTAATATGTTTTAATTTATCTTCTTTTTCTTTTTTTTTTTTAAATTTTCTCGGAACATTAGCATGTATTTGCTAGAGGCCTAACCAGCTTCATATAACCGAGGTGAAATAAAGTTATCTATCTATCTAAACCGAGCTGCCCGTTTGATGTAAGATACATAAGTGCGTTCTTATTTTAAAATGTTTATACAATCTAGTTCCTGAATATTTAAGTGATTATTTCATTAGAAACTCTAGTTTTCATAGTTATAATACAAGAAGATGATCTGATCTTCACCTACCCAAAGCATTTAGATATACTGGTTCAATACTCTTCCTGCAAATGTTATATCTGCTGCATCACTTTCGTCCTTAAAAGACTTATTAAGACCCCATCCATATGTATACGTTTTCCTAGCGTTTTCATATTGTTTCAGGTAATGGACCATTGTTTTCTGCTCCCCCAAGGACTGAGAACAATATAAAAACGCTATGAAAACGCATAAGTGTGTACATGGCCTCAAGCTTACTTTTTAGGTGTTTAAAAATTTTAAATGTTATTATTGTTACTTATTACGTTATAATTTTGAAATGTTATTGTAGTATCGTAAATTTAGTATCAGTAATAAGACTGTAAATAGGATTTTCTAAACTTGTAATGTAGATTATATTGAAGTAGGGCCCCCTGGATACCAGCCATGTGTTACCCTGTTGAAATAAAGTTTTATCATCATGATGTAAATGTTGAATCTCATCAATTCGATTTGTTCTACTTTTCAAACATAATTAAAATACACTGTTCTTGATTTATGTACAATAAATTATTCTATTTTATAGAAAATTTCTTAAAAACTATGAGAAAATATGGGATTTCAGACCTTTATACTTTTCTCAAAATTCAAATAAATTCATGGGGGAAGCCCCCAGACCCCCTAGAAATGTTTCATCCCACTTAGCCTGTAGCCCAAAATTGGTGACTGGTCAGTTCAGACTCTCCAAACGCCATGTCAGTGGTGTTTGTCTTTTGCATCACTTTTGATGAAAGCGCTTAATTTTGACTGGGATGAGTGTGTTACTGGATAACATCTACTTTTTGTATCTGTGCTTGGGCAGATATATTGCTATCATGTTTGTTAACTAACTTTGTTCGCTTTATTAAGTTTGCTAGCTCGAAGCTCAGACGTCAATTTACAAGTTCGCAATACCATCAGTTTGTTAGATGGAAACAAGTGCATATTTTGCAAGTCAATCGTGTTCAATATTTCAACGCCATATTGTTTGAACAAAACAGCGACACATCCGAAGAGTGATATGGATTACAACTTGTCAAATTTGGCAAGTATTTTCAACATAAATTGCAGTCAATTTGCAAGTGTAATCTACTAGTTTTCGTACGTTTATGGAGTCATGGCTGAAGGCTGGCAAAATGTTTTCAAGTCTCGTCGATTTATGCAGTTGAGTCAAATCAGCCAACGCATGTTCGAGCATTATGAAACCAAGCCTCTTTGGAGGAAATATATTATTGAGCCTCTTGTGAGGAAAAATGAAAATGGGCTTCTTATGAGGAAACATGAGTTTCATCACACAGCTATTAGAACAAAGATTATGGCAATTTCAGTTGACCACTTGATGTTGGTGGTGCAGGCGATTGTTCTTTTAGAGCGGTTTCATATCAGTTATATGGTGATAGATAATCCTTAGATATTTGTTGAAAGTAATACAGATTACAAACAGAAAACGAATAAGCATATGAAGGAGTTTATGAAAAGAAAACGGTCAACTGAGGACCCTCAATTAAGTAAGGAGAAATGGTTACATGAAGGAATATATGAAAAAACGTTCAACTAAGGACATGCAATTAAGTAGACTGCCGGCCAGCTCGAACTAAAACGCTCGAAAAAACATTTTGCATTTTTTGTTACAAGCTTGTAACCACCAAATATGTTCAGAATAGACTATTTTCGAAACCGTGAGGGGTTACCATCCCCGTTTTGAGCGCTAAACGTAAAATTGAGGTTTTTCTACAGCCTCTGTATGCACTTCGAGTCCGATGAATAGTTCGAAGGGGTTTCCTTTCAGTGTTGCTATGCAGCAAGTATTTGGTTCATGGCAACCTTTTAGCCAATAAGCACATGCTAATCATCGCATAACAAACTACTTCCTTGGAAACCCAAGTAAGAAGCGATGTAAGAAGACAGTATTAGATACTCTCTAATAATATTGTTTGTTTTTGGGATCTGAATGTCTCGCCCTTTTTTCACACATTTTCGGCAAGTGGGCCGGTAAATATTTACATTTTTTAGAAAGGAAAAACACTATGGAAAAACACTAATAGTAATTATTATAACTTGTCAAAGATTTGTTGGCCAATTAAGTACAGAAATTTGTGTGATTTTTTTCGATTGTACATAACGAGAATGGATTCAAAATCGAATTCAAAAAGGAAGATGGGAGACATTCTGCCAGTGGCTATTTTAAAACGGAAAAAAGAACTAGGAGAAACAGAAGTAAAATCTGATGCTTGCCTGTTTTGCCAAACTGGTGATGTAGCTGAACTTCGCTGCTGTTCTGAAGAAGGGCGAAACCGTGTGGTCGAAGTTGCAATAGAAGGAAAACAATTAAATTATCTAACATCAAGTGACATGATTGAAAGAATACTTTCAGTCACTGACACTGGTTGTGGTAAAAACGATTTTGAACTAAAATGGCACCATGCATGTTACAGCAAATTTACTGACCAGGGCAAACTAAATAGACTTAGGAAAAGGCATGAGAGTGATGAGACAGTTGCTCAGATATCATTTGCTGAACAGGTACAACTGTTGTACGCGTTCCAGGCATAGTCATCGTTAACATGCAATAGACTGGAAACTCTCCATGTTCTGCCAAGGGGCTGATGGTCGGAATATTCGCAATGTTTTACCATGGAGTTGTCCAGAAAAATTATATCCTTAGCAGAATCAGATCTTATAATGTGAGTGCGACTAGCCAATGTTAGTGATCAATGCTAGAAATCAAAGAAGATTCTTGGTTTAAGGAAAGCAATGAAGAGATTGATGCCAAATTAAAAAATACAGCATGAACATTAGCACGTAAGTATGATTCACAACAAAATACCTTCATGGGCAGCCTTTAATGAAGTAATTAACTCTGTTAATCCACCTATTACAACTCCTGGTATGCTCCCTATTCTTCAATCGGCAGCAGATGACAACAATACAATGACAACAATACAATGACAACAATACAATGACAACTGTAATCAACCACTTCATGGACATCACTGAAAATCTGGGTCAACCATACACTGACATAGCTGTAGATCAACCCTTGTACAGCAGAGGAAAATAACTCATCTGGGCAACCAAAGACAAGTATCAGCATGTTGTTTTTGTTATGGGGCACCTGCACATATTTAATTTTATCAAGGCTATAGGACAGCATATGGAAAATGCTGGGTTAGTAGATGTTTGGGTTGAATCACTAATTGATGATATAAAAGAGAGCAACATTTTAGAATTAGCAGATGGATTTGACAATGCATTTTTCAATGTACCAAATTTTGCCCTGTGGAGAACATATATGAAGGTGGTTGAAACAATGCTAGACTTTATCAGAGGAAGTCGGATGGGGAATTGGCCTCTTCACTTAGATTCGTTTCTTGCAATGCTACCTTGGATGACTATATATGACTATGCAAGATGGGGAACCGTTTACTTGGCAGAAATGAAAGATTTAGAAACATCGGAACCAGAAGTGTATAGAAAATTTATGGATGGACACTTTATTGTAAAGCATGCTAATAAATGACCAAGCTAAGGAATGGCAGAGTAGAGGGTGCAAGATATCAAATGGCATTATTGGTATAACTATAAATGACAGCCAGGGACAAGTTTTGTATTACATGGGCAGAACGTCCTTTCATATCTCATTCCACTAGGCTGCTTTTTGATTTGGAAAAAGTTAGTGATGATACAATCTCCACTAGGAAGGATGCCACGCCATCAAGAATGAGAATTTATGAAGCAGCGGTAATAAATTAGAAGAGCAATTTACGAGATTTAATGTTTTTAAGATTGATGTATCACAAATCAATGAAAATGCAAAAGACCTTAGGCAAGACGAAAATTGGGAAGAAACACCAAGACCTCCAAATGATGAAACAAGTTTACACCTTACTTCTTTGGCAACAAATGATGTCACATCAAGTGACATTCAACAAGATATGCTTTCAGCACAACAAAAAGGAATAAAATTAGTCTGTGAAAATGTTTCCCAGTGGCTAGTAAAGAAAGACGTTCCATTTTCTACACTTTGAAGAAAAACAACAGTAAAACATTTGGTACTATGTACAAAACAACTGTAGCTAGCAAGCAGAATGAGATCAAATCAATAAAGTCTGATAGAAAATTACTACAACAACTTCTCACAGCATCCATGGCTGGTCACAGGATCAATATGAAAGAAATTCTTCAACATGAACTCTCACATTTTGCTCTATCTTTGGCGAAGGTAAATGGCAACATGAACACATCTAAGTCTGATCTACTTAATATTTTAACAGGTAATGTTGAAATCTTACATTCAAGCCCAAGTTTAAACATGAACAGACACTTTGAACATTATACAAATGTATTTTCATTGATGAAAATGTTCAACGTGTTGAGGCTGATAGTCTTATTTTGCATTCTTGTGAAGCAGTAAGCTATGGTTACAACGGGATTTTAGTTCTGTGTAGGGACACAGATGTGTTTTTACTTTTGGTTCATTTTGTAGGACACAATCAAGAAGTTGAAACCTGGATGTTTGGTGGAACTGCTAAGCAACGATTTTCCAAAACGATAATAGACAACATTCTAGGCTTTCATGCACTCACAGGTAGTGCACAACCTCTTCATTCACAGGTTTTGGAAAGAAGTGCTGGAAGGGTATTGGGCGTAATGGCTCAATAAAAATTGAAGAGTTTGTCTGTCGATTGTACCAGGCTCCAGATCTGCTGACTGGGATTAACAAATGCAGAAATGACCTTTTTGAGAAGGGTAATAACGATTTGGAAAGATTACCACCAACCAAGGATGCTTTAGATTTGCACTTTGCTCGATGCAACCGCCAAGCAAAGATCTACTGTGGCTACTGTCAAATAATAGCATGCAGATAGTTGGTTTACCAACTGAAAGTGGAGGATGGAGAGCTTCTGACGAAAACCTTTAAGTTCCATGGACAACTTTGCCATCAATATCGACATGTTGTATCAATTTAACCTCATGTGGTTGTACAAAGAAGTGTAATATTGTAAGCCTGTAAGTGCTACAAAAGTGACCAGAAATGTACCTTGTTTGTGCATGCGATGCTAAAGAGTGTAAAAATCCTTCTGGATTAGCAGACAATTAAACTATAACTATTGGACCTAATAAAGTTGCAAAATCCTACCTTCTTGCAGCTTCCATCATAGTGGTTGTTATGATTGAGCGAATCAATTTGTGTGACAGGTTATGGATGAAAACAATTTGCTTTATGGTTATGTACAACAATGAAAACCTACTGTCTTCAAGGAGACAAAGGCATTTGGTACTGCTGGTACTGTATATACCTAGTCTACAACTACTCTAAGATAATGTACTATAATAAATACTGCATATTAATTAGTCATAAATACAGTAGTATACTGTATTCATATCTAATTCAATTTCAGTTCAAAATAATATATATGCAGTTCATATTTATCAGTATATAGCACTTAGCAATATTTTTATAAAGTGGTCCAATTGGAGTTTTATTTCAGCTAGAACCTGTGATGGATAGATACATTTTTAAAGATCTGGACAATTCAGAATATGCAATTCTTGATCCCAAATAAATTATGTGACAGAGAGAAAGTAAAGTGTTTGCTGAAATTTTAAACAGACTACAAGATACTAACGATGACATTTTAAAAATTAAGGAGATAAGAGATAAAATTATGGGTCAAATACCAGATGATCCAAGAAAAACTAAACAAATCATTTCAAACCTTCAATTACCTTTGGGTGAAAGGACAGAAAACGTACGAACTGATGGTCGCATGACAAATGGTGCTGTATATAGTGCCCACGCCCCCATTGAATCGTGATGACGATGGTTTATTTTTTGGAAGCTCGTTATTTTATTTAATTATTTATTAAACTCATTATTTGGAGTATCGAAACGTTGGGTCATGGACAGTAACTTTTAAAGTTACATTCAAAAAACCTTTTAAAGCCAGAGTAGCATCAAACTATGTCTCATTTATCACCTGGTTGCATTCGGAAATTATTTGTTGGCGCTGGTAATATTGTTAATAAAGTACAGTTAAACCAAAGAGACAAACCATCAGGGATAATATGGGTACAATTTGACAATGCTGATGTTGGTGAGAAAACTAGACATGAGAATAGACAACTTTATGTACAAAGTATTGAACGTACATGGACTAAAATCAATCACTACTACTCATTTTGCTGTTGGTAGAAACAGAATAGCTCATGTTGTAAGAAAACAGATACTGTTAGCAGTTCAGGTGTCGATGGAGTGTGTTTGACAATGGCCAACCTTAGTGTTTGATAGATATTTATTCTAGTTTGGGCCTTGTGACCGACCACACATAATGGGCTACATTCAGGTATCAATCAGGTGTGGTTGACAATGGCTGAACTTGATGTTCAGTCAGATTTACTTTAACCTGGGGCTCCCTGGCTAGGCACGAATACTGAACTAGATTCGCGTGCTAATTAGGTTTGTTTGGCGATAGCAGGACTCGTTGTTAAGTGGACATTTGTCTTTTATTTGGACTATTTGGACCTCTATGGTCGGCAACATTATTGAACTAGTTTCGGGTGCAAATTAGGATTGTTTGGCGATGGATGCACTTATTGCTCAGTGGAAATTTGCTATTTATTTAGACCGCTATGGCCTGGCATGAATACTGAACAATAATTGGTGTGGGTGCCAATGAAGTTTGTTTTGCGAGGGCTGAACTTATTGTTCAGTGGAATTTGTTCTGGACCTCTATGGTCAGGCACGAGCAGAGAGAAATGGTATGTGGTGTCCCACAAGGCAGTTGTCTGGCCCATTACTTTTTAGTCTATTTATCAACGATTTACCCTCTATCTTAAATACTGCAAACATCACTATATATGCTGATGACAGCACTCCACACATAGCAGCCAAAAGCTCTGAACTGATATCTGAACATCTTCAAAATGATTTGTCAAACATTCAAATTTGGGTATCATAGAATCATCTAATTCTTAACACTGGTAAGATGAAATGTCTCCTGGTCGGACGTCGCAGTAGAGTGAAAAATAATCCACCTTTAAACCTAAAAATGAATGAACATGAGTGAGCATCAATCCATTCTCCCATGTTAAACTCCTTGGATGTGGACGAACTTACTGCATGTAAAAGTTTTTATGAAATTTTATTTTAAACTATTAACTATACTAAAGGAAACTTGGACAACTTGTCCTTGTTTTAATCACGTGTCCGTCATAATCGAAACGCAAAAAATGGCGACGACACATTATACTGTTTACAACACTCCCAGCGTTGATCACTAAATGTGATCAAACTAAACGAAAATAATAACGTCAAATATACGTGTTCATCACGCTCTAGATTTCTTTCTTAAGAGTTCTCCGACTATGGCTGCCTTCTGTCTTGGTCTCAATCTTCGTTGTTGATCTTCTTGTTGTCCTACAACAATCTGTTGTTGTGGGGGTTATCTTCATAAATCTCCTCTGTGCTTGCTTTTACTTCGAGTGGAATCAAATACTGTATCGGTCGTGTCTTAATGATTGTTTTTCCTCCACCTTTAATTTACTCTTGTTTTTCCACCTTTACTCTTGCTGATCGTACTATACCATCGCTACTGGGAAGAAGCTCCACTTTAGCCAGTTTCCAAAACACACATTGTGTGTTGTCTTTTCGTAAGATCACCATATCTCCAATGTCTATCGTCACATCTTTGGTTCCTTGTGTCGACTTAGCTGATTATCTTAAGCTTAACAAGTACTCAGTTCGTTCTCCACTACTCTAAACTGGTTGAAAACGCGTTGATGCATGGTACCTTGCTCGCTCAGGTGAATTAATGCCTGGGTCTTTTGTCAAATTAGGGTAAAATACATTAAAATCTATAAAAAATTTACAAACGAATGTGGTGAACCTACATGCACTGATCATGATTAAACAATTTCTTTTTAATTTTACAAGATCGAATAGTGTGAAAAAATGAGCGATTCTGTGTGACAGTTTCGCAGACGTTTGAAAATTTCACTACCATTTTAAAAAGCCGCAAAAATTATTATGAGAGCTGTATGATATGATTAAAAATAACAAAAGCAAACACATGTCAGATGACTGCACCGTGCAGACTAAAATATTTAGTATGAAAAGGCAAGTGCTCAACAAGCGCGTACATGAAGGTAGCACGATAATCTTTGCATTTAGTATTGTTCAGATTCATTATGATTTTACAGTGTTATCCACGCGCATACGTGTGAATTTGCTTGAGTTTCTGTCTGGCATAGAGCTAAGCAAGTTTACAGAGATGCAAATTCATTGAAAGGCGAAGGCGAAAGTTTGAAGAAGCTTCAACTACACCAATCTCATGAGCCACACAAACGTCTCTCTAAATTCTTTGAAGGTAATGAAAACATTTCTTGATGATTGATTGATTTGTACCAAAAAAGCACTGTGGCTTGTCATTGGATGTGCTTGCAATTTATCGTAGATAAGGTGCAATGGCGTGAGCGCGTAGGATATCACGTTCGTCATCGTACATAAACGTCAACCGTCGATTGTTGAGCGTAGCTTCAATATCGACTAGTAGAGTGTGCATTTCTCCAAAAGATAACGAGGAACACAGCACACCATCCTCCCAAAATCCACTGCCACAGGGCTTTTTAAGTTATAAACTCCCAGGTTACTCCTTTGTTAACAAAATGATCGGGTGGGGGAAATTTAAAATTAAGAAGGATCTATGAATTTCTGAAGCACCCACCTGCCCATCCCCTCATGCAATATCCTTCCTGGCCTGTTCTACGTATCCACCTCATTGTTCATACACAGAACAATGGGTCCAACTCTTAATCAGCGATCCGTGGAACAAAGGCCAGTTTAGATATACCATTATTTATAATGTCGATCAGGTATCATTTAAACTTTGCTTCCTTAATGTGAGGTCATTGCACAGACATTTTCATGTATGTCACGATTTAAATTATACAAATATTGATGTCAATATTTTTTCAGAAATAAGATTTGTTGGTTCAGATAATGATAGTATGTATGGAATTGATGGGTATACCTTGTTTAGAAATGATGATCGGCTTTCTGTGACTGCCACACCTTATGGAGTACGGCAGTCTTGAGTAGAGTTGATTTTATGCCTGCTATCCACATGCTCATAATACTAATGGTATTGAGATAATTGTTATGAAAGTAATTCTTCGATATGTAACTATAATAGATGTATATCGCTCACCTAAAATTCCAGTGCAGCAATTGTGCCAGCTTTAAATGAGGTACTGAACTCTTCATCTTATCTTGGTGATTTTAATATTAACTGGTTAGATGAAAGAAATAGGAGGCCTTTATATAATCTATTTGTTAATGAAAACAATTGCAGACAATTAACAAACAATTGTATTAGTGACAACCGGTCTGCTATAGATCATATTTATACACATTTTACCTGAATCACAAACTAATGCTCACATTTTAGAAACCTATTTCTCTGATCACAAATTAATGTTTATTGATTAATTGTTTTTAATGATTAACTTTATTTCTTTGATCAGTAGTTGCTTATAGATGCATATATACTGAAGTATAAACACCTAACATTTAGCTCCAAATAGGAAGCGACAACATTTTTACGAAGAATTTTTCTCTTATATTTCGCTTAGCCAAACATTACGGCAACATCAGGTAAGGATGTATTTTTTAAATTTCCAAGTTGTCTCTCCCTCCCCCACTATTTTTATTATACTCATTTTGCCTTATTTTATTGTCAAGATAACATACTGGTAGTGGTCTACTGTATGAGCAAAAAGCACGTCCACATGCATTTCCGGCTGTCAGATTAAACCAACCAAAGATGCCTAAATCTTTCACGTGCCCTCTCATTTTGCTCATGTTTTTTGGGTTTCTTTCAGCCGCTTGCCATTGTAAAACGCTCATCAACTTCATCATAAACTTCACTGCAGTATTCCTATGGTAAGTACAATACAACAATGGCATTGAAAAAGAAAAACACAAAAAATGCAGTTCAAACAACCATCGTCGCATGCCCTCTTCATTGAACGAGAACACAGAGGCACAATCTGATCTCCCATTCGACAACACATTCCTTCTCATTTAAGCCCTCCCTAAGTGATGAAATAATCTCGTACATTCATCAGCTTTCACCAACGAAAATAAATAAACGGAACACGATAGACTATTCAACTATGGTTTTACAAACGTCAACTACACTGTTGGCTGAAAGTGAAAGATCCCATCCCAATAAAAATACAAATGTTCAAAACTAATCGTGAATGCTAGAAACCCAAGCAAACCGAATATTCTTTTCAGTTCAAACAGTATCCATCTGCACCAAAAGTCAAAACCGTCAACGTAAGACATATTGGAAACGATCAACAAGGGCGAACAGGTATTCGTTCATGGCAAGATTGTCTCCATTAACACACCCAGTGTAGTCGCATCAAATCACCCATTCCAATTTGCTGATGAGAAGCCAAAAGATATCCACAACTGTCCGCTCCATCATAACACAGACAAAACTGACGATGGTGTTGCCCAAATCAAAATGGTTGTGAATGAACAGCATGCCATAATTTCAATAATAGTTAATTATGCGCCATCATGGCTGCACAATTTTATCGTTCACTCGTAATTTTTTGTATTAGTTATTTGTAACTGCAAATTTTCTATTTATGGCGTACACATAAATCATACACGTATCTGATAGTTTCTGCCTGGATTGATTTGGAATTTTGCGATGATTACGAGTTTAGGAAGGATTCTTCATTCGCGGCTTATCACTCGTGTTCAACCAGCTAGCTCACATATTGTTTATGAGCCTAACACACTTCTTCGCCTTGGAAAGACTTGGAAAAGGTACTCGTATCGACAAGACTTTCATCTTAAACTTCGTTCTTTGGGAATTCTCAAGCCCTTTTGTGGTCGTCATAGTGGGAAAGCTGCTAATCTTCGAAATCAGAACAGGGACTTAAATATTATATCCATTGAACGCCAAATTAGCATACAGAACAATGAAATCAACTCTTCAATTATGCCATTAACGTTGCATTTGGTTCCATCACAAATAATTTCAACAACTTTGTCTTTGGTCCCAGTCTATTACCATGTCTCTTGCACCCAAGATCGATGAGGTAAATTATTCTATTACTCGAAATAAACCTGATTTACCTTGGCTTCATGATACCATTAGTGAGGATTGCCTTCATATTCCTGATTATTACCTTGTCTGTAAAAATCGATTGACTGGTTCCCATAGTGGTGTTTGCACATACATTAAAAACTCAATCCAACACAAAACTTTGGACCACCTGCATCATCCTGAACTCGAAGTCCTCGTGGAGTCCCTTGCATTGTGACTGGAACAGTATACCATCCTCCTAGTGCCGACAACAACACCATGATTGACTACCTGTTTTCCACACTTATGTCCATCGAAGGCCTTTATTGGTTGTGGCATTTTGTGGAGCGGCGATTTTAACCGACTTAACATCAATCGGCTACTAGCCCAGTTTAAGATGAAACAACTTGTTCGCATACCAACTAGAGCTAACCAAATTCTAGATTTGATAATAACCAATTTGCCACAGTTGTAGGACAAAGATTCTGTTATAAAATATCCTCCATTTGGATTATCAGATCACAACGTGATTATGCTATATCCTAAAAAAAGACCATCGCTAGCCTCCAGTCGTCTAACGGTGTGCAAAAGGGACACTCGATGTAGCAGAATAAACGCAGAATAAACGAACTTGGTAGATATCTAAGCTCCAACCTCGTTCCCAGGGCCTTATCTCCGCTCCCCGCCCGCCCGCCCGCCCCCCACGCTCGCTGCGAAAAGACCCTGGCACAGGCTGGTCACGTGTCACCAACTTTTTAGGTGATAACAACAATTTATTTTGAGGCAGGATAGTTAGGAATGGTTTGGTATCGTACTGATGAACTGAACCAATACAATTATAAAAGGTGTGATTGCTCAAAGCACGTTTAAAGGCAAAACCGAAATCGACAAAACAAGTGAAAATATGGCTACTCCGAAAAAGTTATATCCTGTTGAAGGTCGAATCGATCTTTCTTCTTGTCGACTTTGTGGGTCTATATTGCAAAAACTTGTTCAGAGAAGCCAATCGTGATATTTTGGATTTGGTGCAACAAGTTCATGGAGATGTTCTTGCGCGAGATAAAACACTCCCTCAACTGGTCCCAAATGGGAGGTCATGCTAACTAATAATCCGAGCGCCGAAGGCACGAGGCTTTCTAGAGGGGTCCGGAGGCATGCCCCAAAATTTTAAAATATAGATTCCCGTAAATGGCATTTCCTGCATTCTGAGCAGTGATTTTTCAGCTCAAAGGTTTATAAAATTTCATATTTTGGACCGTTTCTCTTTATATCAGAGCGCATCAGCATGCCTACGAACTAATGCAAAGAAAAATCAGCCATCACACGCAGGCTAGCCCGCCCTCAGCCCTCCCAATGCATAACGCCTGACACGCAAATTTTAATGTTAACAGTAAACACGGCAATGCTATTTTTTCTAATATCTGTTCGATTGAAGGTCTTCATGTGACAAAACGTTTATAAAAATCAACGGCAAGGTATACCAAACATATCTTTTACGAAATTATATCGCTTTAATGGACATAAAAGCATTGAATCACCGGGTAAACGTCGAATAGATCTTGAAGCCATGTCCTTTGATTTTAATTTAAAGACGAGGTTTGGGTACTTTACTCGCTTACGCATTTTCTCATATAACTTCTGATGTTCATATTTTAAGTAGACGAAACGTACAGCGTTCGATTCGCGTTCGATTCGCCAGATTCAAGTGATCATTTCGATATAGAATTTATTTAAATCAGACAAAAACAACGTTTCATAATAATTAATATTACGGAATCTCACGGATAAACGTCAACACAGCATAATAATATTTTCCCGCCCTTCGGGGCTGTCCATTCCGTCTCCATGATTGATCTCTCATCCGTGCTTCTGTCATCTAGTCATCTTGGAGAGAATCTTTGCAATGGTTTGCCAGTTTACAATTCTCGGTAAACATTTTCAACTGCGATTCATTGCCAATAAAACGAAAGAAAGACGAATGGCCAAGAACCGGCAGTGGTTGCTGTGATGTTTCGAACCGAAAACGGTTTTCTAAGCAGTTCACAAACAAGGACTGTTTGGACAGAATCAGAGCTCGTTGATGCCATGATAAATCAAGGATCTTCTTAAACAGACGCACTGTGCAGTCAGGCCATAGTTGGTCAGGCGGAAAGCTAATATTTTGGCCTATCAGGCTATGGTCATGCTCATCCAAAATAGCATGACCAGCTTGTCTAAAATAGGCAAACTGAGCATGCGTCAAGTGCCGTCAACCAATCATATTTCGAGAATAAGCATGACTGTTCATATAGCTGGTCATGCTATTCACAAAGAGCATGACTTGGGCCGCGGCCAGGCTGAACAAAAGAGCCTGGGAATGAAGACGGCGGTTTTAGACGCCCGATCAATCAGGGACGGATAAGGAGCGAGAATATCCGCGTAATATGCGTGAACTATTATTGCTTGTTCTCTTCGAAATGCACACGACTTCAAAGTTCTAAGGAGAGATTTAAAATAAAGTAAATAAAAGCAAACAAAACTATATATTTTCAGGAAATTTTTAGTCATGCTCAGCATGACTAGCATGACCGCTAGCTTCGCCACTGCTTGTGAAAGAAAAGTTAAAAACGCAGCAACTGTTAAGAAAACAATCGCTGAAAACCAACAGTTACTCGTGGAGAAAAAAAGTCGAGCGAAGAGGTGTCTCGAGCTATCGCCGTCCGCCACCGCACCTAAACCAAAGAACCGTGCAAAAGTTTACACAAGAACGAGTATAACCTTCGAAGCTTGTGCCGCCGTCTCTTCTTCACTATCACAGGTTAGTGTGTATTCATGGTTATTTTATTTTATATAAGCACGCGTTGCAGTTGTTTCGTGTAAACTATTTGCCATTTTTTGCAAGGTACATATTATCGTCCACTTACATATCGCACAATTGTCTCATTTCAATTCATAAGAAATTGACAATACAAAACAAAAATTTTAAAAGATAAGTAAATACAGTATAACGATTTTCAGGTTGTACGATTTATCATTTATGCATCACTGTCAACATTTGGCAACAACACGTTTTAAATGCGACGGTTATTACGTCGGCCAAACAGACCAAATAAAATGAGTGACAAACTTTTCCAATGCCCGTTTTGAAAATACTATTTTTGCAGAAACTGTTTTAGGCCATGCTACTCAGCTTTGTACCCTGTGTTTGTTACATATCATTTATTTATTCAGTTTTAAACGTTGAACTTTTCGTGCGCTGGATAAAACGCAAATGTTAGTTTGCACAAAGGATTTAGATTTGCTGTAAAGAACTAAAGGAACAATGGCGACGAAAATCACCTTTTTAAAACGGGCTTTTACTCTTTTTTTTTTAAACTTTAATTAATATCATTCGCTGCTTTGTCGCAGAAAAAGGTGTCAATCACTAAAGGCATATGGTGATTATGGTCGTGTCTGTAAATAGATTTTCTTCAGTGGTATTTTACTATTTACATTTGGAAGCCAACTATACAGCCATTTTTGGGACAATTTTTTCCAACTTGTCTTGCGTTATCCATAATAGAATGTTATAAAGTTATAAAGTAACTATGTGGCCATAATAGAACTCTCTTTTATAATCGCTTAGAAGTCTGGAATTAAGGATTCAAGCAAAAGCACAGCAATGCCAAACGCTGATTTAACAACTGTTCATGGTAGATGGTCGTACTTGAAGTGCTTGTTTTGTGCTTCAACTCCATTGTTGTTTGTGTTCACTATATTAAGGACTTGTTGTTTCCGAAAAGCTTGAACCCAATGCTCGGTGCACAACATCTACACATTTTCTATGTACTCTTACACATTTCTCTTGGTAGTATAGACTGGTCTACACTACCAAAAGCTCTTTTGAAAATACTCATTGTACGCACGTAAGCTATTCATTGCAAAAGGGTTGAGGATATGTTGCTCTTTTGAATCGAGACCATTTTTTCCAGATCGAACCCAACGATGCTTGATTTCGGTGGAAGTAACATACACAGTACCGTTTTGGGAAACGCTTTTTCGAATACATTTATCTCTGCCGACGGGTAATCTACTATAAAATACGATGGGTTCCAAGAAATATTCCAGCCTTTGATAATCTGAAGTGCCTCAAATATGGTGCAACAACTTTATAGCCAATATTTGTGTGGAAAAAATAGCGGAAGTGCATACTTTGTGGTCTTGTAGGTTGCATCAAGTAGAGCTAGGTCCAACCCATACCCTTCTAAGAAGTCTTTGCTGCCAAACATCCTGGTGCACAAAAAGGAATTTTTCGCTCGAGCATTCTTTCTTCTTGCTACCATTCCCTTTGGCCGGTAAAAGAAATTTCCAGTACTAGTTTGTTGCCACTTTTCTGGTGAAATGACTCTTGGTTGTCCTTACTGTGCTTCGATTGCTTTCGCGATGTAATTTCGATAGTACTTACGATTCGTTTTCTTGAGCCGATGATGAGCTGAAACGTCTGTGAATAGTTTTCTTTGGATGAACTCCTCAAGGCACCGTCTAACCTCTTCGGCGTGGGTTACACCCTTGGCTACAAGTTCACGAACCTTATCGATGACTCTTCTATCAACGCAATGATTAATAGTAGCAGCAATTTCAATAAGGTGGTTTTGGTGCTCACTACAAATGGAATGCTTGCATAATAACATGTTGTTGATAAGTTCTTGGTGGCGTTACGCATCGTTAAGTTCGTCAACAACCTTTTACTTTGCTATTTTTTACTTTTGGTTGCCGTGCAGGAGAATTCATTGGCCACTTGGATATCTCTTATTTAGATGCTGGCAGGGCAACCCATTTTCTAGTTCCTTGAAACTTAATATATGATGTTTTACATTCATCGTAATCTTGGTTTTGTAGGCTTGTTTCATCTTTTCAACCACCTCGAGAATCCTATAGATAGAGTAGAAACATTTTTCTTTAATTCCTTTGTTTTTACTTAAAGGTGGGTTACAGTCCCTTCTGCGCATGTGCGGGGTTTGTTTACGTTTTGCATGTTTTGTTTATGTTAGGAGACTCCACAACGGAAATGGCTGCTATATTATTATAAAGCACGTTTTTTATCGCAAGCTGGCGAATCCTGGATCTACTTTGCTATTGGATCCAGCTATACGTTAAGATACAATACTAGGCTGGTAGAGATGCCTTTAAAGACTAAACCAACCCTGGACTAAACTGTATTTATTTCACACGCACGATCCGACATGGCGAAAATCCTGATCAATTTCTACGGCTACTATGCTTCGAAAACCTCTGGGGAATCGCCGCCGAATCGAAGAATCAGTTCATTTTGATAGGCATGTCATAAAATACAACAAACCTTTGACCATTTAAAGGCCTTCCATGTTCTTTAAGATACAGCAAACTTGCACGGCTTTCGAGTATTTTTTACTGACATGACAAATGACAATACATATAATCCGACGACCGACTTCGATTTTAAACATACTATAAATACACCACACTATAATAAGGTACATATATAAAGTTATATATATATATATATATATACTGAAGTTCTTTTTTCTTGCTTGAGACTTTTACTACTGAAAGAGAGCGCTTGTTTGCATTTTATAAAAATATGCTTGACATTGCCTCCGGTGTTGTTAGAGATTACCGTTTACACACCGCGGCTAAAAAATCGACATCAGAGCATGTATTAAAGAACATGGAAGGCCTTTAAAGGGTCAAAGACTTGTTGTATTTTATAAAATGCTTACCAGAATATTAAAATTGATTCTTTGGTACCCCGAGAATTTCACTCGTATATTTTTACGGCATCTACGTAGTCTTGGTGTCTCGCCACTTCATTGTTCATATTTAATCAATTATTTTCTTCTTTGAATTTCTTCCATGTCGTGTGTGTGAAATAAATACAGTTTATCTCTACCAGCGTAGCAAAATAGATTGGAATTCGAAATCAAAGGATTTAAATCACCATATTGTTCTACACGCCTGCGATAACAACAACGCACTTATATAGCAGCCATTTCCGGTGTGGAGTCTCCAGCATAAACAAAACAAGCAAAACGTAAACAAACCCCGCACATGCGCAGAAGGGACTGTAACCCACCTTTAAATTTAACCCCAAAATACATCATACTGTACTCCATATATCGTAAACACTAAAAAGAACATGTAGTGACACAAAAAGGTGGCACACTGCCGAGATTTTTAGCAACGAAATACTGACGTTTCGAGCGAAGCCCTTCACGTTTTACTCTGAAGGGCTCTGCTCGAAACGTTAGTATTTCGTTGCTAAAAATCTCGGTAGTTCACCACCGTTACTATTTCCAAAACACGTGACTATGCAGCAATTTTTACTTAGCAGTTGGAACATGTCGAGGTAACTGCGTGACTCCTGATCTACAATTTCGTGAAAGGTACCCTTTTTGAATAGAGTATACAGTATATGTTTCCTATGCCCCGTTATATGGCTATATTCAGCAGTAAATACGTACTTAAAATGAACAGGAGTGCAGAGATTATTTTCCATTATGTCAGGAATCGAAAATAATATTCCTTGCCTTCATCCTGAGTGAATCTGAAAAGGATTGTATTGATTAAAAATTACAATGAGCCAGTTCGTAATGTCGACTGCTCATGGTGCGTTCTGCATTGGGAAAAACTTATTTTAATACATAACATCAGGCTGGGGAATTCAGTATAACGAATTTGCAAGTGTAAATAGAAATGCAAATTCTATTGTGGTTTTAGCCTATGTTATGAATTGAATTATTTTATCCCGATGCAGAACACGTCATTTTGATGCACAGTCGCATTGCGAACTGGCTTATTTACATGCCTTATATCCTATGAATATGCCAAGGACACCAATGGACATACTATTTTGTGCAAGACAAAGCGAATGACAAAGCGAATGAATTCTCCTGTCTTATATTTAGACTTGTTTGTATATTACAGAAAGAAGAAATTTCTTTGAAAGCACAAGAGAAGGGGCCCTTGCTTATGTGACTGGTCATGTGCTACAGTCACTCTGCCGAAAAATCTAAAACTCTTGCCATTATAAATCGGAGAAGCCAAGAATAGCAGGTCCTCATGCTTTCTATGCAATGAATGGGTTGTTAGCATCTGTAAAGCTAAACTGGTGTTCCGAAAGTATGGTTGCAAACGAGGCGAAAGGAGCTTACCTGCACAAAACATGGTAGACAAGGTCCTGCATGACCCCATCGTTAAGAGTGTGTGGGGAAATGTGCTGATGAATGTTGTGTCCAAGGAATGTCAAGTTCTTTTTTAGAAAACATAATTAAACTGTATATGAGTAAGATGCTTTTCTTATGCAAGATATATTATAAATAAATACAAACTGAAGCAACATGCTGAGAAAAAAGCATTAAAGTGCCACTACGATCAAATTTTTACCTATCGATATTTTTACGTATTTATAAAGCATATTACTTGGTCGAAACCGTTTTGCGATTCGACGATGGCAAGTATTATTTTTCTTACTCCGAATCTGGAGTTGTTATGTCCGCCATTAATTGTTCATGTTCTTGACCAGCGTAACGAAGTGACGTCAGATTCTCAACGCGAAGACTCCACGTGGCTAATTCTTCAAGTAAATCAAGGTCGTTTTTTCAAATTCTTCTGAAAGGCTGGACATTTCATCTACTTCTCGAAAAAAACAGAAAACAAATAACCTCGACCGAAATTCAGGCGTAGCATTGAGAATCTCACGTCACAAACAATATTACCTTTTGAAATTGCGGGCTCACTTGGAACAACGTTTTTAGTAATGGTGGCCTAAATAATAGTGATTTCAGAGCTCAAAATACTTACTTCAAAATACCATTTTTTAGTTTTTTTTTACATCGATGATCACTTTCGACCCTGAAATACTATTCTATGCTAAAGAAAATCTAAAAGACGGGAGTGAATTTTCATCGTAGTGGCACTTTAAGGACTCAATTAAAGAAAACAAATGCTGAAAAAAGTTTTTAAACATTTACTAGTTAATTGTTAATACAGTCCATTAACTATGTACAGTATAAAGAAGAAATATACATGTATATGCTATTTAAGATATTTCAGTAACATTTAATAATAATTTAATGAAAATCTTATTATAAACTGTTCTGACATCATAAAATTGTTTTAATAAAAACCCAACACTTAAGAATACTAAAATTAATTCTGACTATTTTTTGTACTATTCTTACGTTTTTGGAGAGGCTTGTCACTAACGGTTACCATTTTCTCTTAAACATGCCTTGTGTTGCAATGCTCAAATCATTGTACCCAAAAGAAACTTAGTAACCTCAATGAATGAATTAACAGTAACTTCATAACCTTGATGTGTATGGGAAGACAGAATCATTTTCTGTCTATCCCCTTTACTAAAATTCCACTTAAATACTTCAAAAACACATTTTTGAGTTACACAAATCTCTCGTCACTACCACTGCTATAAGGAGCCAGTAAATCATTCTTTTTATGAATATGCTCTATCTGTGAACGCACATTCAGACAGTCAAAAAATTTGTTTACCATAACTTTATTTCCTATAGGAATTCCAATAAGAAATTTCAAATCCTATAGGAATTCCTATAGGATTCTATCCAGGAGACTAAGATGTGACAATTAAAATCATCTGGGGACAGTAACAGTTGTATAAAAAGGTGATTAACTTTAATCATGATTATAGTGTTTAATTTTAGCCAATTAATGTAAGATCAGTGTTTGAGAATAACTATGATTTAATCATTTAGTTTAGTTTAATAGGTTTGTCACGTACAAATATTACAAACATGAAAAAGTAATGCGACAGGATGCAGTAACAGGATAATCCCAATTGATAACTGCACCCTTTACATAAAATCACATAAAAAGCGATGATACACGCAAAGGACATGCATATTACGTAAATGACAGAAAACAGTAAAGAACAAAATAATATAGAAAAGGAATAACGAGAAAAGGATAGTCTATAACGAACTATGGTGGACTATAAGTTTCTAACTTAGTGTAATAGAACGCTACGACTTTTGTTTTAAAAAGATCAACAGAGTGGCATTCTTTGCAATTAGAGGGAAGGTCATTCCAGAGTTTAACTGCTCTGGGGAAGTAAGAGGGTGATGAGATCGTCAGTAAGAATTTTACACAACCGGCCCCTCGTGTTAGCCGAAGTGAAATACTAAAGGCTAGCCATCATTCAGTTGCTATTTTTCAAGTAACTTTGAGGGGGCTTAGTGCAGAGGGAGGCTTAATTATAATAGATAAATTATATATTGGTGTTTTTCCTTACTATTTCATACATTGGAAAGAATGACCTGAACATTTCCTGCATTTCCTCTCAAGCCTTGACTCAATACCTCCACACAAAGAGGATAGTTCAAAGACCATGCAAGTAGAGACATGTACGCTTCCTTTAATTTGCATACAGTTCATGATTCCTATGAACAATTTTTTCAGTTTACTCTTTCTATAAGAGAAGGCTATATGGGGTTTGGTCTTGTACGATATTCACCACTTAGACTATAAGTAGAACTGTTAAGGTTTACAGTATATTGTATATTTTATATATCAAAAAGTTGTTTAAATAGCTGGCTCATCATGACTAAAAATAATTTATGTATACAATAGACAAGAAAACAGTTCATTGAAAATGTACAGACAATTTTATCACAATAATTGGGTTTCTGATAAGGTTATGTTGAACTTCGATATACTACACCAACCTCCAGACAACATCTATATTCTCTGGCATCTTCAAGGTTGGTATCTGTACATTTACCACATTTACACCTTTGGAGTTAAGCAGGAAAACAGTAAAGTGACTAAACATAGGGTACATACAACTTTTGGAGAACTTTGCCTCATCATAAATACAGATACAGGCTGGGTAACCGCAACAGCAATAGTCAATTTATACTGTGGCCCCAGTACATAATTACATGACTAATGTTCAAATAATAATAATAAGTAATTGTCTAAAAACAACATACTATAGCGGATGCTAGGCTACGTGGTGAGTTGCACGACATACATATAGTTTTCCAAGTAGGTGCGTTGTCCAACCGTCTATGAACACCACCACAGTTTGGAATGTCGCAAACATGTCGATAGTGGCACATGGCGCGAGATGATACGCACACACTAGAATTCCATGACCGACATATATACAAATATGAAGGCGTACTGAAGGCTCCGACCGCTGGCCAGCTGATACTCTCCCACTGGGGTCGGAGCCAGTGGCGACCATGTGGCAATGTTGGAAATTATACAATTCCACGTTCATATGTGACTAATCGCAAAGCTGACGAGCAGCGGCGTTACGGCGAAATGCTTCTTCATAATTATACCACGTGGAACCCCCCGAACTGCGCGAACATACGGAAAATCTGCAATTTTCAATTCTAGTGTGGCAAAGGTCACTTTGAGGACTGTTTGTTGTATGTGGTGTAGTTGGAGGTCTGCCTTCTTTTTCCACATATATAATTGTGCCATATTTCAGAGTTTACCTTTTTCAGATTCCTTATATTTCTCAAGCATAGTCTTCAATTTTTCTGGTTTTAATTTTCCCCCCATCTTTTATGTGCAATATCTGCCAGTTTGGGTCAATTTTCCCCAGAGGTTACTTTGTCGTCTAAAGCCTGAGCGAGGGAGTCTAAAATCTGTGCTTCTGATATATTTTCCTGCGCTTTTGTGTTTCTGAGAGTAAGCTGTTGTACATAGGCGGCAACCAGTGGCTGCAATTGTGGTGAGGTCGGGTGGACCACCTGTCGTCAAATCGCTAATTTGTCGGAAATTCACTTTTTGTTGCAATTTCGGAAATACTTAAGGAATATATTGAAAATGGGGAAACAATGTTACAGAAGCAACTTATAAATATCTCAAGTTATCTTGTTTGCAATGTCGCAGCGAGCATTCCCTTTGGCCTGCGAAGAAACAGAGGCTCTGGTGAACTCTGATGAAACTCGTCATTTGATTGGTTGATGCTGAGCTCTCGCACCAGTTTCTTTTGGAGCTAATGCTCATGAAATTTTGCATTTTCGAATCGTGGTAAATAAACAGTTCTTTTCAGAACTCTGGCTGGTAAAGATTTATTTGATACACCTGTAACACAATTATACACGCCCGACCCAAAATGCAATTGAACACATGAAATAATTCAACAGCAAAAATCCAAACAATTTACTGGTTAAAACTTTAAACTATTCTTGCTTCGTTCTGGTAATTATTCGCAGTTTCGCCTCAAAAAAGTACAATTCCTTACATCTTGATGTGTTCTGTGTAGCAATTGTAACCTGAGCAGCTGAACCGATCACTGCCGAGGACATTATAAAACACTCGCGTCAAATCGTCCGGTTGACAATTTAGAGAAAAGCTAAGAAAGACCATTAACATAATTTGTATCGCAACACTTTGCCAAGAGCTTTGTAAGACAAACTGGATCATTCTTTATTGGTAAACAAATATTTTCCTGGTCTTCGAACACAAAGATCGTCGATGACAGCAACAAATTATAGGGAACTGGGAACCAGATGACTGGGGAAAGAAAGACCCAATTTTGAGAACATCAGAGTTCTCCAGAGGCTGTTTCTTGGCACAGGCCAAAAAGGATTGCAGGTTTGAACATGCAAAATGGGGAGCCATCTTTAAACCAGCTGTGGTGGTCAGGTGGTTACCATACATCGATAGACACAGGTTCAAATCCTGTCAGTGCACTGCTCAGGGTCTTAAAAATAATCGAGGAGAAAGTGCTGCCTTTGCAATAATACCAGCAAATGGTAAGATTTTCAGGTCTTCTCCGATACAGCGGGGGCTACAGCCCCAGTATGGGAAAAATTAACAATTCGTCGGGGAACAAGCTGGAAGAAAAAGAAAAAAAGTTCGTCTTTTGTTTTCTTAGAATCGCAAAAGTTTTTTTATGCATTAACAAATGTTTCGCTAAACAACGTCAAAGGTAATCAACTTTCACCTCTGGCACAAATCTATCACCACTGTGTTGTTTTGCACGCTCACTGTCATGTAGTTTTTGCGTGAATATTATTGTTAGAGTTAGTTTCGTATACAGTACTGACTAAACCATGATTTTCACTGTTTTTTTATTTAATTTTTTTTGTTATAACTGCCCCCAAAATGCAGGAAATAGCTTTTCAGAGGCTTAGAAAATCAAAAATTCCCCGGGGGAGCATGCCCCCGGACCCCCCTACAAGAATTTCAACTACCTACCTGTTAGCCCCCTCTTTTTGGCTTTGGTTTTGTGTTACACTTTGATTGCCTGTTAGGCTCTGGATGCGTGTTACACTTCGTTTGCCTTGTGAAGGCTTTCCTGTCTTGACAGATGTCATGTATATTTTCTCCAGTAAGGTGGCCATTTTTCCCATATTGTTATTTATGTTCGACAAAGTGTCATGCACGTTTGTATCGATATCTGGGCTCACATTCTCGGGTTGGCTGTCGTCATCATGTTGACCCGAGGCCGAGGTTAGCAGCTAATAATCCACATCCATAGTTATAAAGCTTTTCACCTGTATGAAAGGAAGATTTTTATTGCATTGGAATACTTACAGTTTCTTTTCTGTCTCTTAGTATGTTTTCGAGTAAATTATACACATTGGTAGAATTTAAGAGGGATTTTATCAAGAGCTATTTACTTTCCAGCAAAACGCTAAGCACTGACCAGCAATTCGCATCTCATGTGACTCCGTAGTGATGTAGAATGATGACATGATAGAATTTTGAATTACTGAGCTATTACCCTATGTTTTTCATAACGTTCTATAGGGAGCGGCGAAAGCTTGTGCTTCATACACGTATGTTGACTCGTCTTCTGATAGTTCTGAGTTTGAAAGAGCATAAAGGTATGCAAAAGATGGATATAATTAACGATGTAACTAGTATATAATACAATTGAATTTAATAGGTCACTTATTGTTTATTTTCTGAGCTAGGAAAACAGTATATTTTGAGATATCTGATCAAAGTCGTTCCTGACCTGGGTTTTATGACTGAGCTGGCAAGTTATGGTTGCTAATTTTGCAGGAAATTTACTGGTAATGTAATTTTTTTCTGATTTTTCCTGATTTTTTGGTATTAATGTATTTGTACGTGATGTTTTTGTTCATATGATTAATTTTTTGTGATTTTTCTGGAGTTGTGTGATTTAACTCAGTGCTTTGCCCCTCAGACATCAGCGTACACGTACCTAAAAAGCCCAAAAAGTAGATGCAAATTTCTTTTTTTCTCCAATGAAATTATTTAAAAGTCAGTCTACACAGTTCAATAAGAAGCTTTAATATTGCTTTTTTAATTCTTTTTCCAAACAATTCTATCAGACAAATTTCGCTTAATGTTAAAAAACCCACTAAACTTGGTGATATTGTCCAAAATATCTCTGCAAAGATGATCTTCGATTTTATCATAGCCTTTCTTGCAAACATGGCAATACTTCTTGTGAGCGAGGAATGCGGGTATACATGTAATTACATCAGTGATTGTGGGCGTGGAGGTAAATGTGCTCTAATGCTTCAGGACCAGAATAAATCTGTCCTAGCGGAACATTAGCTTTTTCGTGCAATTCATAAGCAAGTCCGGTTTGCAATGGCCTTTGATAATCGCTAATGTATGGGTATCTTTTATCGTTATTGGTTTGGCTTTCGCTGTGACAATGGGCTGACTAAGACATAAATTGTCTTTGTTTTGAACACAGATGATGGCTCTTTGGTTTGTTAGGTACTTGTCTAAATTGGCAATTTTTCGTTTCTGTCTGGTTCCTCCATACGGCATCACGACATGAATGATATTTAAGGTAATTTATTCATCTAATTTAAACGTATCATTCGATTGGATTACTCTTTCGATTTCGGCCAGAATTCTCTTATGGTAATTTCTCACAAGGCATAACGGTAGTGAAATGGCATATTCGAGTTCGGGAGAATGCATGATAAATCTAATTTGGTCGTGCATAGCAACACCATTGGTAACGCAATCAAGTAAGCTTTAAAACAATTTGTGTAGTTGTCTTAGAATATCAGGCAAGACTTGTACTTGCAAATCACCAAATTGGACTTGGTAATCATGTCCGGTGGTTTTAAACTTTTTCACACAAACTTGCTTAATGGTAAAGAACGGAACAGTTTTAGGTTTCTTACTTGTTTGTTCTGCATCTGGTATCATCGGTTTGGGGGTCTGGCAGACAGGGATATCGTCTAACTCTGCTATAAACGAATCATTCCAATCTCTTCTGAACTACTGCCGTTGCTCTTCAGACCACCCATCCATCATATCAGTGGAAATCCCACAACTCTCATTCTCCAACACGTGATCAAATCCGCTTGATCATATTACAATCCTTTGCCAAAGAGTGGTTTCCCCGATGTCTTTCGTCAAAGTCGAAAAACCATTCCAACACTTGAATCTGGTCGATGGTTGTACGCCCTTTGATAACATTAACAAGATCCCTTTCTATTAAAGAAACAGATATTAAATTTAGTTAAAATACTGATAGTGAACAATATAACATAATATAAATTGTACACCACAAAATCTTACCTTCAATCAAACAATAAAAATGATATTGAAAATAATTCTCCAGGAGAAGCGAAAAACTATCGAAGACAACTGTAGAATCTACAAGTATAGAACACTGTAGGAAAAGTAACAACTATATATTCGTTATATAATTATAGCTAATTACTTCCGTTCGTCACGCTGAATATTTAATGAGGCGGCATCCCTTTGGACGGTATAGCGGGGGATATCTACTTCGAATGGAACGTACGACAATGAGCCAGTGTCTGATGACGCTCGTCAAGCATTCGTAAGTGATGACAGGTGTTTTAAAACTGATCTGACGAAAGTTTCACCAGTCTCGAAAATTAGCAACGTGATTAAACACTTGGGACCATTTGTCCATGGCAGGTTTTCTTTGTTAGATAAAAACCCTCCAAAGAACAAACTAGGTCCCAAGGACAGTGCAAAGTTTTATAGAATTATGTATCATATTAAATAAAACAGTAGCATAATGCACGACACAAATTTAATGCTGTGCAGGATTTTAGATTGCTTGCTTATAAAGCTGCAGTATTAGACGATACATGGAGGATCGTGAAGCTCATATCCTCAGAAAAATGATTCTGAGTCCCAGACAGGAATCGAACCTGTAACCTTCTGATTGTCGGTGAGACGCTCTAACCATTGAGCCACCGAGACTCAGATGGAGAGCGAAGGTTACAATGATGTACTGTTTCGATTGATATATGTACTGCCTATGTGGCAGTCACTATCGGGAATGTTTGGATGTGTTAATACATCTATACACTGCTGTAGTGAATGTGGGAGAGCTTGGAGTAGGCAGATGATACATAGACGATCGTCAAGCTCGTATCGTCAGAAAAATGACTCTGAGTCCTGGACAGGAATCAAACCTTTAATTATTAATAGTTAATATACTTTTAGTTAGAAAAACAATTCTTGATCTTTATTATTTTAATCACAAGGTTGATAAAGGCAATAAGTTGGACAGAACATTATGGTAACTATGTCTATGGATAACATTTCACTGGCTAATGCCTTGTGATTATTGGGAACAAACACAAAATCCTAATAAGAGAGTTATTGGCTCAAAACGATGAAAATAAAATAAATAAATGACGATGAACAATAAACATTATAAAAGTAAATTTTAGTATCCAGACAAGAAAGAAACAGAAAATAATGCTAGTCTGGTGTTTTGACAACGTTAAAGGAAGCGAAATACAACGTTGATTTCGTACAATAATAAAAAGTGCCATATAATGGACTACTTAAAGGGATACTCCGGCCAAAATACAAATGCAGTTCATATGAAAGATCTTACTGACTTTAGTTTATTTCCAAAGTTTCAGCATTCCTATCAATTCAGTTAAGAAGATATGGCTAGTTGAAGTTGAAAATTTGAGGAGTTTGACGCCATATTGGTTTTGCGAATATGACGTCATTGAGTGATTCTTTATCGGCAGTGGAGTTGTTTTGATGGCAATCACATAGTGATAGCTGTTGTGAATACTGTTTGGACGAAAATTAGTCGAAATAAACTATTTAGTTCCTCATTGCAGGAAAGTAGAGGAGCTTCTTAGGCATAATACAAGAAGCATCACTCAGTGACGTCATATTTGAGAAACAAAATGGCGTCGAAATTGGACAAACTCTCCAACTTCAACTAGCCATATCTTCTTAACTAAATTGATAGGAATGCTGAAACTTTGGAAATCAACTAAAGTCAGTAAGATCTTTCATATGAACTACATTTGTATTTTGGCCGGAGTGTCCCTTTAATAACCTCGACTGTTCGGTCTTTACAGTAAAATACCAAACCTTGGCCGCTATTGCTTGGGCACTACAGCAACATCTTAGTTAGATATTGTCCCATAAAGACCTCACTCTTGGTCATTAAGTAGTTAGTATTAAAATTATTTTGTGTGTCAAAAATCCCATCCCTCGATCTTTTAAAAAAATCAAATTCCCCTGACTCAGAAAAGTCAATCAGTCAAATATCCTGTCAGTGTCCCCCCGACCATGGGTTAACATTGATAGGTGGGCTAATAATATAATTATTCAGGCAGTTTCAAATGCTCTTAATTTGACAATTCATATTTATTGGAACAGCACCAAAATTCTCTGAGCCTGAGGCCAATAAATGGCCAAGGAACAAGGCATGTCTTTATTGGGCATATAGAGGAAATTCAGTATGTTTCAACAACAGGAATGAATCAATCTAACAATGCTAATACGCACAACGTGACAACGGCCCCAAAATGATAGTCGCGACCATAGAAAACTAAGTAATACAGACAATTTCTGAACAAGCTGTCATCTATGCTGATAAAATTAACACAAAGTAAATAGCGAAACTACAGAACGTAAATAATACGCTTTACAAAAGTGCAGGAAACGCTGCGCTTACCTGATACAACGTGACAGAAATATCCTGAATGTTAGACCTTTATTTTATATCCATGTTCGTCTTCCCCTAACAGACAACGAATCCTTTCTATTTCACCATATTTAATACTATAAGTCCACAAAATCCCTGTTTTGAGAAGAAAACCGCTCCTTATGAGCATTTACTTGTTATTCTCAAACAATTACCAGAGAGAAGTAATAGGAAACGGTTAGGTTACACTAGGGCACACTCGGGTTACACTAGGGCACACTCAGGTTACACTGTGCCCTAGCGTATCTAAACAATTCCCCACAAATTCAAAGATTTGTTTGAGCTTATAAGCTGAAATTGTGTTTATAACCAAATTGGAAGAAATATCACAATATACAAGACACTGACAAGGTTAGGTAATCTGCTGAATCAACAGAGTTTTTATATTTTGCAGTACCAAATTCAAAGAAATTAGAACACAATAAACTGACCAGCATTATTAACAAGGCATAATTTCAAGGTCTTTTAATGATAAGATATACATGCTTAGTTTTGTCATGATATTGGATTTGCCAAGAAACAATTAAGAGCTTACAGTTCTTATTTAAAACTAATACAGTAATATTACAAGGTAAACTGATCACAATGATTAATGAACAAGCACTATACATATAACATTATGTAAACTCATTCACATATCATTTTCAACATTTGATGGCAAGTGTTTTTATTATCATTATTTTACACACAAACAATATCAGCTGTATATTTAGAATTACAATAAACAACATGTAATCCAGAACTGTAGCCATCAGCACTGATCACACAACAAGTGTGACATTTTGTCTAATGATTAGTCGCACCAATGATTTAGCAGAAAATTGATGGATAATTATATCTGGGCAACTGAACTAGCATGTTGATACTTGAAGGTCAGTTCATTTTTAAACAGCTTGTCGGTATGTGAGGCAATTGAAGGAGTCTTTTGCCAAGGCTCTGATAGATATTAATTTAGACAATGTGGTGTTTCAATAAACATCACAAAATTGTGTATATGCCACAGACATCATGGTGTTACATTACTATTCTGGTGGAGTGATGAGTTTTAATAGCTTTGGCTACATACATCACAAGGCTATTTGCCGTATAAAAATGTGTACTACAACATCTTCAGAGACTAATTACAATCACAGTATTACACAGGTTTTTAAACTTAACGTACAACTAATCAACCAATAAGAAAGAAAGAAATTATACAAATATATGGTTACAAAAGTTAATATTAAACCAAATAAGGTAAATATTGTAAGAAGTATTAAAACAAATACAATGGGCAATACAATGTTAACATTTAAAGATGGTTGGAGTTTGGAGATCATAAGAGCTTCTCAAAGGATCAGCTCAGATTCAAATTTACATGACGTAATTATTTTAAAGTCATTGTGGGGGCATATGGGATGACCTTTATTAATTTATGATTATCATTACAACTAATGATTATCATTTGCAAACAGAAGCTCTTATGATCTCAAAACTCCAACTGTATGGCAATATAGGATCTGCCCCATTGTATTTGTTTTAATACCTCTTACAATATTTACCTTATTTAGTTAATATTAACTTTTGTAACCATATATTTGTATAATATATTTTTCTTTCTTATTGGTTGATTAGTTATTAAGTTTGAAACCCGAGTAATATTGTGATTGTAATTACTTCATTCTCTGAAGATGTTGTAATTACAACGAAACGTTAAGGCTGATTTACACGATGCAACTTGATTCCATACACCAACAATTTCAGAACACCTGAAATAAACCTTGTTCAGCAAATTATAAACTCGATGACTGATACTGACTCGTTGTTCAATTTGATCATATACAGTAAATCGGCCTTTAGACAGATGTATCAACTAAATTTTTTTTAAATATGCCTCTCTTAAGGCTCGTTCACACGGGCGATTTGTGCTGTGATTTTATCCGTTTGACGCATGTGAGATTGAGTGATTTACTCGCGAGTGTATGGGATTTGTTCATTTGTATAAGTAAAGCTCTAGAAGCCAACGATATAATTTGTCATCCACTCAATCACATGCGCCAAACAGAGAAAAATCGCAGCGAAATCGCCCGTGTGAACGGGCCTTTAAAAATGTTATGCTGCGCTTTAATTTTTATAATACGAATGCATAAACTTAAGTATCTTATTATCTATCAGATCTTATAACTGTATTGAAAATGTCATTGTTCAAAAATGTCACTATGGCCTGGTTTTCACTAGCGACATAAATGTAAGCAGAACAACGTACTGTAGGCAAGCGCAGTAAACACTCCATGGCCAACTGAACACTTTGTTTTTCGTAAATTCAAAAGAACTCATCCACCATGACGTACGTCGTTCCGCTTACGTTTCTAGTGAAAACCAGGCTTATAGAAGAAATCACATTGTCTTCATTTCTTCTTTCTTTGGGCAATTTTTCTCTTCCTCAGCTTGTCATAAATCTGCTGCGGGTTAACAGTTGTTTCAACTTTGAATTGTCCTTTAACATGGATATGGTAATTTTTGTCGTGATTGGCTTTGTTGAATTGATAAAATAAGCAAACAACTTTCTAAATTCAACAGTCTCACTGTCAGTGAACAGTCTATCTGTTCCACCTCTGGAACGGGATGGAGGAACGAAACCAGATGACAATGGCGTTTCGCTGCCTTCCTCTTCGCAATCTTTTGCTAATGAACCTAAATTTTATGAAAAAATACCAATTTTAGTATTTTTATTTATTATTGCAAAATGTTGTATGTAATAATTTGGCATTAACACAAAAGCACAATTTTTTTGCGATGCAATCTTATTGTCCAGGGTGCATTTATGCATATAGCTGCAAACACCAAAGTTGCACCAAATAAGAAACTGTGAGGGCCAAGAAACCAGATAACAGCTCAAATTTTGAGTGTAACACCATGTTATGTATTATGTCCAATGGCAGACAATTTTTGAATCAGCACCAGATATAGTCGTTTTACTATCCATACTGTAGGTTCACCATATATATATTATATATTATTTTACTCTGTGTATACCAGAGGATTTTACTCATTTAGGGGAAAGCTCCCCCGTCAATGAGTTAAACACTAGATGAGCTGTTAACACAAACAAAAAATTATTATTTGTAAAATAAAATAATGATTACCATATTTCACAGTGTATAAGTCGACGTGATATACAAGTCGATCCCAATTTTTCAAACAAAAAATCCAACTTTTTGTGATAACTGGTGTATAAGATTCTATATTTCATCAACACAGGGCGCTCATTCCAGCACCAAAAAAGATAAAAATATTTGCACTTAAAAACACCCAATCTCAATTACAAATTACATATCTCTCAAACGCATAACATGTTTGCATTCTTGGTTGACTTCATGCATTGCTAAATTCAGTTGTACACAACTTTCTGTGCATGTGTCTTTAATAAATGTGATCTGTATGATAATTCAACATTGGTTGTGGATGTTGCATATAAAATATTTTATTTTCCTCCTTTGCTCTGTTTCATGAACATGCTAAAATACATGGTTTTGTCCGTAAGCGAAACCAAAGCCAGCCGATAGTTTCAAGTAATACAAAACAAATACCGAATCTAAACATCTTGTAAAACCCAAGATATGAGTCAATAAACAAGACAATATAAATGTGGTAATATTTCGAATTTATTACAAATTCATCATCAGACCAATAATAAATTCGAAATATTACCACATTTATATTCTCTTGTTTATTGACTCGTATCTTGGGTTTTACAAGATGTTTAGATTCTGTATTTGTTTTGTATTGTCCGTATGTGTTGCGCAAGTTGTCTCTAATGCTAAATCCACATGCCACCACCAATACAGGGCCCCAATGAAAAACACCGTATGGTGATATGGGTTTCCCTAATTAAATATTATTATTATACAATATCTAATGCTTACGAATGTATGATTTTGTGACCCATTGTATAAGTCGAGGCCTGTTTTTTTTGCACCAATTTTTGGTCTTTAAAGGTCAACTTATACACCATGAAATAGAGACTAACAAAAACTTACCAGTAGCAATTGTTATGCTTAAACGTTTGAGTTTCTCCTCAGAAGACTCCTCTTCTTGTGGTGGCAGGGATGATTCGCTGTTGGTGCAGTCTAGGTTGAAGAAGGTTCGAACCTTATCCCTTATCTTGGAAGCAGCAATTTTCCCAAGCAATTGGTGGCCCTTGCAAAGCTTCCTAACCTCTTCCATTGATATTTTTCTTGTTTGGATGTGTGCAGCAAAAAGTTGTTTTATTACATCTTCTTCTTCACTTGACCACTTGTGTCTGTGACAAATGATCACAGTAGATCTTGACCACTTGTGTCTGTGACAAATGATCACAGCAGATGTGGCAGCTTCTTTTTTGGGTGGTTGCTCATCTTCATTTTTTTCTTTTTCTTTGCACTCGCTGGTTTCTGTATTCTCAGAGGTATCACGCATAATGCGTGGCAGTTCCTTGGACGTTTTTACTGCAGACTTCCCCTTATTCTTTAATAAATAATATTTGTCCGCTGTTGTCTTGTGATGTACCATGAGATCTGCTAAATCACCTCGCATCTCCTCATTGCACTCATGAATGGCAGAAATTGCAGCCTTTCTAAACGAAGTTGCACCACCCATGGACTTTTCTTTCCCAAACACCTTGCCCCAACATGAGCCAATTTGGGCACCGACTTTAGATGAATCCATTGGTGTGCCTCGAAAACTCAAAAAAACGGTGCCCGTGGATTGGCATAAATTGACACCTGGTCCAAAGCGACGTGATTTCTCAATGAATACTTTCATATATTCATGAAGTGAAGATGACAAGACAAGGTGCGCCGGCCCATGGGTAGTAAACGTCTTGTGTTTCTTCACCCTTACAACATAGCAGCCTTCTTCACCAACTTCAAGTGTTCATTACTTCCCCTTTTAATTTTGTGCACTTGCACAAGATGGTTATGTATCCGCCTAACAATGGCACCACATTTCTTTTTTGGGCATACTTTCCTTGGGTGTTATCTCTTCTTGACCAATGACTTTCCCTTCCGCAAGTCAAATGTTCCTAGAACAGCAGCTGAGTCAGTTTTATCCCATCCATGCACCAGCCTCATATGCCTGGGAAGGTGGATGACACTGGCATTGCATGTCATGAATGGGCACTTGTGCTTTTTCCTAGGACCTTTTCCCGCCGTCCCACCACCCATAGCATCCATCTCTTCTCGACCATCTCCACCATCCATACATTCCATCTCTTCTGCAATATATTCAGGCTCCATTGAACTGAAAAGTATAAATTGGGTATTAACATTACTCTTGCATATACACATAAGCAATAATCAATTCATTTCGGAAAATTTCAAATTGAAATGTAATTATTTATTGACCATGCACGGTGTGTTAAGAACGGGTGGAGGAACCCGCGTGTTGAAGCGTGACATCGACTTAGTACCAGGCTACCATCCACCGTACGATTTGCGCCATAATGCCATTTAACCCTTTAACGCCCAGAGTTTCCCTACTGACAAGTAAAATCGTCTGGCGTTAGCCAGAGTAAAATACTAAAAGTCTCCATTGGGTGCTACAGTAAAGGGTTAACTAAAAAACAACAACATCCATTTTACGGCCGCTTTCCTCGCTTACGCTGGGGTTGGCCGGTGGCTTCCCCAAAGCAGTTTCCTCCACTTCACACAATCCCATGCATCCTCCCTACCCATTCCACACTCCCTCATGTCCCTCTCTGTCACTTGACTCGACGTCTTCCTTGGTCTTCCCCTGCCTCTTGTGCCCTCCACCTCGTATGTCAAACTCCTCTTCACCCAGTCATCATCTTTCCGAAGCACATGACCTAGCCATCTCAATCGATTCCTCTTCACTCCCTCAGCTCACTACTCGGCACTCAATCTCTCAAGGACACACCACACATCCATCTCACCATCCTCATTTCGGTTCTTTCCAATCTTGTGCCCTCTTCGACATTTATAGCCCATGTCTCACTAGCATACACTTTCCCTTTCATCTTTGACGACACTCCCTTCTTTGTCAGCTTTATTTTATAAGATAATGCAGCATATAGCTTTATTTTACAAGATAATACAGTAGATAGCTTTATTTTACAAAATAATACAGTAGATAGCTTTATTTTGCAAGATAATGCAGGATACAGCTTTATTTTGCAAGATAATGCAGGATACAGCTTTATTTTAGAAGATAATGCAGCATATAGCTTTATTTTACAAGGTAATACAGTAGACAGCTTTATTTTACAAGATAATACAACATATAGCTTTATTTTACAAGATAGTACAGTAGATAGCTATATTTTACAAGATAATACCATGATGACCTCGGGTTCTTTTGTTCTCGCCGGGTGGTTTAATCACGATATTCCCGGCTTTAGCGGGGAGATCTCTAAATCTCCCGGCAAAGCCGGGCAGATTTCTAATTTCTCCCTGATTAAAATTCATGAGCCAAAATTCAAAGACACGACAAAGAGTTTTGTTAATACGTTTTACACAACAAACAAAATAATTACACTACAATGTTAATGACAGTAAGATAAAGTGTTAATTACTCGACTTATTAATATTCACTTTTCACTAAACATTTCACACAATTATATTAATTTCCTACAATGGAAAATTGTTGAATACATCACTGATCATGCATTGTATTACACAATACTCCTACTATCAATTAGTTTTGTACAATGAAAACACTAGTTTCACCTCGGTCATCATGGTATTACAAACTAATACAATGGTTTTTAAGAATATAGTGATCAAATCTCCCGCAAACCGCGGAATGTTTGTGAAAGTCCCTCGGGACTTTCACAAACATTCCTCGGTTTGCGGGAGATTTAATCACTATATTCTTAAAAACCATTGTATTACTTATAATAATTCAGTAGATAGCTTTATTTTGCAAGATAATTCAGTATATAGCTTTATTTTATTATAATACTTAATATAGCAGAATAATGCTAAATAATGCTAGAGATTCTACATAAAGAATAGTTGATCTTGCTGTATAAACTGCGTTCTGTAAACCAACTGACAAGATGTAAACAATATGCTTCACAATCCCAAACAATCCTCACTAAATATGAAGAATCCGGACTTCATTACACTCTTATTTTATTTCTGAACACTTTTTTGTGTGTTTGGAACTATCCTTTGTAGGCTAATGGCAAAATTATGAAGTGTAGCATTTTATAATTTAACATCACAAATGTAAATAACGTTCACACAAGATATGTAAATAACAATCATTTCAATAAACAAAATACACATAAAATTAAATGATAATTCTACTACTGGCCTCATGCGATTACCTACATATTCCAAGGACATTTAACTCACCTTTATTGGCACAAATAAGGACAATCGTTTTCGCAGTGTTTCTCTATTTCGCTTTCCAATGTCGCTTTGCTTCTTCCCACAACAGTCAACAGTTTAAAGTACTCGTGTTAGTCGTCGTGTACGGAACCTACCCCTCTGCATTGCAGGCGCCGCGCCACCCCCTGGTTACCTCGGTGGTGATTTTTCTAGAGAGGGGTACTCTTCAAAAATCTTGGAAAAATTATTAATTTTTCTCATGCAAACTTTTTTTCAATAAAAAGTTTCAAAAGACCCTATTGTAATAGTTTTTGCTGTTTTAAACAAAATTTGAACTTTATAATGCGCAAAAAAAGGCGAAATAGAAATTTGCACAAAATAAGGTTCATTTTGCGTTTGCAAGCTAGCTTTTGATGACATTCGATACGTATGACCTCCCTAGCCGGTGTTCAGCCCTTCTTGCAGACAAAAATTAAAGTTGAAAGTACGAGGTTACACAAGGGCACATTTCCTCGGCAATCTTGCACAAAAGCTAAAATAAAATCAACACGTTTTGTAGCAAAAATCTGAGCTTCAGTGAGCTGGTTCTACGGGTGGAAGCGCGTATCCATGCCAAAAATCAGGATATTTGCATGAAAATTGAAGAAGTTATTCAAAGATTACTTTCAAGTAATTCAAATATTACTTTCGGAGCGTCCATTTAGACCACGGAGGTGAGGTCAAGACCGTAGATGTTTAGGGCATTATATTTCGTCTCATAACTCCTGAACCGAAGTGTATGGAAAGAGCTGGTTATTAGCAGACGGATGCAGTTCGTGTCAAACCCAAATCTGTCGCATTTTGGTGAAAATCCACTCAAAATGAAGGTTTACACGACGACCGGCCCTAGTGTAACTTACGACTTCGTTGCACATAAATTGCGGGGAAACGATTTCGCGCAAGACCCCGCCACGTAGATAATACATAATTCGTCATATTTTAAAGCAGTCCCCCAAATATGAAAGGCTTATCCTTTGTATAAAATAATTTACAGCTTACTAAACTTTTGGTTACGCTAGGGCAGCACCGACAATCTAATGACTGACTGACTGACTCTCTATATATATTATGTGAATTTTCGCCACTCATCACAACACTGCAAAGTTTAAAAAACTTTGCACTAAAAATGGCAAGCTAAAATTTGCTCTCCTAGCAGAGGTGTACCTACTTGGTACGATCAGAAACTAACAGTATCCTTTGCCTTTTACATAGCTTGCAGTTCATTATAGATTATGAGTTTCTAAGTCATCAATTCGTCCAAAACATTGTATCCTTTGAACCCAGACAAATACAATTGTTGTAGCTAATGCATTTTCGTTTTATTCTATACGTTGCATCAAATGAATCTCATTTTATACCTTGTTTATTGGACGAATTTAATTGACCTATTAAATTTGTCTAATTAAGTGGAACGTATGAACTAGGCCTGAAACAGTAAAAAAGTTTCACTGATAAATTGCTTATATGGGTGTACAAAAAAAGTATTGCGTCTCCGAAAATCAACACCCCCACAAAGTTGCTGTAACTTGTAACAAAAGCGGGATTTCAACGCATGTTGTCTCATGTTTTACATTAACGTCATTTCGCAAAAAATACAGGTTTGTTTTTGTATACCACTGACGCCTGTATTTCAGTTGAGCCTGAAATAAACTTGTGGAGCAAGTGCAAACGCCAGAAAATGCAAGAAATGAGTAGGCTAAAACAAAGATTGCTCTATCATGCTGTCGTTTGTAGGAGGGAAAAAGCTAGCTGAATGAATCCTGTATTTTATTAAGGCCGAGCTTACATATATAGTTCTTTATTTGGTTGATATTATGATGAATATCCATTCCATTAATGATTATTATCATCAAAATAAGGGTGAGGACAACCTGCCTGTTTCCATCCGATCCGGGTTTTGTTAATCCTGCGATTTAAACTGCCCTGCAAGTAGTGCCTTAATTTTCTTTGTTGTTTGTTCTACAAGATATCAAAAGCACTCTTCTTCACAACAAACATAAGTAATAGAACCAAAATAGTATATATAACAATTATTGTAAAGTTGATGACCCTGTATGATATGATTATAAAATTGATGACCCTGTAATGAACTTGGAGGTGTGGAACTGATTCCCAATAGTGACGGTCATCCTTTGTCACAATCGCCAATAAGCATGCACCGGTTATACATAAACAATCCATTCGCTAAAGGGACTTTATGTTAAAGAAAGCAAGGAAAACAAACAAACTGGCAGACTGGACTAGAAGATAAAAACTGAAAAAGGTGCCTATAATAGACACTTGCTTGAAGTAAATGCTAACCATCATAGGTAGTTTTGGAAGACAGTCAAGATTTTTGATGGTAACCTAATATCTGATAAGAGCTCCATAGCCAATTCATTTAATAAATTTTTTGTCAGTGTTGTACCTATAGACTATTGAAATCTTTCGGGAGAACTGTAACATCTGTGTTTGTTGTTCAGACGAATAAGGGTCCAGGTCAACCCACCCTTTGAGTTCAAGGAAGTTTCTCAAAACTTTACCTTATCTCAAAAAGTTGGTCTTTGCTCAATGATGCTGCTGATTTAATAGCTGAGCCTTAACTGTCATTATTAATGCTTGCCTGCGTCAGGCCAAAGTTCCGTAAGATTGGAAAGTCGCGCGCATTATTCCTCTACTTGAAAAGGGAAGTGCTAGTGATATGGACAATTATCGACCTATTTATATATTGTCGTCAGTCTCCAAGCTCCTTGAAAGAACTATCCATGTCAGATGGTCCATACCAGTGTGGCTTTAGGAAAGGATACTCTACCGAGTTTGCTGCGCTTTCCTTTGCCGATACTGTCCGTCACAACATCGACCTTCGTCAGTTAACTGGTGCAGTATTTGTGGATCTTCAGAAGGCGTTTGACACGGTGGATCATCCAATTTTGTTACAAAAGCTCTCAGCCTTGGGGATAATTGGCCATGAGAACAATTGGTTCAACAACTATTTATCTGGTCGGTCTCAGGTTGTTAACTTCAACGGTGCCCTTTCACATTATGAGCACACGACTGTCGGAGTCCATCAAAGATCACTTCTTGGCCCTTTGTTTGTTCTGTACGTCAACGACCTCCCAGATACAATTCGCTAGTGTAACATCCTGCTTTGTGCTGATGATACTGTGCTTTTTACTTCTATCTAGAGAAAGTGCAGAGACGTGCAGCATGTATAGTTTGTAAAAGGTATTCTAGTGATGAAGCAATAGATCTTCTTAAATGGAAAACGCTTTTTTGTAGAAGGGAACAGCATATATTTAAATTGGTTAAGAAATGTTTAAGTGGCCATTGCCCACAATTTTTTAAGAACTATTTTAGATCTAATATTAATGTATCCAATCGTGTAACAAGACAAAGCTACCATCTAAACACAAATGCCAATTAATGATTGTTATAATTTTCATCAAAATAAGGGTAAGGACAACCTGCCCGTTAGGATGAGTGGCTTGTTCCTAAATACCCCTAAAACTGAAACTGTTCTCTTTGGTACTCAAGCAAAGTTGAACACCATACAGAACTTTACCTTTCAAATTAATGGATATATCTTAAACGCATGTTTGAATTCAAATATCTAGGTGTTGTATTTGACCAACACATCAATTGCAATGCTCATGTTAAGTATTTATTAGCTAAGGCTGGGAAGAGGGTAGGTATGTTGGGGCGCATTAGGCATAATTTAACCACTCATTGTGCCAACATTGTTTATACATCCTATATTCGCCCTATTTTAGATGACTGCGATACTGTGTACCACTGCTGCGGTGAGCTAAATAGTAACTATCTAGAGAATGTGCAGAGATGTGCAGCGTGTATAGTTTGTAAAAGGTATTCTAGTGATGAAGCAATAGATCTTCTTAAATGGAAAATGCTTTTTTGTAGAAGGGAACAGCATATATTTAAATTGGTTAAGAAATGTTTAAGTGGCCATTGCCCACAATTTTTTAACAACTATTTTAGATCTAATAGTAATGTATCCAATCGTGTAACAAGACAAAGCTACCATTTACGTTTGCCGTGTGTGCGAACAGAAACTGCCAAGCGAAGTTTCTATTTTAATGGAGGTATAGTTTATAACAAATTCCAAAATTAATAGATATACTTATGTTAAATTTGAAACTTTTTAGTGTTATGTGACTATTTACAATTTATGTAAATATTTTATACAACTTAGCATTACTTTATGTAATTATTTTATTTTGTATATTCAGGGCCCCTGTTGATAGCAGTCACATTTGTGTGACTGATAGGGTTACTCTGTTTAAATAAATGTCTTTCATTCATTCATTCGTCAAGATTAAAAATGAAAAGGAAGTAGAAGAGAAAAAGAAAAAGTTAAGGTATATTTCCCTTTAACAGTACAGTACTATAATATATAGATCAGACTGAATACTAGTGTAAAAATCTGTGGAAATTCCTTGACGCGATACAATGTGTCCCAGGTACACAACTTCCTGTCTGAAAAGTTCACACTTCTTGGGGTTCAGTTTTAGATTCGCTGCTCGAAGACGACCAAAGACCTAGAAGGGAACAGCATCTTGAAAATTTTTCAGCATTGAAACTTTTTAGTGTTATGTGACTATTTACAATTTATGTAAATATTTTATACAACTTAGCGTTATTTTATATGTAATTATTTTATTTTATTTTGTATATTCAGGGCCCATGTTGATGGCAGTCACATTTGTGTGACTGATAGGGTTACTCTGTTTAAATAAAGGTCTTTCATCAGATTAAAAATGAAAAGGAAGTAGAAGAGAACAAGAAAAAGTTAAGGTATATTTCTCTTTAACAGTAGAGTACTATAATATATAGATCAGACTGAATACTATGTAAAAATTGTCCTTACTAAAATAGTCACTATAGGAGACGCTGCACTTGCAAAGCCCAGGGGAAATGAGATTGAGTTAGGGGTTGTCAAGGGTTGTCATATAACACGGTTAGGCCACCTTTACTAATTTTGAAGACATGATTTTATGATGTTAGGTTTAAATTAACTATGTGGACTACAATATAAGTAAACCATTGAATACACCCAACCTTAAGCCTAAAAGAGAGTCTTAAAACACAAAGTAGCTTCACCCTACAGTATGTTATCAAGTGCCTTCCATGTGGTATCGATTATATTTAGCTAAAAGTAGAACTGACTGACCTCACTACGATTTTACAATAATTTCAAAAAACGAGGCTTAGGTAAAGCTAAACGCCATCATGGACGCCTGTATAACGGAAATAAGCGCCTCAAACTCGACGAGAGAACGTGGGTCTTGCAAATTTCTCTGCTGGATGACATTTCCCCTTCTCCTGGTCTGGAGATCAAATGACTGGATTTGAGGAAGATCGTTTTATAACTTCGTTATGTACTGTATATATTACACAGTTGACATTCTGCACTTGGTACTGAATAGTTTTATTATTGTACTTGTAGTTCACTCAGAAACTAAATAAACTGATATTGTGAAAAAGCTGTTAACAATGTCATTGAATTTGTAACACTTTTGCAGAGATTTTTAAAACACTACATTAACGTCATTTCGCCATAAATACAGGTTTGTTTTTGTATCAACTGACGCCTGTATTTCAGTTGAGCCTGAAATAAACTTGTGGAGCAGGTGCAAACGCCAGAAAATGCAAGAAATGAGTAGGCTAAAACAAAGATTTCCCTCATGTTTCCTTTTTCTTCTTGCTTTAATTGTAATACTGCATGATAGTAAATCATAAGATAGGGATTGCTCTATCATGCTCTCGTTTGTAGGAGGGAAAAAGCTAGCAGAATGAATCCTGTATTTTATTAAGGCCGAGCTTACATAATATATAGTTCTTTATTTAGTTGACATTATGATGAATACCACATTAATGATTATCATTATTATCAAAATAAGGGTGAGGACAACCTGCCTGTTTCCATCAGATCCGTTCCGATCCATGTTTTGTTAATCCTGCGATTTAAACTGCCCTGCAAGTAGAGCCTTAATTTTCTTTGTTGTTTGTTCTTCAAGATATCAAAAGCACTGTTCTTCACAACAAACATAAGTAATAGAACCAAAATAGTATATATAACAATTATTGTAAAGTTGATGAACCTGTATATGATTATAAAATTGATGACCCTGTAAATATTACCCTGTAGCGTTCTGCAATGAACTTGGAGGTGTGGAACTGATTCCCAATAGTGACGGTATTTCCTGTGTTAATGAGCTTTTGGACTCGTTTAGGTCATCCTTTGTCACAATCGCCAATAAACGTGCACCGGTTATACATAAACAAGTTTGTGGAGTGGACAGTTGTCCCTAGCTAAATAATGACATTAAACAATCCATTCGCTAAAGGGACTTTATGTTAAAGAAAGCAAGGGAAACAAACAAACTGGACTAGAAGATAAAAATTGCAAAAGGTGCCTATGATAGACACTTGCTTGAAGTAAATGCTAACGATCATAGACAGTTTTGGAAGACGGTCAAGAAAGTTTTACCTGGTGAGAGTAAAGAAGCATCTCGCAAAATGATCACTTAACCAATGCAAGGCCACCGTGCTGTCTCATCTGCATACACCGAGTTTGTTTGCAAGAAGTAAAAGGCTAAACAATTCCTTTATTCCATCTATTACATACTCCAGACATCAGCTATTGAATGTCCAACAATCGAATTCACTCCTTGTAAAAATTAAAGACTCTTGGTATCTTTCGTTTTAGAGGCAAGCGAGCAGGTCGGAGAATATCTATCCAACAACATTACATTAAGGTATGTGTTAATCATTGACCTTTTGTTGTGAAACCTGTCCGATCTATCAACTCATCTTACAATAATCTTGTACAAGTCCCAATCGCAAGAACTGATATATCTTATTCTAAATATCGTCCTCGTGTTAAATTTGGTTGTTGGAATGCACGTTCAATTAAAAACAAAATTTCGCCATTATGTGACTTAATTATATCAAACCATTTGGACATTCTGGCTGTCACTGAAACCTGGGTTACAGGTAATGATGAATACATGGGCACCGGAAAAAATGGCACCGGAAAGAGTGACTGGGGCGGAAAAAATGGCAACAAAAGGATTGCGTGAGATACGAATTACTCGCGATTTCAATTTGCTTTTGAAATATGACTTCGAATGTTTATTTGTAACTTCGGAATGTTCGTTCCGAAGTTATAAACAAACATTCGAAGTCATGCTTCAAAACAAATTGAAATCGAGAGTAAATATTGAAAATAATTCACTCAAAGTAGAATTGAAATTTGTTATGGCTTATTAGTTTATGTATAATAACTATTAGTTATATTATTACAATCACAAAAAGTTTACTTAGTTTTAGAATATAGTCAATAACTAAAACCTTATGTTCCTTCCAACACCTCTCAAGAACTCTTCCAACGACCTTGTTCCCTCGCCATACTGGATACATAAGTTTTTAAGGCGTTGTTGCAGTTGGAAGTAAATGCGCTTTGTCTTCTTCTTTGGTGGATTTCCAAGTTCATCTTGCATCATCAAAGTTGACACTGTAGCATCTTCCTGCTTCAAGCAGTCGATCAATCTCCAAATTGAGGGGTGGTTGTGACCCACTAAATGAAAAAACTTGTTGTTCCATCCTTCACACTGGTTGTTTGTGCGGGCATCACCTTGAACTGTGGCATCGCGAACATTCCAGAGAGGCGGTGGGAACCTTGGTGGAATAAGGCGAAGTGGTCGATTCCGTCGTTGAATGCGCCTGTATGTTCCTCCAACGTAGTTCGCATCAAAATAATCAACCAGTTCCTCGCCTTCCTCAGGAAAATTCTCTCGGAGGAACTCCATTCCTTCTTCCATGTCTGCAACAGGTAGAAGCGCAAGACCATCTAGCATTCCGCAATACAACCGAAAATTTTCATCATCACAGTAGAAGTTTGACAACCCGAGTTCTTGTATTTTTCTCCATGTACTTTGGGTGAGGTGATAAAAACAGCACTGAATTCTCACCTCAGCACCAAGTATAGAACGAAGGGCTTGAATAGTTGCTATTTCAAAGTCAATGATTACTGTTCTGGGATCTGCATCCCACCCACGACAATTGCATTCTTCCAATAATACTCGAAACAGTTCCTCGTATGTTTGTTGGCTTTTGCTGGTTAGCAACGCGTAGGCCACGGAAACGGCGGTTTCGCCAAGGGGGACACGAATGACATACAGCTGCTGGAACAGAGGTGGCGCCATTGAAAAGTTTCCATCCATCATCCGTTTCTGAAGATGACAGCTTTTCGAGACATTCTCTCGAGAAGATGAGCATTCTATTTTGAGCATGTGGACCGTTGTCATACAGGAGGAAATCATCTGGGTTGTCGCCTGCAGTTTCTGCCCAAGAACCATCTACCACGAGATCATCCAAAGAGGTCGGATCAGGAGGAAAGTTGAGGCGGCGATGGTTTCTAAGGGTTCGCTTTATTGTGTCCGGATTTGGTAACGCAGCCCGAGTGTCGTTGTTCAGCGTTGCAACCACTTGAGAAAACACTTGGTTTGGCTTGCTCAGGGAAGATGTCGCCGTCGCCATATCTTTCATTGTATTTCTTGCCTTTGCCAAAGAAACTTCTGTCGCATCGGGTAAATGGTTGTCCCCTACCAGATCTTCTGAATATGTCATGTCAAGCGAAGTTTTTAACGAACCTTTGTAAAACAGTGTTCGCTTTACGCATCTCCACCGGATATAATTTGGTTTGGTAATCTGCTTTGTATACATGAATCCCCCACAACAAATCTTTGCTCCTCCTTTATTGCTTGCAATCACTTCCATGTCGGCAGACTATGTTTCAAGAATAAAGAAATTATCTGAAACGTTTGTGCCTTTTATCGATTTTTTCATCTCGCAATGTGACAATGAGTCATCGCCATTCCATTAGAGGTGCTATTTTCGTCCCGAAAGTGTCACTATGTTTTGCCATGGTTTTGCATGCTTCGGTTCACCAGGAACAATCGACAATCGAACGTGTAAGATGAAGGTGTTTGTTGATGGAGTTTTTTGAGCTGACACGCGCTGTCTCCGGCGATGACTCATTTTAGTGTGGGCAACAAGAGCCAATCTTCATAACAATCTTGCATTCGGTGAAGAAAGCACGAAATTCACAGGAAAATTCACAGGAAAATTCACAGACTCCAATCAAAAAATTATTCTGACGGCCGAGAATTTAGGTTTTCTTGCATTTTCCTATTAAATTCCTATAATGGTGCCATTTTTTCCGCCCCAGTCACTCTTTCCAGTGCCATTATTTCCTAAATTCGAATACATTGCTGCTGACATTATTAATACTCTTCAAGACTATGACATCTATCAGGCACAGAGAACTAGTCGTGGAGGGGGGATTGCAGTCATTATTCGCAAAGGTTTTACAGTCAAGAAGATTGAAACTAGTTCTTTCATTTCCTTTGAGAGTCTTGACTTATTAATTACTCTTGGGAATAAAACATTTCGTCTAACAACAATCTATAGACCGCCACCATCGAAGAAAAACAAACTGTCCCTGGCAATATTCTTCTCGGAGTTTTCAACTGTATTGGAAGAGCTTATTCCTACAATGCATGATTTTATTATAGCTTGTGATTTTAACTTCCATGTAGATAATTTGATGAGCACTGATGCGCATACATTCCTGGATATAATAGATTCAGCTGGGATAAAACAACATGTACATGGTGCAACACATCGATCTGGACATACTCTTGATCTTGTTTTAACCCGTGAAGATGATGAATTACTGGGTGATACTAAAATACATTTAGGGTCACCATCAGACCATGATATTGTTGTTTGTAATATTGACCTCCCTCGCCCACAAATATCTAAACAGACTATCAATTTCCGTAAAATTAAGAACATTGACCTCCAGAGTTTTCAACAAGATATCATTACGTAATTTTCATCTCTTAAAGGCAAAGATCTTGATGATATTACCATGCGTTATGATAGTATCCTTCGATCCCTTCTTGACAAACATGCTCCACTACGCTCTCGCTCTATTACACACAGACCACACACCCCTTGGTATACTGATGAGCTTCGACAGGCGAAACGTGAGAAGCGACGCTGGGAAAGGAAGTATTTAAAAACACAACTTATGGTAGACAAGCAAATATATCAAGATCGTTGTCATTATTATTGTAGCCTTTTGAAATCTACAAAAACTGATTATTTTAAGAAAAAAGTTGCTGATCTTGATCATAATCAATTATTTAAATTTTTTGATGAAGTGCTCAATGACTCAACAGAAGAACTGGTTGAGATGTTTGGTCAGTATTTTGAACAGAAAATTCTGGATCTTAGACGAGAATTGTCTGCTATTACTGCAACAATTCCTAAATGTCCACCTGTAACCACAATTGAGTTGTGTGCCTCAGTTTTTTCTAACTTCCACCGTGTCTCTGAGTTGGAAATTAAGGAAATAATCATCTCTTCAAGTAATAAGTCATGCGTTTTAGATCCAATACCGACAACCGTTTTGAAAGATTGTCTCGAAAGCCTGGTGCCATCAATCATAAATACATCATTTGAACTAGGCATTTTTCCATCTTCCTTCAAGAACTCAATTCTGCATCCATCTATAAAGAAAAAGTCGCTAGATCAAGATGTTTTTCCGAATTACCGGCCGATCTCGAATTTATCATTTTTATCAAAAACGTTGGAGAGATTGGCTGCAAGGCGAATGGATAATTATCTAACTGAAAATGGCCTTATGCGAAGATGCAGTCTGCCTACCGAAAATATCATAGTACTGAGACTGCACTACTACGGGTGTTTAATGATATTACACTAGCTATTGATAATCATCAAGAAAGCGTACTTATATTACTTGATCTTTCATCGGCATTCGATACAATTGACCATAACATTTTACTACAAAGGTTACGCTGCCGTTTTGGTTTCAGAGATAAAGCATTGGAATGGGTTGAATCGTATTTGCATAATCGTCCACAATCAGTATACATTGATGGTAAAGTGTCATCACCACGTCATTTATCATGTGGCATACTGCAGGGTTCGGTACTGGGACCTATATTGTTCTCGCTATACGTGGCCCCCTTAGAAGATGTCATCAATGCCCATGGTTTGAATGCAATGATGTATGCAGATGATTCCCAGATCTATATTTTTATGAAAGAAAAAGATCGAGAAACTGAAATGGACAAGCTTCAATTATGTATAAAAGATATTATGGACTGGAATATACGTAATATGCTCAAGTGTAATCCAACTAAAACAGACATTGTTCATTTTAGATCTAAATTTTTAACAACAACCCCAATTTCAACTTTCCACATTGGCGATCACATACAGTCTGTAGTTGATGAAACTAAAAACCTTGGGGTTATTTTTGATTCACACCTGACACTGAAATCACACATCAATAACATCTGTCGTACGGCATCACTCTCGCTTCGGAACGTTGGTAGAATTAGGAAATATCTGGGAAAGGATGATACAGAACGTCTAATCCATGCTTTTGTTACCACAAGACTGGACTATTGTAACAGCATTATTTATGGACTTTCTTCGCGTGATCTTTCTAAATTACAACGCATACAAAACACTGCCGCCAGAATAGTATCAAGAACCAGGAAACATGAACACATAACACCTGTCCTAAAGCAACTTCATTGGCTCCCAATTGAACAGCATATTAAATTTAAAATCTTACTTATAACATTTAAAGCTCTTAACGGAATGGCACCCATATATATTACAGAACTCTTACATCGCTACGTTCCTATCTGCTCCTTACGTTCACAATCTGCTAACAATTTAGTCATACCTAAGACGAATACAGTAAACTATGGTGATAGATCGTTTGCTGCAGCAGCTCCTAAACTTTGGAATACTTTGCCCATTTTTTTAAAACAATCTACTAATATTGCTGATTTTAAGAGAAAACTCAAAACATTTTTATTTCCTAAATGAACCATTTTATTCATGAACTATACCTTTTTATCTGTCTTGTAAAACGCATTGAGACGTTAGTTTAATGCGTTTAAGAAAAATTTTTATTATTTTTTTATTATTATTAACCAACACTGGATGTTTGAGGCAAGAGGAAAGCCTTCTAAAGCATCACGAACATTCACCGCAAGATTTACTGCCATATGCCCTGCTACAAGTTCTAATCGTGGGATGGTCAAACCTTGTTTAGCAAGACGAGATTTAGCTGTTAGCAAACCTTGACTGGTTCCTGACTTCTGCTTTACAACAGCATACACAGCAGCGCTCACACCTTGTCCACTAGCATCTCCAAAGGTGTGTATCTGAACCTCGTCAATTGGCTCTTGATAGGTTACAAGGCTGCGCTGAGTAGAAACAGAATCTGGCAAACCACTTTCCCACTATCTCCACCGCGTCACAATAGCCTCGGATAGTGGCGTGTCCCATGCAATCTTCTCGTTACAGGCTTCTCAGTAGATTAGTTTCCCTTGCAAGGTCACTGGCGATATTAATCCAAGAGGATCATAAACTTTGGCTAAATTTGCAAGAATCCCACGTTTGGTCAGAACGGCTGGTTTGGTTGGAAAAATCACATTCAGGGTATCGTCGACTTTATTCCATGGAAGGCCAAGAAGTTTGCGTTCTCCTTGACTTGTTGATTGTCCAAGCTGCAGTTTGGCGAATGACGGCTCATCATTGTCACAATTGGTTTCAAGTTCTATTACATTTGAGTTCCATTTATGCAACTTGAACTGGGCATCAGTGAAAATCTCAGTTGTTTCAACTTTTAGCTTCTTTGCACTTGCTACTGTTGATGCTCCAGAAATGAAGTCAACATACAGGCTCCTCGATGCTTCAGAAACACTTTCTGGAAGACAGTCTCTCCAGCTCTCCAGATGTTGTTGGATCCTCCATTTAACAGGAAAGGTGATGGCGCTGACCCGAATAACGCTCTGGTGAAACGGAGTGTTTCAACTTCTTTCGAATGTATGTTGACCCACCAGTGGAATCGTAGAGCATCTCGTTCTGCTTTACGAATACGTATTTGGAGAAATGCTTTGCGTATATCCCCTCCAACAGCTACTGGATGAAAACGATTACGAGTAAGCACACTCCACAACTTATTCTATAAGGATGGACCAGCGTTTAAGCATTCATTAAGTGATGGTGCATCGTCGGTTGCACGGGCAGAAGCGCCGTACACCACGCGTAGTTTTGTAGTCTCCGCATTTTCTCTTACGACTGCACGATGTGGAATATAAAACTCTCTCTTCACTTGCTCGGGAGCTTTCTCCACAACACCGTCCTCTAACTGCTCACGAATAACATTGTCATAATCTGATAACATGTTCGTCCGGCGTAACTTGCGCACAAACGATCTTAGTCGATGAATACTTCCATAACAGTTGGTTGGGAGGGGGAAATGGTTCTCGTACCATCCTTCGGGAGAACGAACCAACTGCTCTTTGAATTCTTCATACACTTCACTTTGATCTCTGGTTGGGGTGTCTGCCAAACCAAGAACGTCTAAGGCACATAAACGTTCATAATCTGTGGTTGAGTTGATAGACAGATACACACGCGACAAATCACTCTCAGCACCCGGTGACATCAATCTCCATCCAAAGCTTGTGACTTCTGCTACAGATTCACCACGACGACCGACACGCAAGCGTTCTCCAGTGCGAATTCTGGAAAAATCATTTGCTCCCAAAATTATATGAACTGGTAAACTGCTTTTCTTATCATCGTCGTCCATATGCACGTCTCTTAGATGTGGATGGTTGTCGATCACTTGCTTGTAATTTGGATTATCCAAGGTTAACAATTCACACGATTTCTGTTAGGCTTACGTCAAGTTGAAAGTCACCCGCTATTGCTTCCATTAACACATCGTACACATTCATTTTTCTGGTGGTCACACCCATAGCATTGCGATTTGGCGTAGATCGAAAGATTTAGGCTTCGCTTTCGTTAGCTTCACAAACGTTGAACAGGCATAGGAGTGACTAGCACCGGTATCTAGGAGGGCTCTGAACTTGTATCCAGCAATTTTCACGACAATAACTCAGTGGATTACTGTTGATTTCCCAATTTGGCTGGCCGTGGTTCTTCTGGTGGTTGTTCTCGAGGTTGGTCACAAATCGAACTGTGGTGTTTCTTCTTGCAGTATCGACAGACAGTTTGGCTCTGAAACAGCTGCTCTGTGCCTGTGCAATTAAAGCACAGGCGTTTAGATGCAAGGATCTTTTTTCTTTCCCCCATCTCTTTGATTTTGTCGCAGTTGAGGGCCTTATGGGTTTTGCTCTCGCAATAAGCACAAACTCTCAACGACGCTTGTACATCACCACAGTTGGAATTGAAGGCATTCATACTACGCTCCTTTCGCACTCGTTTGATATCTACTGAAAGTGGGGGTTGTTGATTGTGCAGGTTTCCAAAGCTGCCAGAAACTGCGTGAAGGTCCACTCGCTCCATTTATCATCGATTAAAGCAAGTTCGTGCTTTATTACCGTTAGTTTATCCAATGTAAATCTTACAGCTACATCAAGTTCGTTCAGTTTCTTCAGTGTTTGCAATGACTCGAAGTTAAATAATAACTTCTCATAAAACCCGTGTATCTTGGCGACATCTCTCTCTTGAATGGATGGAAGTTCAAGGATATTTCGAACGTATGCTCCTCTTCACTGGTTTGGCCATAGCACTTTTCTAGAAGCGTCTTCGCTTTATCATAACCTTGTTCGGTGAAAGGTAGTCCATCAATGAGCTTGCGCACTTTCACTTCGACTAGTTCCTTCAGGTACGAAAATTTAGTGATAGCAGATACGTTCGTTTTGTCAATTTCAGCCTCGAACTGTCCCCAAAACCTCACCCAATCTTGAGGTGTTCCATATTGAATTTAGAGATGACCAACTTCGGCATTTTAGCCATGCCCGAAAATTGCAAAGACGAATCAAAGCTGGTCTCATCACTCTTGCCAGTCTTGGCTTGTTTTAATTGTTGTTGAAACTCTAGGTTAAGTTCCATCTTCTTTTTCTCGAATCCTAGTTGCTGTGCATGTGCGATATCTGTCGCTTCTTGCTCTTGCTTTAATTTTTGCTCGGTTGAAAGCTTTTCGAATTCAAGCTTTAACTTTTGCTCTTGAAGAACAAGCGTTTCTTGCACAGCAAATTCCATTGTCTTAAGTTCCTTTACAATTCGTCTTGTACATTGATCAGCTTCAGCGAGCATCGCTTCAGTTTCTATTCCCCAATCCTTGATTTGTTCTTCGGTTTCTCCCTTGGCGAATTTCTTTTCTTCGATGGTTTCTTTCAGTGTGTTCACTGTCGCAGAAATGTTGACAATCGACATGTGTTGTCTTTCTAAGGCTTCCTTGTCGCCTGTGTAGATTATTTCTTCCGTTTTCTTGATTCGAAAACTCAAGGTTTTTAGTTTTCCGCTTAGCTCACCAATTGCTTTATCCATGTTTCGTGTTGTTTCAGATGTTTGTTTATTAGTTCCAGTTCATGAAGTCAAAATATATATTAACGTACAATCACTAGGTCACAGTCTCTCACAAATCACGATGTTTGATCACCAACACGTCCCCGTCGCAATCACGATCCCGTCGGAGGTGCCACAGTGTCGAAAACGTTAGATGTTTTCTAGGTTTTATTGATAAATATACTCAAAATATATCACAGGTCTCGGTTTGTCTTGCACGCTCTCACTCTCACATCGGATCAGATCACATTTCACACTTTTGCCAAGGTTGCTAGGTAACTACCCTTGACCGTCATTGGTTGATTCAACAGTAAACAAGTTACTAAAAATAGACAGTTTTCTACAAATACATTTTTTGTCAGTGTTGTAACATCTGTGTTTGTTGTTCAGACGAATAATGGTCCAGGTCAACATCCACCTTTTGAGTTCAAGGAAGTTTCTCAAAACTTTACCTTATCTCAACTACATACTCTCAAAGTTGGTGAAGCAGTTGGTCTTGACGACATCCCTTCACGCTTGCGCAATGATGTTGCTCATTTAATAGCTGAGCCTTAACTGTCATTATTAATGCTTCCCTGCATCACGCCAAATTTCCGTCAGATTGGAAAGTCGCGCGCATTATTCCTCTACTTAAAAAGGGAAGTGCTGGTGATATGGACAATTATCGACCTATTTATATATTGTCGTCAGTCTCCAAGCTCCTTGAAAGAACTATCCATGTCAGATGGTCCATACCAGTGTGGCTTTAGGAAAGGATACTCTACCGAGTTTGCTGCGCTTTCCTTTGCCGATACTGTCCGTCGCAACATCGACGTTCGTCAGTAAACTGGTGCAGTATTTGTGGATCTTCAGAAGGCGTTTGACACGGTGGATCATCCAATTTTGTTACAAAAGCTCTCAGCCTTGAGGATAATTGGCCATGAGAACAATTGGTTCAACAACTATTTATCTGGTCGGTCTCAGGTTGTTAACTTCAACGCTGCCCTTTCACATTATGATGAGCACACGACCGTCAGAGTCCCTCAGGGATCAATTCTTGGCCCTTTATTGTTTGTTCTGTACGTCAACGACCTCCCAGATACAATTCGCCAGTGTAACATCCTGCTTTATGCTGATGATACTGTGCTTTTCACTCTATCTAGAGAAAGTGCAGAGATGCGCAGCATGTATAGTTTGTAAAAGGTATTCTAGTGATGAAGCAATAGATCTTCTTAAATGGAAAACGCTTTTTTGTAGAAGGGAACAGCATATATTTAAATTGGTTAAGAAATGTTTAAGTGGCCATTGCCCACAATTTTTTAAGAACTATTTTAGATCTAATATTAATGTATCCAATCGTGTAACAAGACAACCATCTACATTTGCTGTGTGTGCGAACAGAAGCTACCAAGCGAAGTTTCTATTTAAATGGATGTATAGTTTATAACAAATTCCAAAATTAATAGATAACTTATGCTAGATTTGAAACTTTTAGTGTTATGTGACTATATACAATTTATGTAAATATTTTATACAACTTAGCGTTACTTTATATGTAATTATTTTATTTTGTATATTCAGGGCTCCTGTTGATAGCAGTCACATTTGTGTGACTGATAGGGTTATTCTGTTTAAATAAAGGTCATTCATTCATTCATCAAGATTAAAAATGAAAAGGAAGCAGAAGAGAACAAGAAAAAGTTAAGGTAGATAGAAGATAGAATAACTTTATTTAACCACGCTGACCCCGTCAACCGAAGCTGATTTCCACAGGGGGCGTGTAAAAAAATAGGAATACAATAGTTAATGTTATTTACAAAATATGAGGCACAGTTATGGTGTCCAACAAGCAACATAGCAATATTCAAAATATTTACAAAATATGAGATATAGAAAAAGTAATAAAATTTATGAATAAGTAACTATTTACAGTAATACAATGTTTATTTTTGTCACGATTGAAAAATGTGAGTAGCAATTTGCTTTTTAAAACAAGAAAGGGATTTACTCTCCCTGATTTCGTTTGGAATAGAGTTCCATAGGTGAGCACCGTCATACATGAAACTGTTTTTCATATTGTTGGTGCGTGGTTGTGGTAAACAAAGACTACTTGAAATGTCCCGAAGTTGATAGTTTGTCACCTCACTTTTATAAGTAAAAAGGTCAGTGAGTGACTCGGGACCCATTTTGTTTAAAATTTTATACATCATTTTTGCTTTTACCCTTTTTCTCATCATTTTAAGTGGCTCCCAGCCCAGGGCATGTAAAGCAATAGAATGATCTATATCATTGCTCATGTTTGTGATAATTCGAGCAGCTCTATTTTGTAGTTTTTGAAGTCTTTTTGATTGTGTTTCGCCAAACACATCCCACACTTCACAACAATAATCGAAGTATGGGCGAACGATAGCATTATATATGGAGATAAGTGTATCTTCATCAACAAAAGGTTTGACACGACGGAGGGCAGAGATTCCTGCTGTTATTTTTTTGCAAATATTTTCAGTATTACTCTTCCAAGATAAATGCTGGTCAATTGTTATTCCAAGCGTTTTGCATTCATAAACTTGTTTAATTGGTTTATTTTCAATGACAATATTTGGGGGAGCATTTAAAGTACTTTTTATCTTTGGTTTTGAGCCAATCAACATAAATTCAGTTTTAGCTACATTTAAGCTGAGTTTATTGGCCATCAACCATTTTTTAAGGTTTTCTAAATCAGAATTTACTGCAATTTCAATATCAGTAATCGAGTCACCAGAAGCTGTGAGATTTGTATCATCAGCAAAAAGCCGAGGTTTTGTATTATTAAGACAATGAGGTAGGTCATTAATATACAATAAAAATAATAGTGGTCCTAAGATAGAACCTTGAGGTACACCACATCTGATCGAACGTTCTGATGAGACAAATCCATTAATTTGACACTTCTGGCTTCGATTTGTTAGATATGATTTTAGCAAGCAAAGAGCCTGTCCTTTTATTCCATAGAACTCCAATTTTTTTAATAGAATTTGATGATCAACTGTATCAAATGCTTTTTTCAAGTCAATGAAAACTACTAGGTTAAACATTTTTCTGTCTAAATTCACATACCAGTCATTTGTACAGTCCAGTAATGCTGTAGCTGTAGAGTGAGATTTCCGAAAACCAAATTGGGAATTACTTAGCAGTCCAAATTCAGTTAAATAATTGTACAGTTGATCATACAGAATTCGTTCCATGATCTTGCTTATGGCAGGCAAAACTGAAATTGGCCGGAAGTTTCCTGGTATATTTCGATGGCCATTTTTATACAGAGGAGTTACTCTAGCCACTTTCCATTCATTAGGGAAAGAGGATAGAGTGATAGCCTGATTAAAAATATATGTTAGTGAATCTGCAATGGCAGGTGCAGCTATCTTGATAATTTTACATGGAATCTTATCAATGCCAGTGGCTTTATTGCTGGATAGTCTATGCAAGAGGTGGTAAGTATCATTTACACTAATAGGTTTGAATGCAGTAAATTCCGATTTAGCTTTTTCGACATATGTCTCAAAATTGTAATTGGACATGCCAATTTTGCTTGCTAAATCAGGGCCAATATTGGAAAAGTATTCATTGAAGCCTTCCGCAATATCTTTTGGATTGTTTAAAATATTTTCACCCAAATTGAGTTCAGTCACTACTGGTTGTTTGTTTTGTTTGCCCAGTAAATTGTTTATTGATTTCCAAGCATTTTTTGGATTACATTTTAGACCAGCAATTCTCGTGGAATAGTAACTTTTTTTAGCACTTCTTAATTCAATATTTACCTGATTTCTAGTCTTTCTGTAATTTGACCAATCAATTTCTAATTTGCTAATAATGGCTTTTCTTTTTAGTTTATCTCTTGTATGTATGAGGTTTTTGATTTTGCTGGTGATCCAAGGAACTTTCTTGGACCTATGTTTTTTTCTTTGAAGTGGTGCATGTTTATTTAACACTTCTAGGAAAAGTTCTTTCCAAATTTCCCACATACTATTTGGATCATGACCAAAAAAGTAAACATATTCCCAATGTAGATTTAGAAGTTCATCTACAAAAATTTTCTCATTAAAATTTTTCATGTTCCTTATTTCAGTAACATTTTCTTCCTTTCGAAAGACTCCAATTTTTCTGATAGCAAATACCAAACTGTGGTCACTTATTCCAGTGTGGATAACACCAGAATCAGAAATTTTCTCAGGTGTATTTGTAACAATATGGTCAATGAGGCTGGAGGTCGTCATTGTTATTCGCGTAGGTTCATCAATCAATTGAGACAACTGGTACAATTCATATAATGAAGTTAGTTTCTTAGTTGACAAATCAAAAAGTTTCTTTTCTTTTGACATGTCACAATTTAGATCACCTAATATATACATTTCTTTGTTTTCATCGTCAATTTGTTTGATTAACTTTTCCAAATGATCAAAGAATTCTGATGATGCATTAGGTGGTCTGTAAACTGTTGTAACAATAAAGGGTCGATTGTGTGGCTTAGTAATTTCTATACAAACAGCCTCTAATTCAGAAGGAATTAGATCAAATCTTACATTGTAATTGATGGAGCTACGTAAATATATACAAACTCCACCTCCATTTCGTGACCTGTCTTTTCTAATAATATCATAACCTTCTATGTGAATTAAGTTATCAGTAATACTCGAATCAAGCCGCGTCTCGTTAAATGCAATTAGATCAATGCATTTGTTAGTCATTGAATGACGAACTTCATCTATCTTTTTAGGAAGACTAACAATATTCAAAAAGGTCATTTTAAAACCTCTTTCATCAGGAATAGACTTAAGAGTTGTCGAAAAATTGCTACTCATATTTTTGTCTACAGAATTATTACAAACTATTGATTCAAGACCTGGTTTACATATCTCAGGTACATTGTCCACTCCCTTCTCGGATGTCTGTGAGCAGGACGAAAAAAATTATCATTGGTCATAGTAGATGTAATAGGATTACTTCTTGGTTTCAAGAACGTGCAGAATACACTACCCAAAGCTTTATCTCCATTTCGATTTAAATGAAGGTTTGATCGATTTAGCAAGGAATTATCAATGCAATCATTATCAATAAAAGCAATCTTATGCTTGATGCATAATTTGTGTAATAAGTTGTTATAATGAGTAATATTACTGGCTTTAACTTTGTTATCGTACCTTTTAACTACGCTGGAAACTGCAACTTTGTCAGCATGGACTTTGACTTTTTCTATCAGTGTTTCCATATTTTCAGCAACTTTACTTGGTTTTGAACATGCCAGATCGTTGGTCCCAACATGTAGGATGACTTTCTCATAATGTTCATCTTCATTCCAATACTCTTCGATTTTTTCTTTGATTTGCCCTACAGTAGCTCCACTGTATGAATGGCAAATGGTCTTTCCTCTCGCAGCTCTTTCAAGTTTGCTGTTGTCAATATTTTTCACCATTGAATCTCCTATGACAAGAACACGTGCTTGAGTTGTTGATGTGGTTGAGGTGTCTTGCCTTTGGGTTTTATTTGATCTTTTGCCATTCTTTGAATTTTGAAATTCGGTTCTTTGCCTTTCACGGTAATCATTCATTTGCGAGGTTACACCATCTGTTTGGACTCTCTTAGAATTCGTGCTGTCATCTGTATCTTCGACAGGAAGCGCTTGAAATTGGTTTTGACTTGTGACAGAATTTTCAGCAGTATTTTCATTCACGGTTGTTTTTCTATTCCCTGAGGTTTTCTTGTATTGCACCTTGGTCCACTCACTTTGCTTGATGTCAAGAGCACGTTTTATAGTCGAGTTGTCCATTGCTGTTTCCTCTGCGTTGATCTTTAACAATGATATTTCAGCCGCCATCTTGCCATTGTCTTCGATAAGTGTTTTTATCATGGCGTCGGTTTCTTCTGCTAATAAATTGTTATTTTGGCGATCTTCGTTTTGTTTTCTCTCAATTTCCGAAACTATAGCGAATAATTTAGTAATTTCGTCCTTATAGGAATCGCATTGTCCGCAAGAATGTTTATTTTTAGGTGTATTTTCGACTTTGCCGGTTTCGCCTTCGACAACAACATTTACCGCGTGCTCGGATGTATTTTCTGGTTTTTCGCCGTTTGTGGACTCCGTAGGAATGGCGTAGCTCTTTAGAGTAGTGTATAGTTGTCTTTCCTCGTTATCTTGTATTATGACTATCTTTTTCTCGGTCGGGCCATGCCATTTCAAGCAAAATTCTGGATTGCTGAATTGTATCATTTCCCCTCGAGGCGACGACCATCTTCCACTAATTTGTAATTCGGCTTTTACGAAATCTTTTAGTGCATCCAACTCACCCTTCCAAAGCAAATCATTTTCAGCAATGTATAAGAATGTAGATTTGAAGACTTTTGAATCATTATCGTTACTTATTAGTTTAGATATTTCACAAGATGAGGAGCTCACGGAATTGTGACCATCCGCCATCTTGGCAAGCATGGTATATTTCCCTTTAACAGTACAAGCAAGGTATATTTCCCTTTAACAGTACAGTACTATAATATATAGATCAGACTGAATACTAGTGTAAAAATTGTCCTTACATGTTACTAAAATAGAGTCACTATAGGAGATGCTACACCTGCAAAGCCCAGGGGAAATGAGATGAGTTAGGGGTTGTGAATTGCAAGTGTGATAGGGTTGCCATATAAAAAGCTAGCAGAATGAATCCTGTATTTTATTAAGGCCGAGCTTACATATATAGTTCTTTATTTATTTGACATTATGATGAATACCATTATGTAACACAAATGCCGATTAATGATTGTTATAATTTTCATCAAAATAAGGGTAAGGACAACCTGCTTGTTCCTAAATACCTCTAAAACTGAAACTGTTCTCTTTGGTACTCAAGCAAAGTTGAACACCGTACAGAACTTTACCTTTCAAATTAATGCATATATCTTAAAACGCATGTTTGAATTCAAATATCTAGGTGTTGTATTTCACCAACAAATCAATTGCAATGCTCACTCATGTTAAGTATTTATTAGCTAGGCTGGGAAGAGGGTAGGTATGTTGGGGCGCATTAGGCATAATTTAACCACTCATTGTGCCAACATTGTTTATACATCCTATATTCGCCCTATTTTAGACTACTGCGATAATGTGTACCACTGCTGCGGTGAGCTAAATAGTAACTACTAGAGAAAGTGCAGAGATGTGCAGCGTGTATAGTTTGTAAAAGGTATTCTAGTGATGAAGCAATAGATCTTCTTAAATGGAAAATGCTTTTTTGTAGAAGGGAACAGCATATATTCAAATTGGTTAAGAAATGTTTAAGTGGCCATTGCCCACAATTTTAGATCTAAAGTAATGTATCCAATCGTGTAACAATACAAAGCTACCATCTACATTTGCTGTGTGTGCGAACAGAAGCTACCAAGCGAAAATTCTATTTTAATGGGTGTATAGTTTATAACAAATTCCAAAATTAATAGATATACTTATGCTAGATTTGAAACTTTTTAGTGTTATGTGACTATTTACAATTTATGTAAATATTTTATACAACTTAGCGTTATTTTATATGTAATTATTTTATTTTATTTTGTATATTCAAGGCCCCCTGTTGATAGCAGTCACATTTGTGTGACTGATAGGGTTACTCTGTTTAAATAAAGGTCTTTCATTCATTCTTTCGTCAAGATTAAAAATGAAAAGGAAGTAGAAGAGAACAAGAAAAAGTTAAGGTATATTTCCCTTTAACAGTACAGTACTATAATATATATATCAGACTGAATACTAGTGTAAAAATTGTCCTTAAATGTTACTAAAATAGAGTCACTATAGGAGATGCTACACCTGGCCGGGTTGTGAATTGCAAGTGTGATAGGGTTGCCATATAACACAGTTAGGCCACCTTTACTAATTTTGAAGACATGATTTTATGATGTTAGGTTTAAATGACTGTGTGGACTACAATATAAGTAAACAATTGAATACACCCAACCTTAACCCTAAAAGAGAGTCTTAAAAACACAAAGTAGTTCACCCTACAGTATGTTATCAAGTGCCTTCCATGTGGTATCGATTATATTTAGCTAAAAGTAGAACTGACTGACCTCACTACGATTTTACAATAATTTCAAAAAACGATGCTTAGTTTAAAGCTAAACCATGGACGCCTGTATAACATGCATTTTCGAAATAAATGCCCCAAACTCGACGAGAGAACGTTAGTCTTGCAAATTTCCCTGCTGGATGACGTTTCCCCTTCTCCTGGTCTAGAGATCAAATGACTGGATTTGAGGAAGATGATCGATTTAAACGGCATTAACAAAACTTGGATCGGATTTTGACAAAACCGGATCGGGGTTAGCTTGCAGAAGATTGTTATAACTTCGTTATGTACTGTATATATTGCACAGTTGACATTCTGTACTTGGTACTGAATAGTTTTATTGTACTTCACTCAAGAAACTACATAAACTGATATTGTGAAAAAGCTATTAACAATGTCATTAAATTTGTAACATTTTTGCAGGGATTTTTAAAACACTACATTAAGGGGGGAGTTAACCTAAACTTTGACTCAAATGGTAATTTTCTTTTCTTTGAAGAATTAAAATCTTTGAAGCCTACTTAATTATCTCTATTGCATTTTATTTGTGAAGCGTTCGAAAAAATCCAGTTTTCTCCTTGATTTCCTCAGTGTTTAGATAAACCGCATGGGAAAAGTACTGGGAACGAGGTTGTTGTTTGGTCACAAGAGCGTAAGGAGCTATTTGGCAGGACGTATTTGTACGTTTCTGTTGTGTGAAAGCCTGAAATGATTTAACTGTCGGTAACCAGCTGGGTAAAGACATCATAAAGTCTCGTGATCCCGATCCTTTTCACACGAAGAACTGTGTGACTAAGTACAGCGTGATTCGTGTCATCTTTTCCTTTTCGTTGGAGACACTCGATTGTGGCAATATTGGGAGGCTGGTTTTAAGTCCGTCTCGGGGCAAGTAAAAATGTGTAAATTTTACTTTATATATGTGAAATAGATGCATTGAAGTATGGCTCTAGTATTTCGAAATGTTTGAATGGTGACTTGCCTCGAGACGTGATATAGGTTTGCTGTTTTGTAGGACGGTTGGTTGGGTGCTGTCCAATTTTCCAAATATATCCCATAATGCACTAGGGTCGTAATGGGAATTGAAAAGCAGGTCGTGTCCCTCCTGGCAATCTCACTCACAGGCTATCTCATTCTCTGATTATGAGCATGGTCTAAAATAGCATAAATGGTCTAAAATAGCATAAATGGTCCAAAATATCATTGGATCTGTTAATTGTAAACAGTTAGAAGTCTCCTGCTTCATATGTGACTCCCGAAGGGCACATCTTCGCGACGAGTTCGCATCAGCTGGATCGCTTGCCGGCGTTTTTAAGCCATGCCAAATACTATATATAGCGATACTATTCAAAAGCATCGCTTTTAATCATGCACTCACTACTGATTTACCATTCCACGCCATTTCTGAAAGCCCTGTTCGTCTCTTGTATATTGATAAAATATTGACAAAATTAAAACAACTTCGTATTATGCGTGCGAAAATTAGCCTTCTCCATCTAACATTAATGTAAGCGGAATGCCATTGACCATTTGGAACCTTTTTAGAACTTTCTTCATATATTTTAACATTATCTCCATTTTTCTCAGAATGTGCTTTCTGCATGTTTGAGAAAGAATATCTTGAGAAGAATTTAACCAATTGACTTCAAATTTTCAGTATTAATCCCTTTCAAAGAGTTGTTGGGAAAGAGCATAGAACTTTTTGGCGTTATTTTTGTATCAAAAGATACTGAGATGAATGTGACCAAAATTAAGGGTAAACATTTACCCAAATTTCAAACAGGCACAGAGAATAAAGCATTTAATATTTCAAAAAGTTCTATGCTCATTACCATAAACAACCTTTGTGCCTTAGATCAGTGTGAAAATATTTCAATTCCATGTATTCTACAGCAAGATATCTTTTCTCAAGTACACTCTGATTGTGCAGAGTATCGGGTTACAATGTTTGATCAGTATCACGTGACAAATTAACTTTATGGAAAACTAATACATGTAGCTACATTCTATGACTTATAAGCTTTCCACCGATATATAGTTTTATATGGTTTGCATAAAAGCCCTGGATGCTACAATTCATTGTAAAAAAGTCAGCATTTTTAGGTTAACTCCCCCCTTAATGTCATTTCGCAATAAATACAGGTTTGTTTTTGTATACCACTCCGCCTGTATTTCAGTTGAACAAATTAATGGTTATGTCTTAAACGCATGTTTGAATTCAAATATCTAGGTGTTGTATTTGACCAACACATCAATTGCAATGCTCATGTTAAGTATTTATTAGCTAATGCTGGGAAGAGGGGAGGTATGTTGGGGCGCATTAGGCATAATTTAACCACTCATTGTGCCAACATTGTTTATACATACTATACTCGCCCTATTTTATATTACTGCGATACTGTACCACTTCTGCAGTGAGCTAAATAGTAACTATCTAGAGAAAGTGTAGAGATGTGCAGCGTGTATAGTTTGTAAAAGGTATTCTAGTGATGAAGCAATAGATCTTCTTAAATGGAAAACGCTTTTTTGTAGAAGGTAACAGCATATATTTAAAATAGTTAAGAAATGTTCAAGTGACCATTGCCCACAATTTTTTAAGAACTATTTTAGATCTAATAGTAATGTATCCAATCGTGTAACAAGACAAAGCTACCATCTACATTTGCCGTGTGTGTGAACAGAAGCTGCCAAGCGAAGTTTCTATTTTAATGGATGTATAGTTTATAACAAATTCCAAAATTAATAGATATACTTATGCTAGATTTGAAACTTTTTGGTGTTACGTGACTATTTACAATTTATGTAAATATTTTATACAACTTAGCGTTACTTTATATGTAATTATTTTATTTTGTATATTCCGGGCCCCTGTTGATAGCAGTCACATTTGTGTGACTGATAGGGTTACTGTGTTTAAATAAAGGTCTTTCATTCATTCATTCGTCAAGATTAAAAATGAAAAGGAAGTAGAAGAGAACAAGAAAAAGTTAAGGTATATTTCCCTTTAACAGTACAGTACTATAATATATAGATCAGGCTGAATACTAGTGTAAAAATCTTTGGAAATTCCTGACGCAATACAATGTGTCCCAGGTACACAACCTCCTGTCTGAAAAAGTTCACTTCTTGGGGTTCAGTTTTAGATTCGCTGCTCGAAGACGACCAAAGACCTCATCATTGAAACTTTAGTGTTACGTGACTATTTACAATTTATGTAAATATTTTATACAACTTAGCGTTATTTTATATGTAATTATTTTATTTTATTTTGTATATTCAGGGGGTAAGCTTATCTGACAAGAGCTCCATAGCCAATGCATTTAATATTTTTTTGTCAGTGTTGTACCTAGACTTTTGAAATCTTTCGGGAGAACGGTAACATCTGTGTTTGTTGTTCAGACGAATAAGGGTCCAGGTCAACATCCACCTTTTGAGTTCAAGGAAGTTCTCAAAACTTTACCTTATCTCAACTACATACTCTCAAAGTTGGTGAAGCAGTTGGTCTTGACGACATCCCTTCACGCTTGCACAATGATTTCTGCTGATTTAATAGCTGAGCCTTAACTGTCATTATTAATGCTTCCCTGCATCAGGCCAAAGTTCTGTGTGATTGGAAAGTCACATGCATTATTCCTCTACTTAAAAAGGGAAGTGCTAGTGATATGGACAATTATCGACCTATTTATATATTGTCGTCAGTCTCCAAGCTCCTTGAAAGAACTATCCATGTCAGATGGTCCATACCAGTGTGGCTTTAGGAAAGAATACTCTACCGAGTTTGCTGCGCTTTCCTTTGCCGATACTGTCCGTCGTCAGTTAACTGGTGCAGTATTTGTGGATCTTCAGAAGGCGTTTGACACGGTATATCATCCAATTGTTACAAAATCTCTCAGCGTTGGGGAAAATTGGCCATGAGAACAATTGGTTCAACAACTATTTATCTGGTCGGTCTCAGGTTGTTAACTTCAACGGTGCCCTTTCACATTATGAGCACACGACTGTCGGAGTCCCTCAAAGATCAATTCTTGGCCCTTTATTGTTTGTTCTGTATGTCAACGACCTCCCAGATACAATTCGCTAGTGTAACATCCTGCTTTATGCTGATGATACTGTGCTTTTCACTTCTATCTAGTAACTATCTAGAGAAAGAGCAGAGACGTGCAGCATGTATAGTTTGTAAAAGGTATTCTAGTGATGAAGCAATAGATCTTCTTAAATGGAAAACGCTTTTTTGTAGAAGGGAACAGCATATATTTAAATTGGTTAAGAAATGTTTAAGTGGCCATTGCCCACAATTTTTTAAGAACTATTTTAGATCTAATATTAATGTATCCAATCGTGTAACAAGACAAAGCTACCATCTACATTTGCTGTGTGTGCGAACAGAAGCTACCAAGCGAAGTTTCGATTTTAATGGATGTATAGTTCATAACAAATTCCAAAATTAATAGATATATTTATGCTAGATTTTAAACTTTTTAGTGTTATGTGACTATTTAGTTTAGTTTAGTTTATTAGATTTATCACTCTTTAGGTGAACGGAATAACCCAACAAGCTAAAAGCCCAATTATAGGGGTTCCGAGTGCCTACGATTTAAGATCGTTATCCGAGAAGACCTGAAAGTCTTACCATTTGCTGATATTATTGCAAAGGCAGCACTTTCTCCTCAATTATTTTTAAGTCCTTGAGTGGAGGTCCGACCCAGGATTTGAACCGGTCTCCCAGCTCATAGACATGTGTGGTAACCACTAGACCACAACAGTTGGTTGTAAGTTAGTTATTTACAATTTATGTAAATATTTATACAACTTAGCGTTATTTTGTATATTCAGGGCCCCTGTTGATAGCAGTCACATTTATGTGACTGATAGGGTTACTGTTTAAATAAAGGTCTTTCATTCATTCATTCGTCAAGATTAAAAATGAAAAGGAAGTAGAAGAGAACAAGAAAAAGTTAAGGTATATTTCCCTTTAACAGTACAGTACCATAATATATATAGATCAGACTGGATACTAGTGTAAAAATCTCTGGAAATTCCTTGACGCGATACAATGTTTCCCAGGTACACAACCTCCTGTCTGAAAAGTTCACACTTCTTGGGGTTCAGTTTTAGATTCGCTGCTCGAAGACGACCAAAGACCTACAAGGGACAGCATCTTTGAAACTTTTTAGTGTTATGTCACTATTTACAATTTATGTAAATATTTTATACAACTTAGCGTTATTTTATATGTAATTATTTTATTTTATTTTGTATATTCAGGGCCCCTGTTGATAGCAGTCACATTTGTGTGACTGATAGGGTTACTCTGTTTAAATAAATGTCTTTTATCAAGATTAAAAATGAAAAGGAAGCAGAAGAGAACAAGAAAAAGTTAAGGTATATTTCCCTTTAACAGTACAGTACTATAATATATAGATCACACTGAATACTAGTGTAAAAATTCTCCTTACATGTTACTAAAATAGAGTCACTATAGATGCTACATCTGCAAAGCCCAGGGGAAATGAGATTGAGTTAGGGGTTGTCAAGGGTTGCCATATAACACGGTTAGGCCACCTTTACTAATTTTGAAGACACGACTTTATGATGTTAGGTTTAAATTAACTATGTGGACTACAATATAAGTAAACAATAGTGCTCCATCGAGATGACGTCAGTACCGATGTTTGTCCGCTTTTACCCATAATTCTGGCGGCTATAAGAAAAGAAATAGCTCATTTGCAATAATTTGTGAGTCAAATTTGGTTTGTTTGTCCGCTTTTTTAGCTATTAATAGCAGCCAGACTCTACGCTATTGAATACACCCAACCTTAACCCTAAAAGAGAGTCTTAAAAACACAAAGTAGCTTCACCCTACAATATGTTATCAAGTGCCTTCCATGTGGTATCGATTATATTTAGCTAAAAGTAGAACTGACTGACCTCACTACGATTTTACAATAATTTCAAAAAACGAGGCTTAGTTTAAAGCTCAACGCCCTCATGGACGCCTGTATAACATGTTCTCGACGAGAGAACGTTGGTCTTGCAAATTTCTCTGCTGGATGACGTTTCCCCTTCTCCTGGTCTAGAGATCAAATGACTGAATTTGAGGAAGATGATCGATTTAAAAGGCATAAACAAAACCTGGATCGGAGTTAGGTTGGAGAAGATCGTTATAACTTCGATATGTACTGTATATATTACACAGTTGACATTCTGTACTTGGTACTGAATAGTTTTATTATTGTACCTGTAGTTCACTCAGAAACTAAATAAACTGATTTGTGAAAAAAGCTGTTAACAATGTCATTAAATTTGTAAAATTTTTGCAGAGATTTTTTAAAACACTACATTAACATCATTTCGCAATGAATACATTGTTACAAAAGCTCTCAGCCTTTGGGATAATTGGCCATGAGAATAATTGGTTCAACTACTATTTATCTGGTCGGTCTCAGGTTAACTTCAACGGTGCCCTTTCAGATTATGAGCACAGACTGTTGGAGTCCCTCAGGGATCAATTATTGTTTGTTCTGTACGTCAACAACCTGGCGAAATGCGCGCAGTTTATGCTGATGATACTGTGCTTTTTACTTCTAGTGATAATCCATCTTCCATTATGGAGAAGCTTAATGATGAGCTTAAAGTCCTTGATTCTTGGCTTAGGATGAGTGGCTTGTTCCTAAATACCTCTAAAACTGAAACTGTTCTCTTTGGTACTCAAGCAAAGTTGAACACTGTACAGAACTTCACCATTCAAATTAATGGATATGTCTTAAAACGCGTGTTTGACCAACACATCAATTGGAATGTGCATGTTAAGTATTTATTAGCTAAGGCTGGGAAGAGGGTAGGTATGTTGGTGCGCATTAGGCATAATTTAACCACTCATTGTGCCAACATAATTTATACATCCTATATTCGCCCTATTTTAGACTACTGCGATACTGTGTACCACTGCTGCGGTGAGCTAAATAGTAACTATATAGAGAAAGTGCAGAGATGTGCAGCGTGTATAGTTTGTAAAAGGTATTCTAGTTAGTGATGAAGCAATAGATCTTCTTAAATGGAAAACGCTTTTTTGTAGAAGGGAACAGCATATATTTAAATTGGTTAAGAAATGTTTAAGTGGCCATTGCCCACAATTTTTTAAGAACTATTTTAGATCTAATATTAATGTATCCAGTCGTGTAACAAGACAAAGCTACCATCTACATTTGCTGTGTGTGCGAAGTTTCTATTTTAATGCATGTATAGTTTATTACAAATTCCAAAATTAATAGATATACTTATGCTAGATTTGAAACTTTTTAGTGTTATGTGACTATTTACAATTTATGTAAATATTTTATACAACTTAGCGTTACTTTATATGTCATTATTTTGTATATTCAGGGCCCCCTGTTGATAGCAGTCACATTTGTGTGACTAATAGGTTTACTCTGTTTAAATAAAGGTCATTCATTCATTCATCAAGATTAAAAATGAAAAGGAAGTAGAAGAGAACAAGAAAAAGTTAAGGTATATTTCTCTTTAACACAGTACTATAATATATAGATCAGACTGAAACTACTGTAAAAATTGTCCTTACATGTTACTAAAATAGTCACTATGGGAGACGCTACAGCTGCAAAGGCCAAGGGAAATGAGATTGAGCGAAGGGTTGTGAATTGAAAGTGTGATAGGGTTGCCACATAACACGGTTAGGCCACCTTTACTAATTTTGAAGACATGATTTTATGATGTTAGGTTTAAATTAACTGTGTGGACTAACCTTAACCCTAAAAAAGAGTCTTAAAAACACAAAGTAGCTTCACCCTACAATATGTTATCAAGTGCCTTCCATGTGGTATCGATTATATTTAGCTAAAAGTAGAACTGACTGACCTCATACGATTTTACAATAATTTCAAAAAACGAGGCTTAGTTTAAAGCTAAACGCCGTCGCCCTTTGGAAATAAGCGCTCGACGAGGGAACGTTGGTCTTGCAAATTTCTCTGCTGGATGACGTTTCCCCTTCTCCTGGTGTAGAGATCAAATGACTGAATTTGAGGAAGATGATCGATTTAAATGGCATTAACAAAACCCGGTTCGGAGTTAGGTTGGAGAAGATCGTTTTATAACTTCGTTATGTACTGTATATATTACACAGTTGACATTCTGCACTTGGAACTGAATAGTTTTATTATTGTACTTGTAGTTGACTCAGAAACTGATATTGTGAAAAAGCTGTTAACAATGTCATTGAATTTGTAACATTTTTGCAGAGATTTTTAAAACACTACATTAACGTCATTTCGCAATAAATACAGGTTTGTTTTTGTATACCACTGACGCCTGTATTTCAGTTGAGCCTGAAATAAACTGGTGGAGCAAGTGCAAACGCCAGAAAATGCAAGAAATGAGTAGGCTAAAACAAAGATTGCTCTATCATGCTCTCGTTTGTAGGAGGGAAAAAGCTAGCTGAATGAATCCTGTATTTTATTGCCCAACTCGAAAGGTATTTTGGTTGGAAATATTTACAGGCCACCAGTTAGTTCTAACTATTTACCATCTGACTTCGACACTAGTTTGCGGGAATCAATATTCTGCGTTATGGGGGGAACGTAAAGAGACCATCCTTTTAGGAGATCTAAATTGTGATTACTTGGATGTAAATACTCATAAAGAATTGAAGGAATTGTTTTGCGGTTACGGCCTAAATCAAATTATTCAAACTGCAACGAGAATTACTAAACATTCAAGGACGCTAATTGATGTCATCCTGTCAACAAACCCCGAGAGAATTGCGAAGTGCATAGTTATACCCTCAAGTTTAAGTGATCACGATATGGTTGGTTTAGTACGACAGCTGCATACATCAAAATTTAAACCACGATCTATACTGACACGATCTTTAATCAGAATACTCCTAAACCAGTAAAGACTATACTAGGAGGTACAATACAATATGAAAACAATACAAATTCGATAAGTTACAAAAGAATAACTTATAAAACATAAACATAAACTAATATAAAATTAATAATAGTAAAAAAAACAAAAACTAATCCGATCTAATGGTTGAAAGGGCATATGATTTAAAAGTATCTAAACTAACTATATTAGTGTTGTTAAAAGGTATTGTATTCCATAAGACTATAGTTCTCGGATAGAAAGAGAATTTAAAAATGTTATTGTTAACTTTCATTTGTTTAAAAGGACAGTAGTTCGGAGTTCTCAATGATCTCTCATTTGGTTTAACATCAAATTGATGTCAACAAATTGATGTCATCCTGTCAACAAACCCCGAGAGAATTGCGAAGTGCATAGTTATACCCTCAAGTTTAAGTGATCACGATATGGTTGGTTTAGTACGACAGCTGCATACATCAAAATTTAAACCACGATCTATACTGACACGATCTTTAATCAGAATACTCCTAAACCAGTAAAGACTATACTAGGAGGTACAATACAATATGAAAACAATACAAATTCGATAAGTTACAAAAGAATAACTTATAAAACATAAACATAAACTAATATAAAATTAATAATAGTAAAAAAAACAAAAACTAATCCGATCTAATGGTTGAAAGGGCATATGATTTAAAAGTATCTAAACTAACTATATTAGTGTTGTTAAAAGGTATTGTATTCCATAAGACTATAGTTCTCGGATAGAAAGAGAATTTAAAAATGTTATTGTTAACTTTCATTTGTTTAAAAGGACAGTAGTTCGGAGTTCTCAATGATCTCTCATTTGGTTTAACATCAGATGGAAGTGAGATGCCAATATGGCCCATATAAATTTTATAAAACATGGTGGCTTGTGAGAGAAGTCTTCGGTCTTGAAGCGAATCCCAACCAAGACTCTGGATCATAGGTGTAACACGGCTATATCGTGAATAGTCGTTGAACACATATCGAGCAGCCCTTCGTTGAACAGATTCAATTTTGTTGATGTTCCGTTGACTGTGTGGATTCCATACACAGGACGCATACTCGAGTTTAGGTCGTACAAGTACGCGATATGCCGTGTCTTTAACTTTATGACTGCATCCAGACAATACTCGGCGCAAAAGGCCCAGAGTAGAATTTGCGTTTTTGCAGACATTATCTACATGTTCATTCCAGTTCAAGTTGCTCGATATCGTAACTCCAAGGTACTTTGTAGAGTTGACTTTAGATATAGGCAAGCCATTTAAGATGTATTGGAACAGGGTTGGGATCTTTTTGCATGTTAATCCCAGATGATAACATTTTTTAACATTAAAGTTAAGCTGCCACGTGCTTGACCATGAAAACAATTGATCCAGGTCATCCTGTAAAGACAAGCAGTCCTGAGTACTGTGAATCTCTCTGTATAAGATACAGTCATCAGCAAAGAGTCGTAGATTAGCATTAATAGATTTGGAAATATCATTTATGTATAATAGAAATAAAACCGGACCCAAAATTGAGCCCTGAGGTACTCCAGATAAAACAGGCTTGGTAGAAGATTGAATACCATTTATAGAAACAGATTGAGAGCGGCTAGACAAGAAGGCTTTAATCCATAGCAGTAGGTTTCCTCTAATCCCATAGTGGTCCAGCTTCAATAGCAATCTTTGATGAGGTACCGAGTCAAAGGCTTTCGAGAAGTCGAGTAGGATAGCATCAGTCTGGCCACGAACATTAATAGATTTTGCCCAATCATGTATAGTTGTTATCAACTGGGTCTCACAAGAAAAACGTTGTCTAAAACCATGTTGCTCATCGATTATGATGTTATTATTAGCCAGATGTTTAGCCATATGACTGAGCACAATATGTTCCATTACTTTGCAGCATATGGATGTTAAAGAAATTGGTCGGTAGTTTGAAGGAAGAGATTTGTTGGCTTTCTTATAGATAGCAGTAATAAGGGCCTTGGTCCAATCTGAAGGGACTGTATTAAGATTTAGAGATTGCTGAAAAATGAAAGCTAGCCACCCAGAAGCTGATTGTGATATCTCTTTAAGTACACGTGGTGGTAATTCATCTGGACCACATGCTTTTTTAGGATTAAGTTGGGATAGTTGTTTAGCAACTCCGTCAGGTGATATTTGTAAATCGGCGATCGAGAAATACGGGGATGTAGAAATACTAGGTAGAGGTAATTGTTCTTTTGTGAAAACAGAGAAAAAATAGGAATTCAAAGTTTCAGCTTTATCTTTGTCTGTAACACTCACTCCTTGTTCAGTCTTGAGAGGTGGAATACCAAGGTTCTCAGATTTATTATGTTTAACGTAGGACCAGAACTTTTTTGGATTTTCTATAAGGCTGTCACCAATAACATCATTTAAGTAACGACTGTGGGATTCTTTAATCAGATTTGACACAGTGTTGCGTTGACGTTTAAAAGCTTTCCAGTGATGTTGATTTTTTGTGCGAACAGCCTTATTGTGGAGGCGATCCTTTTTACGCATTTCACGTTTAATCTGGGGATTAATCCACGGTAGTTTAAACTTTGGTTTGGAAGACTTTTGAGGTATAAATTGAGAGATTCCAATAGTTACAGTATTTTTAAAGATGTTCCAATTTTGTTCCACAGAATTTTCCCTTGGGTTAGAAGCAAAGAATTCGGATGATTTTTTAGTTATGAAGTCATTCAAACCATCAAAGTTGGCTTTTTTGTAGATATAAACTTTATGCGGAGGTTTAGTAGAACGATGTGGTTTTAAGTTGATCTCAAAGTTGACTATGAGATGATCACTCAAGCCAGATGACGTAGATACATTAGAGACGCTGTTGGGATAGGTAGATAATAGTAGATCGAGTGTTTTTCCAGATGCAGGTCTAGTTGGCACCTTAACGTGCTGAGATAGTGAATAGTCATCAAGTATATGCATAAATTTGTTGTGCTGAGATGCAGTCGCAGGATTAGTTGTAGATGGAATCTCTTGGTTCCAATCAATATCGCCCAGGTTGAAGTCTCCGCCCATGATGATGTTGGGGTGGTTTGGAATTTTCATAAAAACATTGTTTATAGAGTCACTCAAGCGGTCAAGTATCTCAGTAGACGAATTTGGTGGTCTATAAAAGGATGAAATGTACAATGTTTTATGCTTTGCAATTTTCAGGGAGGACCAAAGGACTTCACAATTATCCACATTGAGATCAATTTCTTCAATACATACGAGGTCTGACTTAATTGCTTGAAAAACACCACCACCAAAAACATTTCGATCTTTTCTGAGAACCGTATATGAAGGCGGAAAGACTGAATAAGATGGAATATCTGGACAGAGCTTAGATTCAGTCCCCAAGACAATATCAGGATCATGTAGTTCAAGTAGAGCTTGAAGTTCAGTGGAGTGTTTTGAGCTTTTAAGTCCATTACAATGCTTTAAGTCCATTACGATGCTTTAAAAATTATAACCATGTTGCATACAACGAAGATATGAAAAATGCCCCATGGGAAGAAGTTTATAAAGAATCGAATGTAAACTCCGCTTGGCAGCAAATGAAGGAAATCGTAGTAGGCATTATGAACAAACATGCCCCATTAATTGAGAGGAAAATACGAGGTCGTGAATGTCCATGGTTAACTGCAAAAATTAAAACGATAATGTATGAGCGTGATTACTTCTTAAGAAAGGCTAGGAGATCTAATGCTGAACTGGATTGGTCAACATATAAAAGGAAACGAAATACCGTAAATAATCTTACAAAGCAAGCGAAGAATAGCTATAATAGAAATCTGTTAAACGATAACAGTTCGAATCCGGCAAAATTTTGGAAAGCGATAAAAAAACATATATCCAAGCATATCTGGTAAATCTGGTTCATCCGTGGCAATGCAAACGGAAGATGGCATTGCTACATCGAAAGTGGAAATAACAAATGCTTTTGGTAAATATTTTGCCAACATTGCATGAGTATTACGCGAATCGTTGAACTTACTTGGAGACTCTTTACAGCAAAATATCTTAAGGAATGGAACTGAGGAGCAGTAGCCCATTTTCAATTTCCAAGAAGTTTGTCCAGCAGAAGTGTTATACTCTCTAAAAAATTTGAAAAGGTCAAAGGCAGCCAGACTTGATAATATATCTTCTGGCATGTTAAAGGATGCATCCTATAATATAGCTGAACCGCTTACTTATATTATAAACATTTCCTTGTCATCTGGGATATTTCCATCAGAATGGAAACAAGCTAAGGTCATCCCCATTTTCAAATCTGGAAGCACTACCTCAATGGACAACTATAGACCGATATCTATTTTATCTGTTATTTCAAAAATTTTGGAGCGGATAGTCCATGACCAATTATACAGCTTTCTTGAACAAAATAAACTTTTATCACCTTTCCAGTTTGGATTTCGCAAGAAGCACTCGACAACACTTGCCGTCACGTATCTGACTGACAATATAAGGAAAGCCATGGATAAAGGGAAACTTATAGGTACTGTCTTTGTAGACCTGCGGAAGGCGTTTGATGCGGTTGACCATTTGCGTTTGATTGAAAAGATTCAGTGTCTTGGTGTGTTTGCGATGAGCATCTTATCTGGTTTAAGAATTATTTGGATAATCGATGTCAGACCGTAGTGTATGATAATTGTAAATCTGAAAAGTTTCCTGTCCTTTATGGTGTGCCCCAAGGTTCCATCTTGGGGCCATTACTTTTCTTGATATATATCAATGACCTGCCAAATATTTTAAAACATTCAAATATCATCATGTATGCCGATGACACAGTTTTATATGTCGCAAATGAGAAACTGAGTGACATAGAAGCAATGCTGGCAGAAGACATAAAATCGTTGGCTGATTGGCTGGAAATTAATCAATTGGTGATTAATTTGAAGAAGGATAAGACAGAGTCAATGGTTTTTGGGACAGCCAAGCGTCTGTCAAAAGAAGGAAATCTGTCACTATCAATTGCAATTGGTACTAAAGTAATTCACTATTCAAGATCGTATACATACCTAGGGGTTCTACTTGACCAATCTTTAATCTTCAATCAGCAGCTGCAAGGCTGGGACTGTTTCGGAAAATGAGATCATCTCTGACTGTACATGCTACGGTAACTATTTACCAATCTATGATAATCCCACTAATGACGTATTGTGATCTTATTTATCTGGATCTACCAGAATCCACTTTAACTAAATTTCAACATTTAGAAAGTCGAGCTGATAATATAATACATAATGGTTTAAGTAAAACATATACTGATCTAAAACTACCTAATATCAGGTCAATACGTATTCATAACGCTTCTATGGCAGTTTTTAAATCGTTACATCAAATATCCTGTGAACTTTTCAATAACTATTTTATACTCATAAATCATCTTAGAAACACTAGAAATAATGGTATTGTGCCATTCGGGAGAACTGTAACATCTGTGTTTGTTGTTCAGACGAATAAGGGTCCAGGTCAACCCACCCTTTGAGTTCAAGGAAGTTTCTCAAAACTTTACCTTATCTCAACTAAATACTCTCAAAGTTTGTATTGACGACATCCCTTCACGCTTGCTCAATGATGCTGCTGATTTAATAGCTGAGCCTAACTGTCATTATTAATGCTTCCCTGCATCAGGCCAAAGTTCCGTCTGATTGGGAAGTTGCACGCATTATTCCTCTACTTAAAAAGGGAAGTGCTAGTGATATGGACAATTATCGACCTATTTATATATTGTCGTCAGTCTCCAAGCTCCTTGAAAGAACTATCCATGTCAGATGGTCCATACCAGTGTGGCTTTAGGAAAGGATACTCTACCGAGTTTGCTGCGCTTTCCTTTGCCGATACTGTCAGTCACAACATCGACCTTCGTCAGTAAACTGGTGCAGTATTTGTGGATCTTCAGAAGGCGTTTGACACGGTGGATCATCCAATTTTGTTACAAAAGCTCTCAGCCTTGGGGATAATTGGCCATGAGAACAATTGGTTGAACAACTTTATCTGGTCGGTCTCAGGTTGTTAACTTCAACGGTGCCCTTTCACATTATGAGGACACAACTGTCAGAGTCCCTCAGGGATCAATTCTTGGCCCTTTATTGTTTGTTCTGTACGTCAACGACCTCCCAGATACAATTCGCTAGTGTAACATCCTGCTTTATGCTGATGATACTGTGCTTTTCACTTCTATCTAGTAACTATCTGGAGAAAGTGCAGAGACGTGCAGCATGTATAGTTTGTAAAAGGTATTCTAGTGATGAAGCAATAGATCTTCTTAAATGGAAAACGCTTTTTTGTAGAAGGGAACAGCATATATTTAAATTGGTTAAGAAATGTTTAAGTGGCCATTGCCCACAATTTTTTAAGAACTATTTTAGATCTAATATTAATGTATCCAATCGTGTAACAAGACAAAGCTACCATCTACATTTGCTGTGTGTGCGAACACAAGCTACCAAGCGATGTATAGTTTATAACAAATTCCAAAATTAATAGATATACATATGCTAGATTTGAAACTTTTAGTGTTATGTGACTATTTACAATTTATGTAAATATTTTATACAACTTAGCATTACTTTATATGTAATTATTTTATTTTGTATATTCAGGGCCCCTGTTGATAGCAGTCACATTTGTGTGACTGATAGGTTTACTCTGTTTAAATAAAGGTCATTCATTCATCAAGATTAAAAATGAAAAGGAAGCAGAAGAGAACAAGAAAAAGTTAAGGTATATTTCCCTTTAACAGTACAGTACTATAATATATAGATCAGACTGAATACTAGTGTAAACATTGTCCTTACATGTTATTAAAATAGAGTCACTATAGGAGATGCTATGTTAGCCTCCTTGCTACAGGTCCTTGTTAAAAACATCGCATTATACTCCAATCTTCTAGCTGACTTCAGATTACAAGTCTTGTTTTCACAACGCGTATATCTCTCGATATCTTCTTGACAAAAGATCATATCATATATCTCTACTTGTCAGTTTTAACCTACGTCACATATATAGTAATTGTATATTACAGCTTAATTATACAGCTAATAATACAGCTTAACATATTCCCCCTCTTGAAAAAGTGTCATCCTGTGACACTAGGGATTTTCGACATGTTTACTCTCTAAGTACAGTACCATGTAGTACTTTATTTGTCCAGAAACATGTGTTTCTCATGAATCTATCACAGCACTACAAATTAAAACGTTAACGTAACCAAAATAATACGCTGCAGCTTGTATCACCATGGTATAAACGTCTATTCTTATCTCGCCTGATAGTTTCTGGATGCTGTGCATCCTAAATAATATTGTAAAGTTTGGAGCATTTCTTTTTATTTATAAAGTAGTAAAAGTTATCTAATAATTGAAATTCCAGTTTGCTTGACACAGCATCGCTGGCTGTCCATGCTCTGGTTGGTGGTGGATAATTGGAGGAGAAGGTATGTTGGAGTGGGGAAATGGATAGGGTGTGTTCGCGAAAGGTGGCCAATACACAGGTGGTGGATAGACAAAGGGAAAGGGTGCGTTCACTGAAGACATCCAGGGAGGTGGCCACGTAACCGGAGGAGGTGGTGGGGTTATTGCTGTCATGTAGAATACATTTGCTGGGTCGACTTGGCCAGGTCCGTAATATGTCAAGCGGTCAGGGGGTTGTCTTGTTCTTCTTGCTCCTGGTTGTTCAATCTGTGGTGGTAATTACGGAACAATCTCCGTCTCCACGGCGTTCCCCGTTTCCACTGCGCTTTCGTTCTCGACTGTGTTTTCGTTCTCGACTGCGTTCTCGTTCTCGACTACGTTTTCGTTCTCGACTACGTTTTCGTTCTCGACTGCGTTCTCGTTCTCGACTGCGTTCTCGTTCTCGACTGCGTTTTCATAAGAAGGGTTAGGACTTGTATCTCAGGGATACACATTTACTACGACTTCGGATTGGTCTTCGTCGTCACTAGATAACTCGTTGTCTGCTATCGGGTTAACGAGTTTCGTTGTTTTCTGTTTCTTGGTCGTTGTAGTGAAGCTCCATCGGTCTGTTGGCTGTCTAATGGCAAGAAATCACACGGAAGAAGATTTCTATGCAATGTTCTTCTTTTCGTCCCAGTACTTTCAGGTTTAACCTCGTAAACTGGACTTTCCGCACTCTTCCTCCGCACGACAACATGGATGTCCTTTTCCCAGTATGATCTTAGCTTTCCAGGACCACCACGTTCACTGAAGTTCCGTATCAATACTCGATCACCGGGCTGTAGAACTGAACTCCGTGCCCCACGATCGTAATGTTTCCTCACTTTATCACCTTTCTCCTTCGCCTTTCGTCCAGCCAGTTGATATGCCTCCTGCATGGCGCTTGTCCACTCCGACACGTACTGGGGATAGGTCTTGCTGGTGGTTACTAGGTTAGGATCAAGCAGAAGGTCGATGGGTTGTCGTCCAAAGAGGAGAAAGAATGGTGAATACCCGGTTGTGTCGTGCCGTGTACAATTGTACGCATGTACAACCTTGTTAACGTGGTCTTTCCAACGTGACTTTTGATTTTCGGGGAGTGTCCTGAGCATATTCAACAGTGTCCTATTAAATTTTTCCACTTGACCGTTGCCCTGCGGATGGTAAGGGGTCGTCCGCCACTCGACTTCTTCAGATGAACAAAATCGATTGACACCAACTCGAATGGCGAAGACGTTATAATCGGTTGGAGTGGAGCTCGTGTTTTCAGCCGTGGCGGTTTTTGCTTCACACAGCGACACACGTTCTTTACGTAATGTTCAACGTCTCGTTGCGTACGAGGCCAGTAGAACCGATCTCTGGCAAGGTGTAGAACACGATCAGAACCGAGATGACCCATGTTGTTGTGGAGTTCTCTTAGCACCATTGCGTGGTACTTTCTTGGCAGGACTATTTGATCGCATGTTCCTCTCTTCCGCCGTAACACTCCGTCTGCACCAATTGACAGTCTCTGCCATTCATGGAGAAGCGATTGTGTGTCGGTTGATTCACGGGCTCGCTCACTTGTCGTAGGTCGCTTGTTTGCCTTGATAAAGGGGTACACTTTACCAATAACACTATCTGCGACTTGGGCTTGTCTTACGTCATCAGCTTCCAATGTTGGCCCGTTTCTCTTTAGGGTCCCAAATGCGTCAACATTTAAAATGCTTGGATCGTTGATCAACGATACCCAGTTCACCTTTCCCTGCTCTTGCAGTTTTACTGTTTGAATTATTGTCCGTAACTCGTCTTGTGTCGTCTCCTCAGTGCATACTTTCATGTAGTTGTCCATATCGTGTGGCGCTCGAGATGCGTCTGCGTTTGCTTTCCCAGGTCGATAACGAATGATGAAGTTAAAATCTGCTAACTCCCCTACCCACCTAAATCCTGTTGCATTCAATTTGGCCGTAGACAGAACATATGTCAATGGATTGTTATCTGTGAACACAACAAAACTTGGCGCATAGTAGAGATAGTCTCTGAACTGTTCACAAATTGCCCACTTCAGAGCGAGGAATTCTAACTTGCCGGAATGGAGATGGTAATTTTTCTCAGCTGGCGTTAACGTGCGGGAACCGTAAGCGATGACACGTAGAATATCATTCTGTTGTTGGTAAAGTACAGCACCCAAACCGCTTTCGGATGCGTCAGTGTGCAACACAAAGGGGCTGTTCGGTTCTGGATAAGCCATTACTGGAACGCTCACAAGACATTGAATGAGCCGGTCCAAAGCCGATTGATGGACTGACGTCCAAGAGACTGGTTGCTTTGGGGGTGGCTGATTTCGAAATTTCCGTTTGGGATTAGCATCAGTTTTATCGTGGTCGACTACCTTGACAAGGTCGTAAATTGGTTTGGCGATTCTTGAAAAGTTCTCAATGTACCGACGATAATAGTTTTAAAATCCCATTAGTTTACAGACTTCGTTTACATTCTTTGGCGGGGTTTCTTTCATACGCAGAATTGGAGCAACTGTAGATGGATCCAGCTTGTATCCTTCTTCTGACACGATTCTTCCAAGAAACAAGACCTCGCGTTTGAACATGGTACATTTTTTTGGTTTTAGCTTGACACCGTGTGCTTTAAGGCGTTGAAGCACTTTCCGGAGATGTTCAATGTGTTCGTCGAACGATTTGCTGAACACGATAATATCATCCAAGTATGGTACGCATATCTCATCCCGTAGATGGCCCAAGCATGTTTCCATGAAACGTTGGAAGGAGGCTGGTGCATTGCATAGTCCAAATGGGATCTGAACCCACTCATACAGTCCCCATGGCGTGATGAAGGCAGTAAGAGGTTGACTTTCGGCTTTAAGAGACCCTTGATGGTAGGCTTTACCCTGATCAAGTACCGAAAACCATGAGCTTCCACCGAGATTGTCGAGAGTTTCCTGGATCCTTGGTATTGGGTGACGATCTACTTGGCTTTTCTTGTTCAACTCGTAGTAGTCGACACACAGGCTCTGATCTTTCTTTCTTACACAAACAACAGGCGAGCTATAAGATGAAGTGGATCTGCGAATAAAGTTTTTATTCAACAAGTCTTCGATATATGCTTTTACCTCTGGATATAGTGGTCGGGGCACAGCGACATAGTTCTTCTGAACAGGTTTGGTATCATTGAGTTTGATATCCATTTGAAGCTCCGTGATGTATCCGACATCATCATCATTTATGGCAAATGCATCAGCCTCTTCGATAAGCATTTGTGTAGCAGTTTCTCTTTGGTCGCTGTTCAAATCTCCCAAATCCACATCGTCCAAATGTTTTGGCCAGTTCGTTGTTTGGTCACCATTATTGTTAGGGGTTTTGGTTTCTTCATTTAGTTTTGGAGATGACTTTTCAACTGTGTCTGTTTTTAAATTCACCTTGACTGGGGTAACTGATTGGATAAGTTGTAGGCGTCCTAGCACTGTTCTGTTCCGTAGTACTATGTCATGCTTGGTCGTATTCTGCACTTCTAGTTCCACTCGGCTAGATTTCCATGCCATTGCCGTCAATAGTGTGTCCGAAACTTGAAGACTAGAGGGCCACTGGCCGTTCTCATTGGCTTCGAATAAAACCGGTGTGGGCTTTCCCAGTGGACCAGTGTTCACTCTGCATCTCACTTTAAGAGATTTTCCCCGAGGTATGACGACATCTTTTTTGCAGGTCTTTACGAGACATAGTTCATCATGGTTTAGTCTGTTCACGAAATCAACAAGCGCTGTCGCAATTTCGATACCTTGTAGGTTATTGACTTTAATCAAGTGTTCTATTGCATTAAAGCCAATCAATGGAAGTTGTACATGTACGTGTTCAGAATCTCCAATTTGGAGATCCAATTCAACCCATCCTTTGTCCGGTATGCTACTACCATTGGCTGCAGTCACGGTAAGCTCACCATTCAGTAACTCACTGACATCTCCAACCAACACGCTAGGAAAGTTCCTCTTTATGAAGCTGGCCGAAACGATAGAGACTTGGGCCCCGGTGTCCCGTAGGATCTCTGCTCTTTTCCCGTTAAGTTTCGCTTTGATTGAACATCTCCAGCCTACCAGGCTAATTACCTTTTGGTGGTGTATTGGTGTCAAATGGCTGATGAATATACCCGAATTCGTGTCTTCTATCGTCTGTTTCTTATTTTGCATTTGCTGTTTGATGGCGTTACACAATGTTTGATGCTGTGGCCAATGGTTTCGCTGGCATTTCGTACCACAGTAATTCACGAGCTTACAACATTCACAACGCCAAAAAGTCTGTTTCAAAACTTGATTGCAGCCGTTGCACTGATGGGACGTTTCGTTTCTTCGGCTAAACCCTGTACCACATTTGGGGTTGCCGTCTTCCGTTTCCCTGACTCTGTCGAGGCATATTCTTCTCACACTCTAAAGCAAAGTGACCCAACTCTCCGCACGCAAAACAGTGCCTGCAGGTGGCGCCGAGTTTACGTTTTTTACAGGCCTGACAACCTCGTCCACGGAGTCTTCGGTGGTTCCCGATCTTCTCTCGGTACATAGTCGCTTCGAGTGGCTTGCTGTCGTTTCAGGCTTTCCACTTCCGATCTCACTTCGCGAATTTCCGCCAGAATTTGTTGGTTGCTGTCAACAACTTTCCTTGACCCGTCAACTTCGCACGAGTTAATTTTGGTAAGCCTTTTTTCAGATGCAAGCTTGCTTTGTCTTTCCGCTTGGTGGGACGCCAACTCGTTAACGTGTCTCATTAAATCTTCGTCTGTCAGCGGGGATAATCTAAGAATACCGGTCGAAGACCGGTCTCGAAGGATTTCATGAAGGTCTTTTGTATAAGGGGTTCATCATACTGGACTTCGCATTCTGATTCTTTGCTTGCGAAACCTACTTTGTTACGCAAGTCGAGCGCGCGAAGAAGAAACTGTTTCTACGTAACTACGTAGACTGCTGTGCAAGGAAATAGCGCGAATCACAGCGTCAACAATGTCGCATTCTTTATACTGGCGCTTCAGACCGGAATCGATTTGATGAGTGAGTGACACAAAGGTTCACCAATGAATTCGCAAAGGTTCATCTTGAATTCGCGACGCAAAAATGACTCACTGGCAGAAAGATTTGTTTCTTTAGGGCTTTTTAGTTTATTTGCGTTATCTTTTGTCTCGTGTACTGTTTTTGTCTGCGCCAGTTTAGACAACATGTTGTCCATTTCCTCTTGTTGTTTTTGTTTTAGTTCGTCAATTTGCTTCTTTAATTCGCTTAGCGCATCATCGGTTTTCTGCGATTCCGGTTTCAAAGACTTAATAGCGTTTTGAACCCACTCGACTTTCTGTGCCAACTCCCCTTCTATATTTAACCTTTGTTCAATCGATTTTTGAATAAGTTTTGTTGCGACTATTTTGCTTTTACCCGCAAGTTAAACGTCCGATTCAACCGAAACGCGAATTCTGTTAATTCACCCTGGTTAGACATGGTCATGGTCCTTAATACTTGAGTTCGGTCATACAGAATATTGACTAGTAATAGGATACTAGCATCGAAACACTGTTCGATTGTCTAATACTTAAGAGCAATGTTTTCGTCCTTTTGCGCGAATTCCCGATTCATGTAGTCTCTCTCACGAATAGATGCGCAGAACATCAACTTTTCTTCCCAACATCTCTTCTTAAACAAAACAAATTAAACGATCTCACCTCGAGTATGTTGTGCGGTCTTGACTCGTGTCTCGCTTCATCTCGAGCATAAAATAATCTTTGTCCTGGTAGGATCACCAAATGTTAGCCTCCTTGCTACAGGTCCTTGTTAAAAACATCGCATTATACTCCAAAGGTTTATTTAATACTACAATCTTCTAGCTGACTTCAGATTACAATGTTACTGTCTTGTTTTCACAACGCGTATATCTCTCGATATCTTCTTGACAAAAGATCATATCATATATCTCTACTTGTCAGTTTTAACCTACGTCACATATATAGTAATTGTTTATTACAGCTTAATTATACAGCTAATAATACAGCTTAACACTACACCTGCAAAGTCCAGGGGAAATGAGATTAGTTAAGGGTTGTGAATTGCAAGTGTGATAGGGTTGCCATATAAAAAGCTAGCAGAATGAATCCTGTATTTTATTAAGGTCAAGCTTACATATATAGTTCTTTATTTATTTGACATTATGATGAATACCTTTATGTAACACAAATGCCAATTAATTATTATTATAATTTTCATCAAAATAAGGGTGAGGACAACCTGCCCATTAGGATGAGTGGGTTGTTCCTAAATACCTCTAAAACTGAAACTGTTCTCTTTGGTACTCAAGCAAAGTTGAACACCGTACAGAACTTTACCATTCAAATTAATGGATATATCTTAAAACGTGTGTTTGAATTCAAATATCTAAGTGTGGTATTTGACCAACACATCAATTGCAATGCTCATGTTAAGTATTTATTAGTTAAGGCTGGGAAGAGGGTAGGTATGTTGGGGCGCATTATGCATAATTTAACCACTCATTGTGCCAACATTGTTTATACATCCTATATTCGCCCTATTTTAGACTACTGCGATACTGTGTACCACTGCTGCGGTGAGCGAAATAGTAACTACTAGAGAAAGTGCAGCATGTATAGTTTGTAAACGGTATTCTAGTGATGAAGCAATAGATCTTCTTAAATGGAAAATGCTTTTTTGTAGAAAGGAACAGCATATATTTAAATTGGTCAAGAAATGTTTAAGTGGCCATTGCCCACAATTTAAGAACTATTTTAGATCTAATAGTAATGTATCCAATCGTGTAACAAGACAAAGCTACCATCTAAGTTTGCCGTGTGTGCGAACAGAAACTGCCAAGCGAAGTTTCTATTTTAATGGATGTATAGTTTATAACAAATTCCAAAATTAATAGATATACTTATGCTAGATTTGAAACTTTTTAGTGTTATGTGACTATTTACAATTTATGTAAATATTTTATACAACTTACATGTTACTAAAATAGAGTCACTATAGGAGACGCTACACCTGCAAAGCCTAGGGGAAATTAGGGCTTGTGAATTACAAGTGTGATAGGGTTGCCATATAACACCGGTTAGGCCAACCCTCGAAATTCGCCTCGGCACTCGGCAATTGCCGAGGCAAATCGTAGTTTGCCTCGTTTGCCTCGGCAAAAAAATGCCGAGGCAAAAAAATGCCGAGGCAATTCCACCCGTAATTGACATTGTTTATATACCTTAAATTTACAAACTACAGGATTATAACTTGAAATTCAAATCTGTAGGTTAAAATTAGCATGGCCTATAGCTACAATGTTAGAACATAATTGTAGGCAAGGAAAATTTCTCAATTCGGCGAATTCACTCCCTGTATGTCGCTGGATTACATCATAACGTTCGATGTTATATCGTATCATATCTGTCATGACGTATTGGCCATATAGGACCGCGGGCGCGAATACGTTAAAAAAACGGTTTTTTATTGTTTTTCACACGAACTATGCATGTTTATATTTGCATAATATGAACAATAATATATTAAAATATAGTGACGACAAACTCAAAATGAATGTTCCGATATGGTAAAGAAGGCAACTGTCGAGAAGTGGGGGTTTGACGAAATAAAAGTCACGTCAAATGATGATGGCGAGGCAATTGAACTCAAGTGTATTATTTGCACTGAGTACTATCAGAGCGACGAAGACGGCAAGAAAGTTAACCGGCGTTGTAAAATCGTTAGTTAATAAATGGATTCAAGGCACGACGACGATAAAGAAAAACAATGCTAACGATCATCTCAAAGCCCAGTATCATGTTAACGCAGTCAGAAAACTGAAGGAAAAGGCAGAGCAGAAATGTGACGAAGTTGATATTAGCGAGGCAGAGAAATTGGCAGCGGAAAAACAATCCAGCCAGTCCAGTATCTTGACGAATTTCAGAAAGCTTAATGTTATGCAAAAAGAACAGCTGCTTAAGAAATTTCAACTGGTCCACTTTGTGGCGACTAAAAACCTTTCTTTCCAAATGTAGAACACTTTGCAAAGTTTGAGCGCGACACCCATAAAGTAGATGTCGGAAATGCATACTTGGCAGATCGAAGCGGACGAGAAATGCTGGTGCATCTTTCAAGAGCTTTATTACAACGAAATGTCATTGATCCTCTCAACACACGAGCACGACTGTACTTCAGTTTGTTGTACGATGGTTCGTCGTCGGCAAAAACAAATGATGAAAAGGAGCTGTATGTTATAAAGACTTGTGATAAAGAGCGACCCTCGTTTGATGTTCTTTCACTCCAAGAACCTGCCAGTGTTGACACAGTTGGTCTCAAAGCTGCCATGGACAAAGCTGTCGACGAGGCGAAGTTGACCATTCCACGAAAACATCACGAAGTCGGAGTGGGGTCTGACGGCACTTCAGCAAACAAACGGCTGTATCTTCTGGAAAAGGAAGATGTTGGTGACCATCTTGTATTCATTTGATGTTCTTCCCACAAATTAGAGTTGGCTGTCAAGGACGCATTTAAAAATGTTATTCTGGATTCGGAAGCACAGACTTTTTAAACGTTACGCTGAAATTGAAGGGAAAAGAGCTCATCGGTACAAACGCCCTGCCGGAACGCGCTGGCTGCATCACCAGCAGATTGCAATCGACACCCATTTGCGAAACCTGAAAACCATGTTATCGTTTTCCAATGAACAGATTGAACTTCCGTACAATCAAACAATGAAGAAAGAGAAGGCGAGGCTCGAAGGTGTCAGACGCGAAGCGTCGAGTATCAAGCTACTTATTTACCAAGCTGTGAAACGTGATGTTATTGCCTATCTCGTGCCCTGTTCATTAACGCTGGAAAAATCGACTTTATCATGCCCGAAGCAATAACAGCCATCGAAAGAGCGCAGAAGACAGTCAAAAAGCTCCACAAGAAAGTCGAAGAACTCGGCGATCAAGCCTTTCTTGCTGAAGATCTTTTCCCTACTTTGAATAAAGAAATTCTCCCTGAGCTGCAGGAGAACCAACAAGCACCCGTGCCTAGACAAACCAGAACGCGTACCCAAGAACCGGACGCCGAGACACCAGTAACTTTCGGTTCGTACACAATGCGTGGCGACGTCTCCCGTGCCATGGTTCAAGTTGCAAACTCCATTGAAGGGACATTAGCATCGCTATCGACGTACCTCGAAAACCGGATGAACGATATCACAACCAACCCTCTGTACACGGCCGCTGCAACTTTACTAGACACAAAGTCATACTCTTTGAAGCCGGAGGTTGACGTGAAAACTGCTGCACATACCTTGGAAGAGCACTTCGAGGGGATTTTGTCTGCCAATGGCTTCGATGGGCGGCGGCTAGGTATTGTATCATGTACAGCTAGTTTAATTGTGCTTATATATAATATATAAAATATATGTAATGTTCTTTGGTTTCATTGTTTCATGTTTAATTGGGTCGGGTTTTTTTAGACATTGAGATTGAAATTTGTTTCTCTCACGTAACAAGATTCTTGTCATCAACCACTCCAATGAAAGCGTGGGAGAGTCTGTTTAGTCGTAAACAGAAGCTCGGAATTGGCAACATCCTCCAGATAGTTGAGATTTGCATTGTTCTTCCCGTGTCCAAAGCAGAGGTAAATAAGTAAGCTATTAAATGCATTATTTCGGTTCCCCGCATCTGATCATGGTATTCTAAAAGTTAAATCTATATTAATTTGAAATATGTTTCCTATTCAAATGTTGACGTGGTTTACAAACGTGAAAATATTCATTCTTAATCCTTTTCAGGTGGAAAGAGTTTTCTCATCCTTTGCAAGAATGGTGCGCAATGATCGAAAAAGCCTGAATAACCAATCAATGGAAGCAGTGCTTCGAGTTCGTAACCGCAAAGTCGTCACAACATGCGACTTTGAAAACGCGATGGAATTGTTCCTAACCGAATTTCCTAATGGTGAAATAAGATCAAGTAAACGTCGTCTTGATGGATATATCAAGTCAACTCACCGCAGCAAGAAACGCACTCCAAGAGACAAAAGAAAAGGTCTTGATCTCAACCTTTCCTCCTCAGAATCAGAAGTGGATTCTGATTCCAGTCAGGGCAACAATGAAATTCGGGTACAGCCAGGGGAAGATCTTGACGATGGTCATGGAGAAGTTGAGGCTTCATCGGACGATTATTCATCGTCAGACAATGACCTAGACTATTAAGTTATCAGTGTTATTATATTGTTTATATTTTGTTGTTAAGCTTTCAGTCCATGACAAAAGACATTAATATTAAGAAAGAAATGTGCCGCCCTGGCCTAACTCTTACGTCTAAGGTCTTACCAGTTACCATGTTCTCGTTTGAGTTACCGCTCAGCTGAGCTCGCACAATTTTATTTATCGTAATTCTGTGTACTGTGTATCACTTCTTTGTTCGAATCGTTGTCATCGACGTCGGGTGCCGCTCGTTATTATATTCGTTATAATAACTTCCGTATGTACTTTACTTTAATTACAACTGCCGACGTGAATGCCAAAGTAATTGCCGAAGGAATTTAAGGTGATTTCATTGTGCGCCTTGGCAAAAACAATTGCCGAGGCAATTGCCGAGGCAAACTCGAAAATTATCGAAAGCCTTCGGCAATTATTTGCCGAGGCAAAAATAGTTGAATTTCGAGGGTTGTAGGCCACCTTTACTAATTTTGAAGACATGATTTTATGATGTTAGGTTTAAATTAACTGTGTGGACCACAATATAAATAAACAATTGGATACACCCAACCTTAACCCTAAAAGAGAGTCTTAAAAACACAGAAAGATGACCTCAAAAAAAACGAGGCTTAGTTTAAAGCTAAACGCCCTCATGGACGCCTGTATAACATGCATTTTGGAAATAAGCGCCCCAAACTCGATGAGAGAACGTTGGTCTTGCAAATTTCTCTGCTGGATGACGTTTCCCCTTCTCCTGGTCTAGAGATCAAATGACTGGATTTGACGAAGATGATCGATTTAAATGGCATTGACAAAACCTGGTTCGGAGTTGGATCGGAGAAGATCGTTATGTACTGTATATATTACACAGTTGACATTCTGCACTTGGTACTGAATAGTTTTATTATTGTACTTGTAGTTCACTCAGAAACTAAATAAACTGATATTGTGGAAAAAGCTGTTAACAATGTCATTAAATTTAACATTTTTGCAGAGATTTTTAAAACACTACATTAACGTCATTTCGCAATAAATACAGGTTTGTTTTTGAAAACCACTGCTGCCTGTATTTCAGTTGAGCCTGAAATAAACTTGTGGAGCAAGTGCAAACGCCAGACAATGCAAGAAATGAGTAGGCTAAAACAAAGATTTCCCTCGTGTTTCCCTTTTTCTTCATGTTTTAATTGTAATACTGCATGATAGTAAATCATAAGATAGGGATTGCTCTACCATGCTCTCGTTTGTAGGAGGGAAAAAGCTAGCAGAATGAATCCTGTATTTTATTAAGGCCGAACTTACATATATAGTTCTTTATTTATTTGACATTATGATAAATACAATTAGTGTAACACAAATGTCAATTAATTATTATCATTATCATCAAAATAAGGGTGAGGACAACCTGCCCGTTTCCATCAGATCTGTTCCGATCCGGGTTTTGTTAATCCTGCGAATTAAACTGCCCTGCAAGTGGAGCCTTAATTTTCTTTGTTGTTTGTTCTACAAGATATCAAAAGCACTCTTCTTCACAACAAACATAAGTAATAGAACCAAAATAGTATATATAACAATTATTGTAAAGTTGATAACCCTGTATGATATGATTATAAAAGTGATGACCCTGTAGCGTTCTGTAATGAACTTGGAGGTGTGGAACTGATTCCCAATAGTGACAGTATTTCCTGTGTTAATGAACTTTGGGGTCGTTTAGGTCATTCTTTCTCACAATCGCCAATAAGCATGCACCGGTTGATCTGAGCGTGACATGCTGCTGTCGCACAAAGAATCCAGTCGACTGGAGAGCTTATAAAACGTTAGGAAATAAGTGTACAAATGAAGTCCGACGTGCCAAGGCGATCTACATCAGGATCTTTTAAATGAGAAAATATATGACCCTAAAAAGTTTTGGGACGCCATTAAAAGTATATTTCCATTAAAATCATTCAAGTCAGTATCATTCTTGACACGGGATGATACTAAAGCTCGTTTACATGGTTTTAGTAATTATCTCAATAGCGTTATTGGTACACTGAAAACGAAAGCAATTCCACTCGTCAATTTTATATGGATCAGGGGCGGATCTAGGGTGTTGCAGCTGTTGCACTTGCAACAGTCAGAATTTGAAGAGGAAATTGTAATTAAATTAGAAATTTTAATGCAATACCAATTCACAGTCACGGACTCACGTTTTTCAAAACTGCGTGGCCTCATTTGCGGCACGAATCATGATATATCATACTTTAGTTACCATACCCTTAGCGGATCATTTGTGGCGCGCCCAAACCCGCGATTCCATAGCCTGAAATGCCTGTTCGTCCCAACCGCCCGCGCCCTTCTCGCCTAAAAAACGCCTGCGTGGGAGAGCCTGCACGCAGGCTAGGGTTTTTACTCTAGCCATTCTAACATCGCGCTAAAGGCGCGTCGACGATTGCCGACTGCAACAGTTGCGCTAAATATAGCATGTTGCACGACGCGTCTTGTGTTGCAAACCAATCAAAACACCGGATTTTGCAACAGTTTGCAACAGATGTCGCAATAGCTAGCAATCGCTATTAACTTTCCGATGATGTGATATGGTTTGCTACCAATTCAGCCTTTGTTCAATCACAATGGCTTCCAACGTTTTACAACAACTGTTGACGATGGATGTTATTGTACACCATTGCGAACAACTTCTCACAAGTAAATTTAGCAAGAAGGACGTCGATTATCGTAATTATTCATGCAACTTTTCGACGTTTGCAGTTTCACCACAGCCAGGAATTGGCGGTCCGCCGGTCTTCAAATCACAACCCAGCATAAAGGACAAAAAGGTACAGACAATGTAAGCCTATACCGGCTCATGAATAATACATATTACGCTAATTAGTTTATATTGAATATGTTTTCATCTGTTCGTAATTTGTGGCTTGCCAGATTGGAGAACATGTCTTTAATATAATAATATTATTAATGTCAGAAATGAATGGTCTTTGTTTAATAGTCCAAAAGCAAGTTTTGTTTTGTAATAGACCTTACTACTGTTCGTTAAAATTACCTTTTCAGTTTGTATAAACTGATAGTTCTAGCAATAATTATTAATGCTGCATGGGTGTATTGTTTACACGAGGCCAGCCAGACCTCAGACCGGCCTTGTGTGTTCACTATTCCATTGCTATAAATAAATACAAGTTGACCAGAAGGCCTAATGTGCTTACAGGTATATCAATCTCTTTAAACCACCTCTAGAACTGCGGGAGATGGCAATTGTCTGTCTAATGCCTGTTCTATTGCACTATAGACCTCTTTCATAATGTCGGTCAGTCTAAATATTCATTTATACTGTATGCTACAGACACACGAACAAGGTCTTAAAGGCTAATTTAAATGAATATAAAAGAATATTTAATTTGGGTGCCATTATGAAAGAGGTCTATGTCATATTTACCAGAATGCTCTCTATTATATATTCCTTACACCCATTTGGTTGAGCAGCAGCACAATAAAGGTGTATTTATAGGCAGATCCTTGATTGATAGCAGCAATGTTTTTATTAACTAGCTGCATGACCAAGTATTAACCAGTCAAAATATGGCTGCATGTTATTATTATTATTATTATTATTATTATTTCATCACAAAGGAAATGATTTGCTATGTATTTGTCTATGTATTTGTCAAATAATGCACTCAAACATTTGACAAAAGAAGATCCAATAAAGGCTATTGTTGCAGAAGCTCACAATAATGCTCATAACTGCCAATTTTCCTCATTTCTATGTCTCATGTCACTATCAAGTTCTATTAAACTTCCTTAGATGTGTGAAGTTGAGAAAGAATGTTGTTGGCTATGCTATGTTTCTAAGCTATATATGTTAATTTTGATTCAAATGAACATGTTCCTTACCACTATTTGGTTGCTGTTACTAAGATGATTTTGAGCTGCTTTTTCTGCCCAACCACTTTTTGGCTGAGCTGTCTCAAGATGATTTTGAAAGGCTACTGTATATAACTGCTATTCTGCTGCTGTATCAAGATGATTTTGAACTAAATAACTTTCCTAAATACTGCATCCTCGTGCTGCTGTATCATGATGATTTTAAATTATTTAATTTAAATTTAAATTTAAATTATTAAATTTAAATTCCCTTGCTACTATGCTGCTGTTGCAGCACCAAGCTGATGATTTGAAACTGATTATTCTGTACCTGTGCAGTGAAAGCTCCTAAATTTTATGCTTCTGTACAACCATCATTTCTTTAAAAGCATATGTCTTAGTGGGGTTGCCGCCTAGTAAATTAGTATAACTGTTTTGTACAGAAAAAAATATTATTAAGCATCTACCTTGCATAAATTTTTTGTGATGTGGAAGAGCAGGTATAAAAGTACAGGAAGGGTAGGTAAGTTGGTCAATCGATACAGTACTATTGTAATGCTTTGCACAAATAGTTTGATATTGTTGACAGTGTTTAGTGTTTTTTTTCCATAAATATAAGATAACATGAAAAGTTACTCTAAATTATATTTGATTCTTTGTTTTTGTGGAAAATTCGAACCGTTCTTGATGCAAAATTAGCTGTAAATGTGCGCTCACAATGCGGGAAATCGCGTTTGAGAGGTTCTAGATTTCAAAATTTTCAGTGGGGGAATGTCCCCCTACACACTTCACAAATTTGCAACAGTCAGATTTTGGGCTGGATCCGCCCCTGTGGATACATATTAAACCACCTTCCACTAAGACATACAAGGAATTCCACTTCAAATACGTATCCAAGGTACAGATTGAGAAACTAATCCGATCACTGCAGCGTACCAAAGCCACCGGTATTGATGAATTACCACCAGGAATGCTGAAAGACTGTGCGAGACATATCGCCGGTCTTTTAAGCTATATCATCAATTTGTCCATAGAAAGCTGCACAGTACCAAATCTTTGGAAGATTGCCAAAATTGTACCAATTTATAAATCTGGAAATGCAGACTTACCAGAAAACCATCGACCCATATCAGTGTTACCGGTGCTATCGAAGCTCCTTGAAAAGGCTGTGCACCACCAACTCATTGTTTTTTCATTGTATTATGTAAATAACTGAAGCTTAAATCCTGTATAAATATTCAGAAATAATAATAGTAGTTATGTGACTATTTACAATTTATGTAAACATTTTATACAACTTAGCATTACTTCATATGTAATTATTTTATTTTGTATATTCAGGGCCCCTGTTGATAGCAGTCACATTTGTGTGACTGATAGGGTTACTCTGTTTAAATAAAGGTCTTTCATTCATTCGTCAAGATTAAAAATGAACAGGAAGTAGAAGAGAACAAGAAAAAGTTAAAGGTATATTTCCCTTTAACAGTACAGTACTATAATATATGGATCAGACTGAATACTAGTGTAAAAAGTGTCCTTACATGTTACTAAAATAGAGTCACTATAGGAGATGCTACACATGCAAAGCCCAGGGGAAATGAGATTAGTTAGGGGTTGTGAATTGCAAGTGTGATAGGGTTTCCATATAAAAAGCTAGCAGAATGAATCCTGTATTTTATTAAGGCCGAGCTTACATATATAGTTCTTTATTTATTTGACATTACGATGAATACCATTAATGTAACACAAATGCCAATTAATGATTGTTATAATTTTCATCAAAATAAGGGTAAGGACAACCTGCCCGTTAGGATGAGTGGCTTGTTCCTAAATACCCCTAAAACTGAAACTGTTCTCTTTGGTACTCAAGCAAAGTTGAACACCATACAGAACTTTACCTTTCAAATTAATGGATATATCTTAAACGCATGTTTGAATTCAAATATCTAGGTGTTGTATTTGACCAACACATCAATTGCAATGCTCATGTTAAGTATTTATTAGCTAAGGCTGGGAAGAGGGTAGGTATGTTGGGGCGCATTAGGCATAATTTAACCACTCATTGTGCCAACATTGTTTATACATCCTATATTCGTCCTATTTTAGACTACTACGATGAGCTAAATAGTAACTATCTAGAGAAAGTGTAGAGACGTGCAGCGTGTATAGTTTGTAAAAGGTATTCTAGTGGTGAAGCGATAGATCTTCTTAAATGGAAAACGCTTTTTTGTAGAAGGGAACAGCATATATTTAAATTGGTTAAGAAATGTTTAAGTGGCCATTGCCCACAATTTTTTAAGAACTATTTTAGATCTAATAGTAATGTATCCAGTCGTGTAACAAGACAAAGCTACCATCTACATTTGCCGTGTGTGCGAACAGAAGCTGCCAAGCGAAGTTTCTATTTTAATGGATGTATAGTTTATAACAAATTCCAAAATTAATAGATATACTTATGCTAGATTTGAAACTTTTTAGTGTTATGTGACTATTTACAATTTATGTAAATATTTTATACAACTCAGCGTTATATGTAATTATTTTGTATATTCAGGGCCCCTGTTGATAGCAGTCACATTAGTGTGACTGATAGGGTTACTCTGTATAAATAAAGGTCTTTCATTCATTCATCAAGATTAAAAATGATAAGGAAGTAGAAGAGAAGAAGAAAAAGTTAAGGTATATTTCTCTTTAACAGTACAGTACCATAATATATAGATCAGACTGAATACTTGTGTAAAAATTGTCCATACATGTTACTAAAATAAAGTCACTATAGGAGATGCTACACCTGCAAAGCCCAGGGGAAATGAGATTGAGTTGCAAGTGTGATAGGGTTGCCATATAACACTGTTAGGCCACCTTTACTAATTTCGAAGACATGATTTTATGTTAGGTTTAAATTAACTACACCCAACCTTAACCCTAAAAGAGAGTCTTAAAAACACAAAGTAGCTTCACCCTACAGTATGTTATCAAGTGCCTTCCATGTGGTATCGATTATATTTAGCTAAAAGTAGAACTGACTGACCTCACTACGATTTTACAATAATTTCAAAAAACGAGGCTTAGTTTAAAGGTAAACGCCCTCATGGACGCCTGTATAACATGCATTTTCGAAATAAGCGCCCCAAACTCGACGAGAGAACGTTGGTCTTGCAAATTTCTCTGCTGGATGACGTTTCCCCTTCTCCTGGTCTAGAGATCAAATGACTGGATTTGAAGATGATCGATTTAAACGGCCAAAACCTGGATCGGATTAACAAAACCCGGATCGGACTTGGATCGGTGTTAGGTTGGAGAAGATCGTGATAACTTCATTATGTACTGTATATATTACACAGTTGACATTGTGTACTTAGTTCACTCAGAAACTAAATAAACTGATATTGTGAAAAAAGCTGTTAACAATGTCATTAAATATGTAACATTTTTGCAGAGATTTTTTAAAACACTACATTAACGTCATTTCGCAATGAATACATTGTTACAAAAGCTCTCAGCCTTGGCGATAATTGGCCATGAGAACAATTGGTTCAACAACTATTTATCTGGTCGGTCTCAGGTTGTTAACTTGAATGGTGCCCTTTCAGATTATGAGTACACGACTGTCGGACCCTCAGGGATGAATTCTTCGCCCTTTGTTTGTTCTGTATGTCAACGACATGGCGAAATGCGCGCAGTTTCTCTCTCGGTTCCCAGATACAATTCGCCAGTGTAACATCCTGCTTTATGCTGATGATACTGTGATTTTCACTTCTGATGATAATGCATCTTCCATCATGGAGAAGCTTAATGATGAGCTTAAAGTCCTTGATTCTTGGCTTAGGATGAGGGTAGTATGTTGGGGCGCATTATGCATAAATTAACCACTCATTGTGCCAACATTGTTTATACATCCTATATTCGCCCTATTTTAGACTACTGCGATACTGTCTACCACTGCTGCGGTGAGCTAAATAGTAACTATCTAGAGAAAGTGCAGAGATGTGCAGCATGTATGGTTTGTAAAAGGTATTCTAGTGATGAAGCAATAGATCTTCTTAAATGGAAAACGCTTTTTTGTAGAAGGGAACAGCATATATTTAAATTGCATGTTAAGAAATGTTTAAGTGGCCATTGCCCACAATTTTTTAAGAACTATTTTAGATCTAATAGTAATGTATCCAATCGTGTAACAAGACAAAGCCATCATTTACATTTGCCGTGTGTGCGAACAGAAGCTGCCAAGCAAAGTTTCTATTTTAATGAGTGTATAGTTTATAACAAATTCCAAAATTAATTGATATACTTATGCTAGATTTGAAACTTTTTAGTGTTATGTGACTATTTACAATTTATGTAAATATTTTATAAACTTAGCATTATTTTATGTCATTATTTTATTTTGTATATTCAGGTCTCTGTTGATAGCAGTCACATTTGTGTGACTGATAGGGTTACTCTGTTTAAATAAAGATCATTCGTTCATTCATTCATTTATCAAGATTAAAAATGAAAAGGAAGCAGAAGAGAACAAGAAAACGTTAAGGTATATTTCCCTTTAACAGTACAGTACTATAATATATAGATCAGACTGAATACTAGTGTAAAAATTGTCCTTACATGTTACTAAAATAGAGTCACTATAGGAGATGCTACACCTGCAAAGCCCAGCGGAAATGAGATTGAGAATTACAAGTGTGATAGGGTGGTTGCCATATAACACGGTTAGGCCACCTTTACTAATTTTGAAGACATGATTTTATGATGTTAGGTTTAAATTAACTGTGTGGACTACAATATAAGTAAACAATTGAATACACCCAACCTTAACCCTAAAAGAGAGACCTAAAAATACAGAAAGTAGCTTCACCCTACAGTATGTTATGAAGTGCCTTCGATGTGGTATCGATTATATTTAGCTAAAAGTAGAACTGACTGACCTCACTACGATTTTACAATAATTTCAAAAAACGAGGCTTAGTTTAAAGCTAAACGCCCTCATGGACGCCTGTATAACATGCATTTTCGAAATAAGCGCCCCAAACTCGACGAGAGAACGTTGGTCTTGCAAATTTCTCTGCTGGATAACGTTTCCTCTTCTCCTGGTCTAGAGATCGAATGACTGGATTTGAGGAAGATGATCGATTTTAACGGCGATCGGAGTTGGGCGCCGGAGGCAGCCATTTAAAAAGGCCACCTTTTTCTGTGCGGTAATGTTCGCTAACATTTTTCTATATTGGTACTGGACCACTGGTGATCTTTTGTACGTAATTATTTAATTTGGTTGGATAACACATTTTTTCCATTGATTAGAACAATTTTATCTTTTCCCATCTGATCTCGTATAAAATTAGATATGTATTTATTGGATATGTAGATATTTATTACAACGTGTTTTTATAAAGTAAATCCCATGATTTTATTTTACATATTACTTTACATTGAATTATATTTAAGAAACACAAAATCTGTTAATATTAATAATGATTGATGAAATATCCTTCATTCAAATCGTCCAAAGTACTTGCTCACTTGCTTGAACGAAATCTTTAGCAATTTTGAAGGTACAGACATCGTCAATGCGGTTCTTGTGAATGGTGCTAAACATTCTGTTGTTTAAACTGTTTGCGGACATTGTTGACCGTAACCACGATTTAATTCGTTGCATGACGCTAAAGCTTCTCTCAGCGGTTGCTGACACAGGCACGGAATTGTAAAGACAACAACTTGTCGATTTCAGGAAGGCTTTCTTTTGAACTTTGTTTCTTGTTCAAGACATCACAAATGGTGGAGACCTTGGTAACTTTTCTCAGAGGAATTTCGGATTCCCTGTTGTAAAGCTTGATATGAACAGGAAGTTCTTGAAGCTCGTTCTTTAGCTCTTGTAGGTCGATTACTTCCGAAAGATCACCCAGCTTGTCTACAAGCTCATTGGAACTGGAATATTCCTTATTTGCTGCATACAAAAGATAACTTTCTATTGCCTTCAGAACTTGCAGGTCATCTTGGTCGAAGCGAGTCTTGATGGCTTCTTTGACAGCATCCAATGTTTCATAATAAATACGTAGTAGCTCTTCTTTCTCATTTAAGGTGACTGGTGCAATTGGAGTGCTGGAATGGATTACATAGTCCGTCATGTAGGCAGGAGTGGTTCTCTTTCTCTTTGCCAAAATCGGCTCATCATCACAGTGCTCCTGTCGATTCGTGTTTTGTTGAACACTGCTTTCATCATGCTGTACTCCAGTTATCTTCTCTGCTTTGGTGAATAGACGCTCGAATTCTTCAGTTGATCTGAATTCTTGTAGGCGAATGCTTGTCAATGCTTGCTGTACCTTGTTCTGCCATCAGGCTTGCACTTTGCAACTGCTTTGAGTTATTCTCAAGTAGGTATGCTAGCTCATTCATTGCAACCAGCTTGAACATTTCAGGAAAAGACTTGAGTTTTCGCAGCAACCCTTTTGATTTTGCTCGGCATTCTGGTGCGACACTTACATCCATGGACAAGGTCTCTTGGAGCTCGCGGTTCTCCTTTAGAATAACATCTGCAGCAGCTCCTCTTGTAGTCCACTGTGTTCTTGAAATATTTCGCAGCTTTAAGTTGCTCTGGGTACTTTCAGGATTGTCTGACAGTTCCTTCTGGATGTTATCAAAAAGAAACTCTCTTCGGGCTTACACCAGCAAGAGCATAAATATCTTCACATAAATCTTGAGCGTCAGCAACCATTCTGGATAGTGATGTTGCATCTTTGAAGACTAGCTCCTTGCAGTGAGCAAAGCAGTGAATGCAAAGTGCATGTTTTCAAACTTCATCCTTTACCAAAACCGCCAACCGTTCCATGGCCGATGCCCCATCAAATGCCACCATACCAGCCATCTTTTGTGTGGCCATATTGCATCGGACCAGTATATCCTGTACATACTTTAGCAGGGCTGCAGATGATAGTCCTTCGTCACATGGCATAACGCCGATAAAATCTTCCAAAATCTCGTAGTTTTCATTGCAGTGGCGAACAGAAAAAGACAACTGTTCAGTTTTTGAAATGTCACTTGACTTGTCACAAAAATCTGCTCGCATTCACGTCATTTATCAAATTCTTTCTTGCACTTAGCACCAATTGTTCTTCTTGCTCAACTAAAATGTCATGAGACATATACTGGTTTTCTTTCAAAAGAAGATTTAATCCTGCATGGTCGATGGACTTGTCTTTGTTGAACTGGAAAATGTTTGATGCTTCGTCGGTATGTCCTCTTATTGCAACGCCCTGTCGAAGAAGTGTTTTCAAAGTGTTCAAATGCGCTATAAGGCCCTGTCGTCTCAGATTCTGCTACTCTTTGACCTGATCATCTATCTGACACTCAACTGTGGGTTGGTTTCTTCTTGCATGTCTCATGGCACTCTTGTGGTTGTCACTCACTTTCGTCATGATCAGCTAATCGTTCCATACCTTTCTCCCGGGAGCGGAATCAGAGAAGATAAATGGTGAAATATCGCGGGCCTGTTTGTATTGACTACAGACTTTGCAGAAAGCTGCATGCTTCTCACGGTGATACCACAGCCATTTGTATTTTTGGAGCCATTCAGATTGGAAAAATCTTCTCTCCCTTGTTAAACTCGCTCCTAACTTTTATCCATGGATCAACAATCACTGCTGACGTTTCGGGTCCCGATTCAGCAGTATCAGAGCTACCTGATGGAACAGCAATTTCCTTCTCAGGTGTCGTTTCAGCATCTTCTGTTGTCAGTTCACCACTTAATTCTTGTGTGCAGTTCTTAAAAAATGATGCGATTGTGGTTTGGCCAGTTGCATTAGCGGTATTTTTATTTTTGTTCTCTGCATCTCTCTTTGCCCGTTCAGCACGTGGCATTGATGAATATTTCTATGCAAAAATAAAATAGTACATGCACTACAGTCTTAGATTGGCACATAAGTTGACAGACTCACAGACCCTCGGAAAGGTGGGACCACGAGGCATTTTTCCACAAAAGATGCAGAACAGAACACAAAATACGAGTTCCTTTAATCGTTGTAGCGGAGCCGTACAGTAAGGCACTGATCAAACGAGAGCGCAAGTCATCGCAAGTTTTAGCGTGTGCATGCTTGTATGTTGTTATTATAATCAACCGTGGGGTTTAACGGAGCGCTTCGAAAACATTGGTTATTTCATCAGAAATTTAAATTTTAAAAGTACGTCTACATGCTCATAGAATTTAATACTTTCCAAAAAGATTCATCTGACTCAAAGCTTTCTACCAATACATATATGATGTCTAGCTGCTGTATTTCAATAGTTATAAATTAAAGTGGATGCAGTTCAACATTTCGCAGTTCGACATCCAAATTTAATGCTATCATTGCTACAATATATTCGCTTTTACTTCAATATAAACATAGCTACATTCGTTCCCTTTCAAATTGCGGTACATGCATACTGTGCTGCGTACTTTTACATAAACAAGCCCAAGTTAACGCCTAGCGGGCCGCGGGCATCTTGTTTGAGCTTGCTCAAATTTCGTTGGAAGTTTCTTTCAACTTGCAATCGAGAACTTGCGACTTGCGAGATAGTTGAACACAAGACATAAGTTGATAGAAACTGCACAACTCACGGGTTAGCGGATATCGATATTATTTTAATTAATAGTTTATTTAAAAGACTGATTTTTGTAACCAAAAGGTTAAATTACATCAGTGACTTACAATAAGTAGACATGAAATTACATAGTAGATAAACATGCATAAAATGTTGATTAAAATATTCAGTAATTAAGTTATCGCTAAAATACGTAGATTAAAAATATAAAAGTCCGAAATGGTAATTATTATATTTACATCTTGGTCTCATGTCATAATCAAATGAAACTTTACGAAGTAAAAACTCACTTAATTTATCATTGTTCTCGTTCTTTTCAAAAAATTGATCACAATTTTTCACGTCGCGCTTTAAGTGAAGGAATACCAGTAAAGTTCCGGGCTTCTCCATAACTTATTGATGGTAACACAATTCTCAATGCACGTCTTTGAATCTTTTCAATATCTTCACTCAAAAAGTTTTGAATGCCAAAGTGCCAGACTTGACAGGCGTATTCAAGGACAGGCCTTGATAAATAACAGTAGTGTACACAGTAATTAAGGTATTTATGTCAGCGTTGGATCGTTTTAAGAGCCTGAGCATATGCAGTCTTTTCCCTGCTTTTTTTACGATTTGGTTGACATGTTCGTTCCAATTCATATTATCCTGGACAATAAGTCCTAGAATACGAGCAGATTTTACACGCTCGACAGCAACACTGTCTATAATTAAAGGTGAAAAGACCCTTTTCTCTTTAGCAAAGTCGAATACCAATTCTTTGCATTTAGTGACGTTAAGCTTCATATTATTATTGTTAGTCCAATGATAGATATAATTCACCAGGTGTTGGAGGTTGCTGTTGCAATCTGGAATGATACTTTCAGTGACAGTACTGTCAACGTATTTCCATCGATCATTCCAATCCATGAGAAGATCGTTTATCATAACGAGGAAAAGTACTGGTCCGATAACCGTCCCTTGTGGTACTCCTCCATTTAATGTTTGCCACTTTGATACACAATGAGCCAACCTGACACGTTGTTTACATTCAGTAAGAAAGCTTCTTAACCAATTTGTTATGGTTGGTGGTACATTCATATCAAAAAGTTTATGCAAGAGAATGTTATGGTCTATAAGATCGAAAGCTTTCGAAAAATCGAGAAGAAAAACTCTTACAGCTTTCTTTGATGCATCGGTTTCACTTAATAAGTGATGGATAAAGCTTAATAAAGCATGTGTCGTCGAAGAGTTTCTTAAAGAACCAAATTGTCGTTTATCAATCTTTTCCCTTATTGACTACATTAGCCAATCTGTAACAAAACGTTCACAGGTTTTGGACAAGGTGGCAGTTAGTGAAATAGGGCGTAAATCCTTGGTAATATCAACAGGTACTGGTATTTTTGGAATTGGAATGACATCCGCTTTTTTCCACATGACAGGAACAGATGCTTGTTGAATGGAAGCATTAAAAATTGAAGCCACTGGAGAAGCAATCACATGGGCGTAGAGCTTTAGGACCTGGTGATTTGGAAGTTGATATAATAGATAGTTTATGGTATACATCTTCTTCTTTAATAATATACTTTGATGGAATGTCAAAATGACTGTTCTCTGATTGAACATCAAAAGGAATTTGATTTAGAGGGATTTCTTGGGTAACTGAGACAAAAAAGTCATGAAAACCAAATGATACGAAATCTAGACACCATTTTTTTCCAATTTTGTTACAAAAGCTCTCAGCCTTGAGGATAATTGGACACAAGAACAATTGGTTCAACAACTATTTATCTGGTCGGTCTCAGGTTGTTAACTTCAACGGTGCCCTTTCCGATTATGAGCACACGACTGTCGGAGTCCATCAAAGATCAATTCTTGGCCCTTTGTTTGTTCTGTACGTCAACGACCTCCCAGATACAATTCGCTAATGTAACATCCTGCTTTATGCTGATGATACTGTGCTTTTTACTTCTAGTGATAATGCATCTTCCATTATGAAGAAGCTTAATGATGAGCTTAAAGTCCTTGATTCTTGGCTTAGGATGAGTGGCTTGTTCCTAAAACTCAAGCAAAGTTGAACACTGTACAGAACTTTACCATTCAAATTAATGGATATGTCTTAAAATGCGTGTTTGAATTCAAATATCTAGGTGTTGTATTTGACCAACACATCAATTGCAATGCTCATGTTAAGTATTTATTAGCTAAGGCGGGAAGAGGGTAGGTATGTTGGGGCGCATTAGGCATAATTTAACCACTCATTGTGCCAACATTGTTTATACATGCTATACTCCGCTATTTTATACTACTGCGATACTGTACCACTGCTGCGGTGAGCTAAATAGTAACTATCTAGAGAAAGTGCAGAGACCTGCAGTGTGTATAGTTTGTAAAAGGTATTCTAGTGATGAAGCAATAGATCTTCTTAAATGGAAAACGCTTTTTTATAGAAGGGAACAGCATATATTTAAATTGGTTAAGAAATGTTTAAGTGGCCATTGCCCACAATTTTTTAAGAACAATTTTAGATCTAATAGTAATGTATCCAATCGTGTAACAATACAAAGCTACCATCTACATTTGCCGTGTGTGCGAACAGAAGCTACCAAGCGAAGTTTCTATTTTAATGGATGTATAGTTTATAACAAATTCCAAAATTAATAGATATACTTATGCTAGATTTGAAACTTTTTAGTGTTATGTGACTATTTACAATTTATGTAAATATTTTACACAACTTAGCGTTATTTTATATGTAATTATTTTATTTTGTATATTCAGGGCCCCTGTTGATCGCAGTCACATTTGTGTAACTGATAGGGTTACTCTGTATAAATGAAGGTCATTCATTCATTCATTCAAGATTAAAAATGAAAAGGAAGTAGAAGAGAACAAGAAAAAGTTGAAGGGATATCGCAATATAAATTAACTTTGTCTCATTTGAAAGAACTCGTGAAATGCTATAACAAGAACTTTTACAATTTTCCCTTATCTTTTTTGGTTTTCGAAATAATTTGACGAAAGACATCGTGCTATCCGCCATCTTGGAATTATTTTCGATATGCATGTGACGTCATAAGTAGGGGAAAGTGAAATTTTTATCTTGCCAACCTTACGACATTATGAGCCAGAAACTCGATTATGTTGCACTATTTTCAATTGGCCCACAACATTTTAAAAAGCCTTCCACAGAAATTCGGTCACCTATATGGAGTAGTTTCATCAGGTTTACCCTGCTTGTGACGTCACCAATTTCCTAGATAATTAGGTGAAATATTACAACAAGATGGCGGATTGTAGACTGTCTTTTGTCATAATTATCTGAAATATTTCAAAAACCAAGAAAGATATAGAAAAATTGTAAAAGGTCTTCTTATACCATTTTACGAGTACTTTCAAATGTGACAAAGTTAATTTATATTGCCATATCCCTTTAAGTTATATTTCTCTTTAACAGTACAGTACTATAATATATAGATCAGACTGAATACTAGTGTAAAAATAGGTCCGCGATGCGAACATGTGGGTACCGCATGGAACATTAATGCCTGGGTCAGCCTTGTGGAGCAATGAGCATGGGGTGTGAGCATGGGGAGGCCCATTTTTATGAAACAAAAAGACTATGTTAAAAACTGTGGAAAGAAAAATCCAAATCTGTGATACTAACTGAAATATTAGTATTATTCATTTATGGGGCATTTATCCCCACTATGGGATCACTGTCACAGAGACTATTTATCATTATATTCATGTGGTACCAGTTTTTATGATTGTATTTGATACATAATCACTTATAATAATGAAAAATGGCTTTTTTATGATTTTCATGTTATTCCGTTCTTGAATTATTACGCTTTATATAATTTGAGCTGTGTTGTCATAAGATGGACACAGCATTACACCAAAACTGAAAATCAGGCATATCTTCATACTGATTCGACTAAATAGATTCAAACCTTGCTGATTTACTCAATCAAGAAAACTAAACATTGTCATGGTTCTAATGTGGCTGCTATGGTAACAGAGTTTGCAGATTACTCTCTTCCTTTATGTGAATTCTTTGTTTTCAACCACGTTTACAGCAACTTATTCAGTTTTAGGAAGTTGACATCCTTTTTCAATGATTTCCAATGCAACAATACTGATTAAAACAATAAAAAAGTAACTGCAAAAATTATGACGAAAAGTACAAGATTTTGTTTCTTTACAAAGTGGCCTGGGAAATGAATCTGTTACCATGGGAACCTAATAACAACAATCTCAATGATGAGTCTTGTTGACTCGGTAAGTCTGTATGGTTTGAGCCAGTTGGTCGCGGGTTTGATTCCAGCCGCAAAGCAAGTTGCATTTTTCGCAACTCATGGTCCCGGTTTGGTCTTAAATGTATGTATTGCAACACTCGAAATTTTCCTTCACCACAAATCCTTTCAACATGTAGTTTGATCGAGTGAAATGCCAAATATTACCTATAATATATCCAAAGATAAGCCTGTTTTTTAGTTTTGATGTAATGGTGTGTTCATCTTGTGATGTCATATCTCAAGTTACATGAAATGTAACTCAAGAACGACATAAGAAACGAAAGTCATGTAAAAGCTATTTTTCGTTATTTTACGTGTTCTTTCAAATACAATCATAAAAAGCTGGGGTAAATTTTCATTTCATAGACACTTGTACTGATAGATTGATCAAGGACAAACATCACAATATTTGTGATAGACTAGGTGGTAAATGGGGGAATAAACCAGGTGTTGAAATTTTCTCTTGGTTGATTACTATGTCAGTGCTGTTGGTAAGCTATAATAGCAGATTTAACAAATCAGCAGAGGATAAATTTGTAAAATGAACTTTTAAAACAAACATAGGTGCCATTATTATGCTTTCTTCGATGGTCTTGGGACCACATACTGGGACCACATACTGTTTCCCTCGGTCCCAGTAAATAAGTGTTAAATATTCAGTTGGTTTCTAAACCAAAAAATAAATTTGTAAATGCAATTTCTCCAGCTACTGATTCACTATAAGTTCATTTATTGATACCATGACAGGAACATCAGTTAACAACAAAACATCTTTATTTACAGAACCTTTGACTTCAATGCAACCATACAAAAAATTCCCATGTAACAAAATATTGTTCAAGCCATTCCAATTGCTGCATAAATATGTTTACCTTATGCAAAAATTATAGCGGTCAATGATTTGCTATACACTGCATGTTTACCAGCATTGTCGCCAAATTTAGACTGACTTCCTCACCTGAAACTGTCAGATGGATATACTGTACTGTATAATATTTGAATTTGACGAAGAAATATACAACAAAAGCAGTCACAGACAATATAAACAACATAGTAGTTACTCAGAGGAGCAAAGCTATTAAGCACATAATTTTATGATCAACGAAATACCTAGTACAGTAAATAAGTGAAAACGAGAGAGATACAACTTACCTTTAATGTAAACTACACAAGCCAAACGCACTGAAGACACGAAGACACGCCACGGAAGAGGGAATTATTTAGCCAAAATTAAAACGCACTCAATCAGAAGACACCACGAATTAGATTACGAGCATTGCCAACTTAAACGACACGACCTTTGTACGTTGAACTTGTCGATAACTTAAGATTTTCTACCGTATACGGTATAGTTTGTACACAAGACGAGGAGGAATATATTGACCTTCGATGAGACGACATTTTCCGATGAATTCCGAATGAGTATCTGAGTTGCGCAGTTGTAATTTCGATGTTGAACCCCTAAATACCCCGCTACCTCAACGCCATGACTATATGGGTACCGCTTACCGCGGTACCCACAAAAATTGTCTGTACATGTTACTAAAATAGAGTCACTATAGGAGATGCTACACCTACAAAGCCTAGGGGAAATGAGGTAACAGAATTGTTCCTCTCTGGAATTCTGTTTGTAAAATAGCACCACCCAATAGTCTCTACAGTCTTGCAACATTCAAAAGATTTTTACTTATTTATCATTACTAACATCTACTTTTGATGTCGATATGACTTGTTCATGGTAATTATACCGTAACTGCTCCTGTCACTGATAGTTTTCCAATGTGCCAACTGTTTGGATTCCACAGAGCATCGTTGTACATGTATGTGTGCAGCTTCAACCTCGTTATCCTGAATTCCACTCAGTTTTATTCATTTTGTTCTTTCAGTGGAGTTTGGAAGAATGGGGTTGGGGCTGCGTGAATTCCAAGCAGTTGATCTATGACTAATGTATTTTTAATTTCAACGGGAAGGCGCCTCGCATGGGTCCTCGAGTCCCGTTCGCGCTCTTTCCGTTTGGGTATTTTTTGTATTTACATTAATTTCTAATAAAATCGACCAAAAAAAAAAGTTAGGGCTTGTTAATTACAAGTGTGATAGGGTTGCCATAGAACATGGTTAGGCCACCTTTACTAATTTTGAAGACATGATTTTATGTTAGGTTTAAATTAACTGTGTGGACTACAGTATAAGTAAACAATTGAATACACCCAACCTTAACCCTAAAAGAGAGTCTTAAAAACAAAGTAGCTTCACCCTACAGTTGTTATCAAGTGCCTTACATGTGGTATCGATTATATTTAGCTAAAAGTAGAACTGACTGACCTCACTACGATTTTACAATAATTTCAAAAAACGAGACTTAGTTTAAAGATAAACGCCCTCATGGACGCTATAACATGTATTTTGGAAATAAGCGCCTCAAACTGGACGAATGTTGGTATTGCAAATTTCTCTGCTGGATGACATTTCTCCTGGTCTGGAGATCAAAGACTGGATTTGAGGAAGATGATCGATTTGAACGGCATTAACAAAACCCGGATCGGAGTTGGATCAGAGTTAGGTTGGAGAAGATCGTTATAACTTCGTTATGTACTGTATATATTACACAGTTGACATTCTGTACTTGGTACTGAATATTTTTATTATTGTACCTGTAGTTCACTCAGAATCTAAATAAACTGATTTGTGAAAAAAGTTGTTAACAATGTCATTAAATTTGTAACATTTTTGCAGAGATTTTCTAAAACACCACATTAATGTCATTTTGCAATGAATACAGGTTTGTTTTTGTATACCACTGCTGCTAGATTTGAAACTTTTAGTGTTATGTGACTATTTTATACAACTTAGCATTACTTTATGTAATTATTTTATTTTGTATATTGAGGGCCCCTGTTGATAGCAGTCACATTTGTGTGACTGATAGGGTTACTCTGTTTAAATAAAGGTCTTTCATTCATTCATTCATTAAGATTAAAAATGAAAAGGAAGCAGAGAACAAGAAAAAGTTAAGGTATATTTCCCTTTAACAGTACAGTACTATAATATATAGATCAAACTGAATACTTGTGTAAACATTGTCATTACATGTTACTAAAATAGAGTCACTATAGGAGATGCTACACCTGCAAAGCCCAGGGGAAATGAGATTAGTTAGGGGTTGTGAATTGCAAGTGTGATCGGGTTGCCATATAAAAAGCTAGCAGAATGAATCCTGTATTTTATTAAGGCCGAGCTTACATATATAGTTATTTATTTATTTGACATTATGATGAATACCTTTATGTAACACAAATGCCAATTAATGATTATTATAATTTTCATCAAAATAAGGGTGAGGATTCAAATCCCATTCAAATTAATGGTTATATCTTAAAACGCGTTTTTGAATTCAAATATCTAGGTGTTGTATTTCACCAACACATCAGTTGCAATGCTCATGTTAAGTATTTATTAGCTAAGGCTGGGAAGAGGGTAGGTATGTTGGGGCGCATTAGGCATAGTTTAACCACTCATTGTGCCAACATTGTTTATTCATCCTATATTCGCCCTATTTTAGACTACTGCGGTGAGCGAAATAGTAACTACTAGAGAAAGTGCAGACGTGCATCATGTATAGTTTGTAAAAGGTATTCTAGTGATGAAGCAATAGATCTTCTTAAATGGAAAATGCTTTTTTGTAGAAGGGAACAGCATATATTTAAATTGGTTAAGAAATGTTTAAGTGGCCATTGCCCACAATTTTTTAAGAACTATTTTAGATCTAATAGTAATGTATCCAATCGTGTAACAAGACAAAGCTACCATCTACGTTTGCCGTGTGTGCGAACAGAAGCTGCCAAGCGAAGTTTCTATTTTAATGGATGTATAGTTTACAACAAATTCCAAAATTAATAGATATACTTATGCTAGATTTGAAACTTTTTAGTGTTATGTGACTATTTACAATTTATGTAAATATTTTATACAACTTACATGTTACTAAAATAGAGTCACTATAGGAGACGCTACACCTGCAAAGCCTAGGGGAAATGAGGTTGAGTTAGGGGTTGTGAATTGCAAGTGTGATAGGGTTGCCATATAACACGGTTAGGCCACCTTTACTAATTTTGAAGACATGATTTTATGATGTTAGGTTTAAATTACTGTGTGGACCACAATATAAATAAACAATTGGATACACCCAACCTTAACCCTAAAAGAGAGTCTTAAAAACACAGAAAGACTGACCTCACGTTTTTTTACAATAATTTCAAAAAACGAGGCTTAGTTTAAAGCTAAACGCCCTCATGGACGCCTGTATAACATGCATTTTGGAAATAAGCGCCCCAAACTCGATGAGAGAACGTTGGTCTTGCAAATTTCTCTGCAGGATGACGTTTCCCCTTCTCCTGATCTAGAGATCAAATGACTGGATTTGAGGAAGATGATCGATTTAAATGGCATTGATAAAACCTGGTTCGGAGTTGGATCGGAGTTAGGTTGGAGAAGATCGTTATGTACTGTATATATTACACAGTTGACATTCTGCACTTGGTACTGAATTGTTCACTCAGAAACTAAATAAACTGATATTGTTTAAAAAGCTGTTAACAATGTCATTAAATTTAACATTTTTGCAGAGATTTTTAAAACACTACATTAACGTCATTTCGCAATAAACACAGGTTTGTTTTTGTATACCATTATCGCCTGTATTTCAGTTGAGCCTGAAATAAACTTGTGGAGTAAGTGCAAACGCCAGACAATGCAAGAAATGAGTAGGCTAAAACAAAGATTTCCCTCGTGTTTCCTTTTTCTTCTTGTTTTAATTGTAATACTGCATGATAGTAAATCATAAGATAGGGATTGCTCTCGTTTGTAGGAGGGAAAAAGCTAGCAGAATGAATCCTGTATTTTATTAAAGCCGAGCTTACATATATAGTTCTTTATTTATTTGACATGATGAATACAATTAATGTAACACATTTGTCAATTAATGATTATTATCATCAAAATAAGGGTGAGGACAACCTGCCCGTTTCGATCAGATCCGTTCCGATCCAGGTTTTGTTAATCCTGCAATTTAAACTGCCCGTTCTTCAAGATATCAAAAGCACTCTTCTTCACAACAAACATAAGTAATAGAACCAAAATAGTATATATAACAATTATTGTAAAGTTGATAACCTGTATGATATGATTATAAAAGTGATGACCCTGTAGCGTTCTGTAATGAACTTGGAGGTGTGGAACTGATTCCCAATAGTGACGTATTTCCTGTGTTAATGAGCTTTGGGTCGTTTAGGTCATCCTTTGTCACAATCGCCAATAAGCATGCACCGGTTGATCTGAGCGTGACATGCTGTTGCGTGAAGCCCGTCGCACAAAGAATCCAGTCGACTGGAGAGCTTATAAAACGTTACGAAATAAGTGTACAAATGAAGTCCAACGTGCCAAGGCGATCTACCATCGGGATCTTTTAAATGAGAAAAGGGATGACCCTAAAACGTTTTGGGACGCCATTAAAAGTATATTTCCATTAAAATCATTAAAGTAAGTATCATTCTTGACATGGGATGATACTAAAGCTCGTTTACATGGTTTTAGTAATTATCTCAAGAGCGTTGTTGGTACAGTGAAAACGAAAGCAATTCCACTTGTCAATTTTATATGGATACATATTAAACCACCTTCCACTAAGACATACAAGGAATTCCACTTCAAATACGTATCCAAGGTACAGATTGAGAAACTAATCCGATCACTACAGCGTACCAAAGCCACCGGTATTGATGAATTACCACCAGGAATGCTGAAAGACTGTGCGAGACATATCTCCGGTCCTTTAAGCTATATCATCAATTTGTCCATAGAAAGCTGCACAGTACCAAATCTTTGGAAGATTGCCAAAATTGTACCAATTTATAAATCTGGAAATGCAGACTTACCAGAAAACCATCGACCCATATCAGTGTTACCGGTACTATCGAAGCTCTTTGAAAAGGCTGTGCACCAGCAACTCATTGGTTTTCTTGAAGACAACAAGTTACTGAATAATTGTCAGTACGGTTTTCGAAAACATCGTTCAACTAAACTAGCTTCTACTCTTCTCTGCGATAATATACGCTGTGAGATAGATAATGGAAAATTTGTTGGAGTGGTTTATGTTGATCTCAGTAAAGCCTTCGACACCATAGGCCACGGCATATTGTTGAGGAAGCTGTCATCTTACGGTATAATTGGCAACGAACTAGCCTGGTTTACCGATTACTTGTTCAACAGAAACCAAAAAGTTTATGTGCAGTCCGATCTGGAACCTATTTTCTGCGGCGTTCCCCAGGGATCAATTCTTGGCCCCTGTTGTTTACAGTGTTTTTTAATGACATTGTAGACAGCATCCAGCATTCGAACGCTATTACATATGCTGATGATACTGTTGTTCACTATTCCAGTAATGGTGTGAACACGATTGAGGACGTACTAAATGTGGAAATGGAAAACATTGGAAAATAATGCAAGGACAACGAACTTGTACTGAACCTTAAAAAAGGAAAAACAGAAACGATGCTTTTTGGTACATCTAAAAGGATTAGTAAGCATGGGAGGCATCTCAAAATACGATATCAAGATACTGAAATATATTTTGTCAAAGAGTACGTTTACCTGGGTAACACAGTGGATGGCCATTTACTTATGAATAGCAACTTTGACCGTGCGTACAGAAAGGCAAATGCTCGACTTAGATTGCTGCAAAACGTCAGGAAATACTTAACAGTTGATGCGGCAATGAGGATCTTCAAGATGATGATACTTCCCTTATTAACATACAGCAGCCGTCAACATGACCACCATCGAGACGCAAAAGAAAAAGTTAACCTCATTTCGAAATCGAGCAACGAGCATTATACATAGTGAAGATGTACCAAATATGATCGACGTCATAAATCGTGAATCATGCCTACTTGTGAAGAAATGTTTCGAGCAGCAAATGCATAATCCAATTTTTGACGAATATTTTACAAGGATTAGCCACGACAGAGACGAGAAATAATAATTACATGTTAAGACTACCACGTGTGAAGCTAGAGGTAGCAAAACAAGGTTTTTATTTTATTTTGGCGGAGCAAAATTGTACAACACTCTGCCATTACATTTAAGATCTGAACAAAATGCCAACAAATTTAAGGCAGGTTTAAAGGATTTTTTTAACAGTTGAATCTATCTGTACTGTATATATATATTAATGTTTTAGTTAAATCTTGTTAGTTTTATTAATTTGTAGAAATACATTGTGTTTTTATACCAGTTTACAGGACAAGCATGGATAGCAGTTTTTTCATTGTATTATGTAAATACCTGTATAAATATTCAGAAATAACAATAGTTATGTGACTATTTACAATTTATGTAAATATTTTATACAACTTAGCGTTACTTCATATGTAATTATTTTATTTTGTATATTCAGGGCCCCTGTTGATAGCAGTCACGTTTGTGTGACTGATAGGGTTACTCTGTTTAACTAAAGGTCTTTCATTCATTCGTCAAGATTAAAAATGAAAAGGAAGTGGAAGAGAACAAGGAAACGTTAAAGGTATATTTCCCTTTAACAGTACAGTACTATAATATATAGGTCAGACAGAATACTAGTGTAAACATTGTCCTTACATGTTACTAAAATAGAGTCACTATAGGAGATGCTACACCTGCAAAGCCCAGGGGAAATGAGATTAGTTAGGGGTTGTGAATTGCAAGTGTGACAGGGTTGCCATATAAAAAGCTAGCAGAATGAATCCTGTATTTTATTAAGGCCTCGCTTACATATATAGTTCTTTATTTATTTGACATTATGATGAATACCATTAATGTAACACAAATGCCAATTAATTATTGTTATAATTTTCATCAAAATAAGGGTGAGGACAACCTGCCCATTAGGATGAGTGGCTTGTTCCTAAATACCTCTATAACTGAAACTGTTCTCTTTGGTACTCAAGCAAAGTTGAACACCGTAGAGAACTTTACCTTTCAAATTAATGGATATCTTAAAACGCATGTTTGAATTCAAATATCTAGGTGTTGTATTTCACCAACACATCAATTGCAATGCTCATGTTAAGTATTTATTAGCTAAGGCTGGGAAGAGGGTAGGTATGTTGGGGCGCATTAGGCATAATTTAACCACTCATTGTGCCAACATTGTTTATACATCCTATATTCACCCTATTTTAGACTACTGCGATACTGTGTACCGCTGCTGTGGTGAGCTAAATAGTAACTACTAGAGAAAGTGCAGAGATGTGCAGCATGTATAGTTTGTAAAAGGTATTCTAGTGATGAAGCAATAGATCTTCTTAAATGGAAAATGCTTTTCTGTAGAAGGGAACAGCATATATTTAAATTGGTTAAGAAATGTTTAAGTGGCCATTGCCCACAATTTTTTAATAACTATTTTAGATCTAATAGTAATGTATCCAATCGTGTAACAAGACAAAGCTACCATCTACGTTTGCCGTGTGTGCGAACAGAAGCTGCCAAGCGAAGTTTCTATTTTAATGGGGATGTATAGTTTATAACAAATTCCAAAATTAATAGATATACTTATGCTAGATTTGAAACTTTTTAGTGTTATGTGACTATTGAGAATTTATATAAATATTTTATACAACTTAGCGTTACTTTATATGTAATTATTTTATTTTGTATATTCAGGGCCCCTGTTGATAGCAGTCACATTTGTGTGACTGATAGGATTACTCTGTTTAAATAAAGTTCATTCATGAAGATTAAAAATGAAAAGGAAGTAGAAGAGAACAAGAAAAAGTTAAGGTATATTTCCCTTTAACTGCACAGTACTATAATATATATATCAGACTGAAATTCCAAAATTAATAGATATACTTGTGCTAGATTTAAAACTTTTTAGTTTTACGTAAATATTTTATACAACTTAGCGTTATTTTATATGTAATTATTTTATTTTATTTTGTATATTCAGGGCCCATGTTAATAGCAGTCACATTTGTGTGACTGATAGGGTTACTCTGTTTAAATAAAGGTCTTTCATTCATCAAGATTAAAAATGAAAAGGAAGTGGAAGAGAACAAGAAAAAGTTAAGGTATATTTCGCTTTAACAGTACAGTACTATAATATATAGATCAGACTGAATAGTAGTGAGAAAATTGTCCTTACATGTTACTAAAATAGAGTCACTATAGCACTATAGGAGACGCTACACCTGCAACATTCGACAGAACACGTCACTGTTCAATAGTTCTCATTTTGTTGTTAGGAAAAGGGGGATGTAACAATGTTGATATGTTGATATTAAGAAATCCCTACTTCCGGTGAGCGGAGTCTTGAGCCACCCATCCAAGGGTTTTAAAGAAAATGTGCTCTGTTGTTTTACAGCTAGGAGAAGTAACTTTACATGGATAATATTAAAAACGAAAGATTCACGTCTTGGATGCATGAAACAACGCTACATATATTACACAGTTGACATTCTGTACTTGGTACTGAATAGTTTTATTATTGTACTTGTAGTTCACTCAGAAACTAAATAAACTGATATTGTGAAAAAAGGCTGTTAACAATGTCATTACATTTTTGCAGAGATTTTTTAAAACACTACATTAACGTCATTTTGCAAGAAATGAGTAGGCTAAAACAAAGATTTCCCTCATTCTTCTTGTTTTGATTGTAATACTGCATGATAGTAAATCATAAGATAGGGATTGCTCTATCATGCTCTCGTTTGTAGCAGGGGAAAAGCTAGCTGAATGACTCCTGTATTTTATTAACGCCGAGCTTACATATATAGTTCTTTATTTAGTTGAGATTATGATGAATGCCAATTAATGATTATTATATACTTATACTTGTACTTATAGGTTGTACTTATAAGTTGTACTTATTGTTGGGAGATTTTTCATTTTGACATGCATCATGTTCTACCACTATTCTTTGGACAATGTTACAAATGCGTTTCCTTTCATGGCAGGTGGTGGCATTACCAGTATTTGTTTTGCCACTTGGGTGGTTATAGGGACATCACGTTCTCATCGAAACGCTTGCTTTACCCAAATTGTAATTGCTAAGAGGCAGAATTTATTGTATACAATGGTATTGTAATATCAAAAACCTCCCTACTCAATGAAATCATTTCCATGGTGTTTAGCGATATTTCATGGTGTTCGAGCGATATCGTCTAACAAATAATTTGTCACGACAAAATCGGCATAAGCAAGTTTTTCAAGAGATTCACAAAGCTGTTTTGTTCCTTTTGTTTGCTATTCTTTTATTAGTTTTATAATAAAAATGTATGGGCCATTAATTAGCATTAATTTGTAGTTCACGTCTAAAAATTGGTCCATGAGTCGGATTGGAGAAACACGGTAAACTCGGATAAATATTGACCAACAAATTTGTTTACGCATCATCGGTGAAGCAAGACAAGGTGGCAGGCTGGACTGACCATAAAGAACTTGGTTTCGACTTTCATATGAACGTTTAAAATACCGTACATGCTTACACTATCAACACGAAATAAGTGTGAAAACACAACGAGAAGAGAACGAACAGGAATCAACTGAGGCAACCATTGTGGATATTTCGATTTTGAAGGAGAAAAGAAATACCAAGCTTTGCTAACACGTCTATCGACTGGGTTGGCTATGTCGTTTCCTTTCCATAACTTGAACGAAAACAGATTTAGGAGATATTGCAAGAAATCGACGAGGAACGTGCAAATGACGTGGAGGGCATTGGTCTAAGGATAGATCCTTGAAGGACACCCGATTTTATAGGAAGATGATCTGAAAGGGAATGATTAATCAGAACTTGTTGCATTTGCTCTAGTTTTTATTATATCCTATACTAAAATATTACATGTATATATATATATATATATAGGTAATATTTGGCATTTCACTCGATCAAACTACATGTTGAAAGGATTTACGGTGAAGGAAAATTTCGAGTGTTGGAATACATACATTTTAAGACCAAACCGGGACCAGTTGCTGGTATACACATAATCTTATCCCGGCATTACCACCACCATATATACAGAACTCGTGACTAGGCTCTCAGCAACGGCTTCCGTAGCTCAGTGGTCAGAGCACTGCACTGGCATCGCAAGGTCGCGGGTTCAATTCCCAGCCGGAAGGCCTTAAAGTTGCATTTTTCGCAACTGGTCCCGGTTTGGTCTTAAAATGTATGTATTCCAACACTCGAAATTTTCCTTCACTGTAAATCCTTTCAACATGTAGTTTGATCGAGTGAAATGCCAAATATTACCTATAATATACACATAATCTTATCCCTGCATTACCACCACCATATATACAGAACTCGTGACTAGGCTCTCGGCAACGGCTTCCGTAGCTCAGTGGTCAGAGCACTGCACTGGCATCGCAGGGTCGCGGGTTCAATTCCCAGCCGGAAGGCCTTAAAGTTGCATTTTTCGCAACTGGTCCCGGTTTGGTCTTAAAATGTATGTATTCCAACACTCGAAATTTTCCTTCACCATAAATCCTTTCAACATGTAGTTTGATCGAGTGAAATGCCAAATATTACCTATAATATACACAGAATCTTATCCCGGCATTACCACCACCATATATACAGAACTCGTGACTAGTCTCTCGGCAACGGCTTCCGTAGCTCAGTGGTCAGAGCACTGCACTGGCATCGCAGGGTCGCGGGTTCAATTCCCAGCCGGAAGGTCTTAAAGTTGCATTTTTCGCAACTGGTCCCAGTTTGGTCTTAAAATGTATATATTCCAACACTCGAAATTTTCCTTCACCGTAAATCCTTTCTATATATATATATATATATATATATATATATATTCTATAAATGGTTGTGACATCTGCTTTCTTTAGTATACAATAATATGAAATAACGACAATGATATGAAATTCCATGTCAGTAATAATTAATAGTGTTTATAAATATAATATCAACAACCATGCTATCTATTTAATCAGTTATGAATAATATCAGTTGTCATTACAACCAAGGTTGGCAAATCTTCTTATATTATATAAGATTTTTTTGGCAAAAATCGAATTATATCTTAGAGAATGGCTGCAATCACTCAGCCAATCTACGTCGAGTATTTCACTACTCTATATTCCATAGTGTTTTAATTCATCAATATTAGACAGATTAGTGAACTCTATATAGAGTCCATTGAAAGATCTTTTGTTTTCTTTTGTCATAACAGAGTTCACTAATGAATTCAATAAAGTCAATGTCTCCGGTAAATGTGCGAGGTAAAAAAAAAATTTATAGTGAAAGTTAAAATTACTTCGTGGATGCAGTCATTCTCTAAGACTGTTAGAGCATGGTCACTTGTGCTCTATTGGATATAGAGTCCCTCGAATTAGATAAAAGGCCACTCGGGGCCTACGGCCCCTTGTGACTCTATATCCAATAGAGCACACGTGACCATGCTCTAACCCTTACTTCTTATATTATTTTCATTGGTTATTCTACTTTGAAGTTGTAAAAATCGTTAGCATTTTTTGCTCTAACGAACAAAGTAGCATGGCAGGAGCGTTCACTGAAAATTTCAAGTGAATCTGCTGCATAGTCTTCGAGCTATCAACTCTCAAAGTTTGTCCATTGGCATAGTTTAGCGTTACAAAATAGGGAAAGACTGGGATTGAATATATGTGGTAGATGACGTGTGCAGGTGGATCATTAATGTTCAAATCCATTGTTCTTATGCATAGTAAATACACCTGCATACGTCATAAGACAACGAACCCCGCGTTTCAGATTTCACCAAAAACATTTAGCGATGCCAAACTTTGAGAGTTGATAACTCGAAGACTATGCAGAAGATTCACTTGAAATTTTCAGTGAACGCTCTTGCCGTGCTACTTTGTTCGTTAAAGCCAAAAAAATGGTAGCGAATTTTTCACTTCATAGACACTTTAAGCATTTGACATGAATTTTTGAAAAATAATAAATTTTTATGAATTTTACAGCTAATTAACCTGTGGAACAGGTGCTAACATATATCCCTGTTTGCAGATTGCAGCCTCATTCAGTTATTTCCCATGAAAAGCCAGAAAAGCTGAAAAGGTATGTAAATATATGTTTATTGACTTATTCACTGCACTGTGCTTTGTTATGCAAATTTGTTTAAGTAATAGAATAATTTAAAAACACTTGTTCACTAAAAAACATGAAATTCTTTTTGAAAAAGGAGTATTCAATCCACAAAGAAATTACCATTTACCAAAAAGGCCAAAATATTAAATAATATTTATAAGTAATAGCATGGCTTGAGGGAGATTAGTGATTAAATGGCCCCGTAACCCGAGGTAGGTTGGTGGAATTCCCGAGGGCGAAGCCCGAGGGAATTCCACAAACCTGCCGAGGGTAAGGGACAATTTAATCACTAATCTCCCGAAAGGCCATGCTATTAGTTTGTAATAGCATAGTTGATGAGGGTTTTCATAGTGGATGTGGCATTCTGCAGAGCGCTACTGTTAACGGAGGCGTACATATTCATATTACTACACGTAAATGAGTTTTGAATTTGAATATTACTGAAGTTGGAATGTTATTAATGAGCGTGAAATTTTGTGTGAATAAAAGTGTTTTGTTGTTGTGTAGAATGTAATTACTTGCATGTTTGACCATGCATAACCGAGCGGGCTATTAGTTCTAATCGCCCGCTACAGCGGGCGATTAGTTAGTAATCGACCTGGTAAAAACAAAAGAAACCCGCTCAACTATGCTACCGGGTGACCCAAAAAAAAGTACTCCGGTTTGATTCATAATAACTTCTAAACGAGTGAAGCTATTAAACTGAAATAACTTTCATTAGATAGAGGGAAGACTAACTTAGATTTTGAAATATGACAGTTGTATTTTACTTAAAAATTCACGGAGATATTAATGTTCAAACTCGGTAGCATATTTCTGGATGTGTCTAAAATATGCAAAAAACGCCGTATCAAATATTAATCAAGCTTTGCTCAACTGAAACACGCACTATTAGCAGTAAATAAATGACACTTGACAAATTGTTTATTATGAAACGAAGTATTATTATTTACAAAATACAAGCAAGATTTATTCGTTCGGAATCGCGTGTCCTCTAGCACGAATGCACTGCCTAGCCCGTGACACCATTGCGTCGAAGGAGTCATGGATCATTCGTTGTTCTAGATTACGGCATGCTGTCACAATTGAGTTGCGAAGCTCTTCTAAATTCTGCGGTTGCTGATCATGTGGTACATTCCAAATTTGTTCATGTTCAGAATAAACTCAGAATGAAACACAATCAAACCATAACTCCATAAGACATAACATGCAACTCCCCAGAGACATCCAACATTAAGAATTTGATACGGCGTTTTTTGCATATTTTAGACACATCCAGAAATATGCTACCTATTTTGAACATTAATATCTCCGTGAATTTTTAAGTAAAATACAACTGTAATATATCAAAATCTAAACTAGTCTTCCCTCTATCTAATGAAAGTTATTTCAATTTAATAGCTTCACTTGTTTAGAAGTTATTATGAATCAAACCGGAGTACTTTTTTTTGGGTCACCCGGTATTATATAAAACGTCTTCATACTGAGCATTCTTAATAAAACGCTCGTTTATTAAAAACAACGTAATTCGCACTATAGAACCATATAACATTAAAGATATAGATTGACTACTTATGAAGGTAGATAAAACACTTCTGAGCAGCACAAATCAATATTTTATTAAAGATAATAAGCAATGGGACAGCCAGTATGTTTTATATTGCTGCATAAGTTCTAGTCTACACTAATGCGCAAACATTAACATCCACGCATGTGCACTACGTCTTCTATCTTAAAATTTCCATTAAAACAGATTTTGAAGATGTGGCAAGCAATAGTAAAATCAAGTGGCGGCTATCAAACGTTCTTTTTCAGTCCATGTTACCATAAGCAATAACGAAGTTTCTAGACCTGTAGAACAGGATGACATAGAACTCGATGAAAATGTTGATGTTCAGGATGGAGAGGAGGTTCGCCTAGAGGTGCGAAAAGTTGGAAAACCTAAACATGCGATCTGGATCGATGAGCCAGACGTCCACTCCACCCACAAACCTAACCATACAATCTGAAAGCAATCCGTTCGGCACCACCACAAAACTTTAAACCACGAAATGGCCATGTATTTCTATTGCACTGGCACAACCTTTGTTTGTGGAAGATCCCCACCTCCAATGGGCTATTCAATTGGCTTGACCAAGTGCACGATTGCCAACATGAAAACAGTTAGCTGATGAAAGCAAAGGTGGTTTGCTTGAGGAATGCTACCAAAAGGTCAAAACTGACATGAATAAGCAACTATCCATTAACACCCAATACATTTCCATCACGAGTGATGCATGGTACAGCGTGTTGAGCGAGCCTATCATCAACTACGTGGCTAGTCTAAGAAAGGAGATTGAAGATTTTATTTTCAATTTTCCAAAGGCTAATGGAGCACAAGCAAGGAAGAAAGGAGCAGTTGGCCCAAGAGTATACCTTCTTTAGAATTGACGCGCTCAGCGAGAGAGAGGAAAACACCTTTCGTTTCCAGATGATTGGCGACACAAAATCACCTTTGCAGTGGTGGAAAGCAGATGGTGCCGATTGGCAAATGTTGCATGATCTTGCAACCTGGGTCTTTTAAATGGTAGCATCAGCCGCAGCATCTAGAGTGTAATTTTTCCACCTTAGGCTTTGTTCACTCAAAGCTGCACAACTGCCTTGGACCAGGAAAAGTGAAAAAAATGGTCTACATTAAAACCAATACCATTCAGATGGAAGGTGCCTCAAGCTACAATCACAGCCATGACGATGATGTTAGTGATGAGAAATCAATGGAAGTCGACCAAGACTGAACTTATAAAGCGAACCAGATGTTAACTGCGACATGGCTACGAAAATACAGCGTGTATGCGATATAAAATCGAACCCTTAAAACTATATAATAAGAAACTTTCTTAATAATGTCCCTGTTTTACTATAATTAAAATTTAAGGTCAATATTAACCATTAATTTTGTATCTAGCTACAGTCCATACAGTAAATTGTGTAAAAGAAGTTGGTTATTGTATATTGTTTACAATGTGTATTATGTAAACTTGGCATCATGAACAAATAAATGACGTTACAACACAAAGATATAAAATTCAAATTGAGGCATCATTCTGGGAAGTTTAGTTCAATTATTGAAAATCTTATATTGTCAAAAATCTTCGTATATTAATAAGAAATAAGATTTTATTTTTGAAAAATCTTATATCCAACCCTGATTACAACATAATCTATTCCACAATGAAGTCTTTATATTTTTCACTGGCTGGACTCTTCCTACTTGAACTGGTATGGCTCTTCGTTGCACAGATGTTGGCTCTGTGCTAGTCGTAGATGCTGGTTGCCGACTGTTGTTGGTAATATGTTGTTCATCATCAAATTCAGGTAGCTCCGTGTTCACTGGCAGCACTTTGTTGGTTTCGTCTGTATTCTTGTCCATCTGCTGTTGTAACTACATAAGACCTTGTATCTCCTGGATACTTGAGCTGGTAACCACATTTTATCATGACGTATACTTTTGCTTTCTGTAAGGTGTTAATTCTTGACACTTTCTCAGTGGTGTTCAAGGGCGGATCAATGTTCATCTGACAGGAGGGGTGCAGATTTTCCTGGGGGGTGCATTGGTGCGCTACATGGGGCCACCGGGCTGTTGTATATTTTTTAGGCATATCGCCATTGACGCCATAACCCCTGCCCATGTGACCAAGTATTTAGGTCCCTGAGTTGGGAATGGGATGGACATAAAATGCTCAAATGCCGTGCTAGGCTGCTAGTGCTAGTACTTTAGTAACTTGCTAAATTAGTGCGCACACGCCGCACAGTATATTTTCAATTTCAGAGTATTCAGTATAATAATAAACTAATAATTATTAATGAATAGTGGTATAACATTAACATATAATATATAAATGCAGCTATACAAAGTATTATTATTTAATAATTAATAATTATTAATGAAATAAAGTATAAAGTTATAAAATATAGTTGTATAGCTTTTCAGTAGCTTCCTTAGAATATTTCAAATTTGTGAAAATCGTAAAGTAACAAACTAACAAAGTTTTTAATAAATATTAAATAAATGAAATAATGAATAGTTTTTTTCAAGTTCTTAGTTCTCAATTTAGTAATAAGTACATGTCATTATACATTTTATAGTTTATACAGTTAGACTAGTTCAAAGTCAGTTAATCATGTTAATGACTTAGACTTTACTTTAGCCCATCTATTGCGCATGTTTCCCCATGCTGTTACGACTTCGTCCAAATCCAGCAAATCAGCAACATCTCTGTTTAACGAAATGCATAAAAGATCACTTAATCTTCCTGGAACAAGGGTGGATCGCAGCTTCGTGCAGACACGATTCATGCCGGAAAATGCTCTTTCCACAGAAGCGGTTGATGTGGAGATGGTGTTCTTCACTGCAATTAAAGTGGTCAAGTTTGGAAGCCTCTTTGGATTTATTGGTAGACCAAGACGGTAATCAACTTCAGCTCTTTCGATTTCCAGTTCGAGGATAGATCTGTCAATGTTGAGACAGCTGAAAGTATTCAGTAGCACATCTAGATCACTTAAGTCCAAGTAGGTATCTGAACCTGCATTAAGAGCATTGATAGCTCTAAGGATGTCTGTGTTCTTAGAGTCAAATCTGACATTAAACTCATCGTTGAGTTTCTTCTTCAGCTCTGCGTTGAGTTCTCCAATAAATTCTTTTACCTGATGATCCTGATCATCGGGAGTCGTAACTGTTGTAGCTCTAGTGTTGTGGATAGGCATTGTGTCGCAGAGAGCTAAGGGGTTTCCAGTCTTTCTTGAAATTTCTTTCGACTTGGTAAATATGTCCTCGTCTTTGATGTTGTTAATTGAATTCCGAGTTCGAGTCAGCTCGTATTGAACGTCCGTCCAATCAATTTCTTTGGCCTGAAGTTCTTTATTAAGGAAGTATAGCTTGCCGAGATACTTATGAAGTGTTGTCAGACCGACGATGAATTTTCCTGACATCAGTTTGTGGTACAGTCCAGCTGCTGTTTCTGCCTGCGATTTCGTATACCCATACTCATCATCTTCCGAATCTTCATCACTTCCACCGAGGTTGTTTGCCACGTCTATCAGGGTCGTGAGGACAACATCAAATCTTTCAGATATAACATCAACGGCTTCGTATTTGCATCCCCAACGAATATCGATTTGCTGCGTTATATGTTGAACTTGTTTGCTAGGATACATTTCTCTGTGGAGTGATTCGTACTTCTGTCTGATCTTCGGTTTATTGAGCAGTGTATGGCAGGATTTTACTGTGGTCATAACATCTGTTGATGACAAAGACGCCTTTAGCATGTCTCCCACAACCAAATTCAAACGATGGGCAGTACAATGGATGTAAACAAGCCACTCAAAATACCTTGATCGGAGCAATTCTGCGACTCCTGCTAACCGACCAGACATCACGCTAGCGCCATCTGCGCCGAGGCTGATAATAGGCGATCCGTTGGATTTCTGCTGGACTTCATATATCAGGTATTTCGTAACTGCTGAGATAGCTTCTGCATCAAATTTGGTGAGTGCAGTCATGGACAGGAATCTCTCTTGTACCTTCTCGGTGTAGTAGCGAACAGAGAAAGCGAGCTCTTCTCTCTTGCCCTTGTCTTTGCTTTCGTCGATCAGTGCACTAAAACACCCGGCAGTTGCGATCTGATGGCATATCTGGTTCCGTATCTGAACCGCGAGTATAGACAGCATTTCATTGAGAGACGTTTTACTAGTGTAGTCCACAAGAAGCCTTTTTCTGTTATCGCTTGGTTGAGACTTCGAAACTCCTTGTTGGTCTCCAGTTGCCTGGGTTCTTCGAATCAGCCGCCTCGTCGTGGCCCCAGAATGCTATCTCGCTCGTTGCAAACCAAATTACATACTGGAACAGAAGTTTAAAGTACTCTCTGTTGTTTTCAGTTGTTTTCGCTTGGTCGGGAACCAGTTTCTCGAGTATACTTGTATCTTGTCCATCTGATATTCGGACCTTTGCCTTCCATTTCTCGTAGCAATCTTTATGAACTTCTGATTTCTGGTGTTTCATAAAACCTTTGTCCTTGTCCAGCGCATTAGTCCACTTCCTAAAGCCAGTTACGGTAAATGTGGAGTCTGCGGAACTTCTTGAGCCGAAGTTTTTACAAGCAAAGCAAAATGCTGCATCGCTTTGAACGTTATACTCTAGCCAGTCGAGCGGTTGTACCAGCTTGCATTGAAAGATCTTGTTTTTTTGCTTGGAAAGTTTGTATTTATCGGAAATTTCTGGAGCTTCGGTTGTGATGGTTCGTCCAATTCTTGACTGAGATCACAGGAGCTTGCTTGGCTAGTTTGAGGGGCTGATCTCTCTTGAGTCTCTTCAGGATCACAAATCGTATCAACTTCATCTGGTTCAGCATCATCCCATTCAGCACCATCTCGTTCAGCACCATCTCGTTCAGTATCATGGTCGTCTCGTCCATCTTCAAGTTCTTGATATTGATCTTGATCAATTAGTTCGACATCATCTAGTTGTGCATGTGGATCTGATTCTGGAAAGAATAAAGTGATCAGCAACATACAGTTGAGTCAGCCCAATTGGCCAAATACCAAAAATGCATGTATGTACATGTACCCAGCCGGGTAATGACTAATGATTCTAGAGTAGAGAAAAGCCGCCATAATACATTTTGCGACATGAAGCAAACAAGTATGAAAATATGAAAATCAAAGAATAATTTAAAATAAATAACACTTTGATAATTGTGATTATTATTAACCTTTGTTTTTCTTTTGGAAAAAGTCTAAGCGTCGGTTCACGGTTCACCCAACAAATCGCAAATGAAAAATCAACTCACGTAGTAAACAATTATTCTGGCAAACGTAAACAAGCCACAAGGTCAAAGATCAGACACACACGGCAGAATGTTGAAAGACGAAACACAAAGTTTTCATATTTTATTGTCGGTTCTTACAGTATTCCAGTCTTCAAATTTTCCCTCCGGTTTTCTTTCTTTATTAGTTTATTTAATATTTTCTACATGCCTTCATACAATTTTAAAAAGCTGGTCAGAACCTCACCAACGATCTGGAAATGCACTTTGACTTTGTTCGTCTTCTGTTCTCGGTTTCAAATTTCGATTCAGCCGTTTTACACGCCAAAGGTAGACTTGCGCTTGTAGCTTAGACTTACAGTATTATTCTTAGCCTTTTCATTGAAATTTTAGGCTTAGTATTCTACCTTGTTTTTTCACCAAAGTTTAGTTTAGTCATAGCTTTTTATCTGGACTTTTTTACTAAAATTGAATAGGGGCCGTCAAGTCCGTTCTGCGCATGTCCACGTTTCTGTTTACATCGTTTGTTTACATTGCATTATATAAACATTGAACATGAAGTATTAGTTTAGTTTAGTTTAATGGGTTCGCCAAAATTACAAAAATATAGAATTAACAATACACTAGTACAAAGCAAAAAATAATAAATAATAGAAAATAAAATGAGACTATGGCAGGAGGAAGGAACAGGACTTTCGTCCCAATTGACACCTAACCCTTAACATAAAATACTAAAAAAAAAAAAAACAATAAGAAAAATATACCTCCTAGATAGTTATTTAGGAGGTATGTAAGTAACACGTTTAGCTATGTATAGGTTTGTCATACATGTTTTGAATGTTGGTATGGTATTAATCGATTTAATTTCACTTGACAAGTTATTCCATAGTCGGGCGGTTCTGATGAAGTACGAATTGCGATTATAGTTCTGTTTGTGTCTTAGGATTAAATTGTAATTGTTTGGATCATAGCTACGAGTCTGATAGCAAGATTCGAACGTCTGCAGATAGTTATTAATATCCGTTTTTACTAAGCCATTTCTTGATTTGAATAGAAATAGTAGGTCAGAGATTTCCCTTCGATATTCTAGTGGGAGCAGGTTCAGACTAATTAATCTGTCGGTGTACGACATGTTCTGAGGATAATTTAGTATGAACTTTGTTGCTCTTCTTTGAACATTTTCAATGAGTTACCGGTGTTTGCTGGTGGATGGAGACCACAAGTTGCAACCATATTCCAATTTAGGCCGTACCAGTGCGCAATACAATAACTTCCTAGTGGATGGATCACTCATGTCGTGACAGACTCTTTTTAACAGCCCAAGCACTCTGTTGGCTTTTTTAGTGATGGATTCTATGTTCATCGCCCAACTCAGGTCGTGACTTACGGTGATGCCGAGGTCTTCAATTGATGTTACACACTTGAGTTGCAAGTCTCCAAGATGGTACTTTCTATCCAATGCTCTTGATACCTTTTTCTTGGATATATGTATGACCTTACACTTGGATGTATTGAAGCAGAGAGCCCACGACGTGCTCCAATCATTTAAGCGATTTAGATCACTCTGGAGAGATAGTTCAGAACTAGCACAGTCTATAGAGCGATATATCTTGGAGTCGTCTGCGAAGAGAGCAATACTTGAGTTGTGTTCAAGACAATTTGGTGCATCGTTTATGTAAATCAGAAATAAGAGGGGTCCAAGAATTGACCCCTGTGGAACGCCTGATGTAATAGGTGACCATTCTGAATAAGCGCCTTGCAATACAACTCTTTGCTGTCTACCGGTTAGGTAGCTACCTAGTTTTTAACCACTGCAATTGCCACTTCGAGCCTCTTGTTTCTCAGTTCCAACATGGTTTTCTGCGTGGTCGATCTACGATTACGCAGCTACTGGAGGTCTACCACGATATTGTATCGTCTGTGGCAAGTGGAAACGAGGTTGACGTGATCTATCTGGACCTAGCAAAGGCATTCGATACAGTGCCTCACAAATTACTGAACCACTAAACCCGTATTGTTCCAATTTAAACAGCAGTAATTTGTGAGGCACTGTATCGAATGCCTTTGCTAGGTCCAGATAGATCACGTCAACCTCGTTTCCACTTGCCACAGACGATACAATATCGTGGTAGACCTCCAGTAGCTGCATAATCGTAGATCGACCACGCAGAAAACCATGTTGGAACTGAGAAACAAGAGGCTCGAAGTGGCAATTGCAGTGGTTAAAAACGCATCTCTCCATTACTTTAGATAGTGTATTGAGGAGAGAAATAGGTCTATAGTTGGAACAAATTGTTGGGTCGTCCTTCTTAAAGATTGGCGAGATGTTGGCGAACTTCCAATCATCGGGGAAAACCCCGCACCGTAGAGATAGGTTAAATAATTTGCACAACGATGGAGCAATTTCACTCGCCACGTTTAACAGTACTCGGTTTGGAATGCCGTCTGGGCAACAAGCTTTGTTGGGATCCAAACTTCCTAAAATCTGAATAACTTCAGATTCTGTCAACACAATATCAGAAAGTTTATCCGTCGTTTCTCTCTGGATGGCAGTTGGTAAATGAGGTGGATTTGTGTCATATGAAGTAAATACCGAATTGAAATAATTATTTAGCAAATTTGCCTTAGCTTCGATATCTGCCTTAGCTTCGATTTTTTTCCCATGCTTGAGCTTTTCCGCCTAAAAAGCGTGTTATAAGAAGCTGTTTGGTTCCTAAATGTTGTTGTTTAAATGTTGTTAATATATCAAACTACAACTCGTGCCTTCGCCACCTTTAACAAATACTCTCTTTCGAACTGTCGCACCAACGTTTGAAATATCACACATTTGTTGCGTCCCTTTGCGCGTAATAGCGCTTTTGTTTAGTGACATTGTCTTCCACGTTTACCACATGAGCCTCTTCACTTGCTAAAGAAGAACTCGCTTCCGAACTCGCTCGCTCACCAGACTCGTCCGCCATTGCCGCGCGCTATACCGCATTAATTAACATTCCAAAGGTCGGGTCCCGACTTTCAGAATCTCGTACATGCGTAGAACGGACTTGACAGCCCCTTTAATCTTTAGACGTTTTTACGTACTATATTTAGTTTTATAAATACTTAGACTTAGTATATATAATATAATATATATATATATATAATTGCATTTGTTGAAGTTATCAGTAAGTTGTACTCTTACTGCCAAATGTATAAGTTTCTTTAAATAAATCCTATAATAATAATAACCTACACACCATTTTTTCCATTTTTTTCTGGGGGTGCTAGAAAATTTTGGGGGGTGCGCACCCCCCTGCACCCCCCAGAAAATCCGCCCCTGGTGGTGTTACTTGAATCAAGTAGAGGATGACCCTTGCTCTGGTTTTACATTTCCCTACTCCAAGGTAACTTTCGTGTATCAAGTCAAGCATATAATCTCATTTACCTGGGCACAAGCTTTTTTTTGAAAATTAAACGTTCAGCTACACTCAACTCGTGTCAGACATTCCAGTAGAAGGAAATCTGGTGATTTTTCTTTGATTTCATCATACAGATGCATGCTTGCATGCATGCAACATACTATTGCATGTGTATTACATGCATGCACGATGCATGCATGCATGCAAAATTGTATTGCATGCATGCAATGATAAAATGCATGCATTCAAAGATAAAATGCATGCATTCAAAGATAAAATGCATGCAAAATTCTTTGCATGCATGCAAAGATAAAATACATGCAGGCAAAATTTTATATATTGCATGCAATATACAGTTGCTATTTTTACCTTGTTATTGCATTGCCAAGTTGCCATTTTAATGCATGCAAAATTGTTATTGCATGCGTAGTTATAGCTGTATTGCATGTACATGCTCAGATGAAATAGCGATCATATGGAAACCAGGCTTTAAGGCAGATTTCCAGTCCTCACACGAAGCAACTCGCTCTTAGAAACTTTGAAACGCAGTAAATATAACCAATCAAAACAAATTATGTCAACATTTCAAATCATTAGTAATTCATGGCGAAAACTGCACAAAGGAAACCATTACCGTGTTGGTGGTTAACTTGCATATAGATATTGAAGGTAGAAATTACATAAATTAATCGAACTTTCACCTCGATTTCTCGCAAATACCGATTTGTTTGAGGTGCTATATCAGAAACACTCAGAAGAGTGCTTCATCAGGATACCTGTATCCAAACACCTCGAAGTTTGTTAAAAAAAACTCAGCTCTTGAAAGCACGTGAGTTATCGCATATAGCTGCATGTGCTTCATGCGAGGACTGGAAATCTGCCTTTACTTACATAATGCGCTGTGTCATAAGAGGATATTTCCCCTCGCATAATGCCGTCACATGAAAACTAAACATAGATATATCTTATATGTATCTGCGTGAAGAGATGACCTGTAAATTCGTATTGGCAGTCAATATGCTTTATTTCGTCGTCAACAAGAACAGTGACCGTTTTTTCGACGTATATCAGTTTATTTAATTATTATACAAACTTATAATTAGCAGATTGGTCCCCAGATTGGAATTTGAATCGAGTCTCAAATAAATATTCTCTCAGTAACACACGAACATGTAATAGGCTACCTTCTTATACGGTACGCGAAAATACTATTTTATAAGCTAAGGTGAATATGTATTTAATTATATTTCCTATCTTTATGATTGACCATTTATTTCAATCGGATCAACTAAATGAGTTCTCAACCAATCAGGCGACAATGACGGTGTGCTTAATTTAGCAACACAAATGCATCGCAGAGGTCCGCCTGCGGATCTACCAATCAGAATTATTACAGGAAATTTTGATCCGACACAGCATTGAAGCTCCAATCACTTCGCCACATGCAACTGAATTATCCTTCGGTAACAGTCAACTTCGCTTGGAATTCGCTTTGGATTTGAATAATATTCTTTCAACGCAACCAACACAAGAAATGACAGAGGTAAAGTAATTATCACTATTAATTTAATATTATAACTATGATTTACTAGTAATTGCGTCGGGTTCGGGCCTCGTGTTCAAAGATGATGAGGTTTTATTTTAAGTCCTAGGGGTATTTTGTTGTCGTTGCAATATACTCGGCCTCTTATTATAGTTTACAAGCACAGCGTAAAAACCTGTTATTGTTGTACAAGCTGAATACAGACTTGATGAGAAGGTAGATCAACTGGTGATCTCTATTCTGTGGAGTCTGCTTGCTACCTTCTCATCAAGTCTGTATTCAACTTGTGCAACAATAACACGTTTTTACGCTGCGCTTGTAAACTAGTTATTATTATCTAAATATAATACGTGCACATGTATGCACTTTCCAGTTTACAAACTTGATCCATAATTTTAGCTTTATCTCCATACTGTAATCAACAATACAGCACAGTCTGTCTGTTTTTCCTTGAGGTGTTTGATTGTGCCACAAAGATCGAGTTAAAACTATTTGTAAATTTGTTTTGGTTGAGAGGTTATTCCAAATTCAGTTTGCATTGCAAGACATTGTTGACATATACAGTATGCAAATTAATTCTTTTCTACAACACTTTCACTAATATATACATTGTTATTTTTCAAAAACAAATTGACCTTGCATGTTTTGCCTTTTGATGCGGGATACCACGGACCAAAGATACTGGCAAACCCTGCCAATTTTCGGACTGTTTGAACTTTATTCCGGCATGAGTGGCCTTTTTACCTTGAATTTATGATTGGCTCTTACGTTAGTCACAGACAGACCTGGAAGTAAGTCCAACCTTTCTTGGATTCTATGCTAAGGACCAAATAATTTCTTCGAAAACACGGTGGTTGCACTACTTTACGCAAGACTAAAAGTCTAAAACAATGTTTAATAAAGCCGTGCCTAGCAATTTACTAGTTGCACTGTAGCAAAATCCATTGAATTGAATAATCTTTTATCTTTAGGCAGTTGTGTACTTGTGTAGCAGCTATACACAGACTGTCACAATCACAGACTAACCTACACAGCTACACCTACAGTGGTAGTGCAGTACAGCTACAGGTCCTGCAGCACTGCCCTGTGCCCACATGCTAGATGTGTTCTAAGCCTGGGGCTTAAGTAGTTGAGTTGGGAGTGGTGACTTGCCAGCCCAGAACTTTCTCACAACTAAAATATTTTCTTGGAACGAGGATCCCAGGATCCACCACTATTTCCACTTTCACACCAATTTATTACCAATTTATCTGCCTATGCAGCACTCAAACTTTTTGGATAACTATACCCCTAAGGGTGACCCTAAATCTTGTGGTGCATCTTGTTGGATGTGAGTGTGACCAAAAATTGGGTAATGGTGAGTCGGTGACCAGAATTTCACAACTAATTGGCAACTTAAATCATTAAACACACATGTGCAGTACTTAATATATTTCAGTTTGTACTCTGCTTCAGACTAATAGTAAAGAAGCCATCCAAAAACATAAAATGTGTAGAACTTATTTGATTTTGCAAGGAATTACATGTTTGAATAATTCCTTTTTCTGAAATATTATATTTCGGTAAAATGAATTATTTTATATAGTATAAAATGCTATTATAGACAGTACCAAATACAAATATTGATAATTTTCCTCTTTTTTTAAAGGTTTCTTAGGACAAATGTTTCAAAAGACATATACAGTAGCTGCTATCCTGATGTTAACACAGTGATTGGGCCAAGTGGCCGTTGAATCTAGAAGAGGTCGCCATGCAACAGACCGAGACGACTCAGATATTGCTGCCATGTTTGGTGAAAATTGACATTTGACACTATTTAATTTACTAATCTGCCTTTAATTATTGCAAATTACTTTAATTAAGTAACTTAAAATTTTGAGTTTAGTAACTAATATATGAATATCAAAATAAATGAAACCTACTTTACAATTCAAATAACCTGGTGGTTGAAAAGATTATATTATTAACTACCGTATGTTTTAAAGTATCTAAAAAGGTTGGTGTACTCCGAAATAGCATGTAAGTTGTCTAGAATTTCAAGTGAGGCCCTTCGTCAGAGAGTTAAAGGTGAAGAGCCTTCACTCGAAACATTAGACAATTACATGCTATTTTGGTAGTACACCATACTTTTTAGATATTTGATTTGTATTTCTACACTGCCTAAGGCATTTTATAAGTTTTAAAGTGATTTGGTAATTTGAAAACAATACAAATCAGGTTTTGATTCAGTTTCTATATTTTAGCACTTTGTATACGAATGTTTATATTTTAAATGTTGTCATCATTTAGGTAGGTTTTAATAAATTTGCAATTAAATAATTTTCCATTGAATCAGTTTTTGTGTTTCTGAATGATGGGAAGATTTCAATATTTAAGATTGCTAAAGATATGTGCATGCATGAAAATTTTGCATGCATTTTTGCATGCAACCTATACATGCATGCAAATTTGTGTGCATGCAACCATACAGAATTATACAACCCCTGCATGCATGCATTTCCTGCATGCATGCAAATGTGCCAAACAGCATGCATGCATGCGGCATGCATGCACAGTTTAGAAGGGCATTGTCTATTTTAAAATGGATGTTCTGTGTATCATTAACTTTGAGGTTTATGAATGATTCCTTTCTGTCATGCATATTTGTGATTTCCCCAGTAAATAGTTCTTCAGCACTACCGTCGCTTGAGTCTTTTGACCAAACGCTGGACATTGTCTTGGAGGATGATTTAAACCTCATCGTTTGCATAATATTGTTTTCGTTCCTGCTGAAGTCTCTTTGAGACTTGTTTCTCTGGCGTGTCTCTTGTTTAATTTGTTAGGCTTGTTTAAGATCTGCATTTGTTTCAGAAGCTTTAGCACTCCAAAGTTATCTCGAATTAACCGCTCTTTGACGCCACTGTTATTTGAATATAAAAATCAAAGCCCAGCATTTCAGTCGAACATTTTAATGTAGCTAACGTTTCGTTGTATAACACAACATCCATCAGAGCAGATTAACAAATCACATCGTAAGTTCCTTATATATATATAGATGGATACATATTCAAATATAAAGTAAGTGTAAGATTACATAAACGTATATAGAATTAGTTTCAAGTTAATGAGTAAATTCAATACTAGAATGTTTTGAGTTAAGATATGATAGAAAGGGAATTACGTGTTCTTCAGAACGGAAAAGCAAAAAAAAACAATCAACATAACAACGTCATTACAGAGTGCTCTATCACAACATACTTAATTTTTGCATGCAAACGTAATCAATTCGTATCAGTGGAACATCTGTTTGCCATATGTTTCTATTTAAGGGTAGATCTAATTTTGTTGGACCCAACTACCATTAATTCCTGTGACTAGAATGAAAGTTTGATATGCAGCACTATTTATATTCATCACTACGACACAAGGAACAGCAATAATCTACACCTGCCGAAAGCCAAGACAAACTGGGGAAAACAAAAATTAATCTACCAAGCCTCAATAAACTTCAATAACCTGGACATTAAAACAAAAAAACACTGACTCTCCACATAAATTTAAAAAATTAATCAAGAAACTACATTAAAAAAAAACTAGTTGCAGGGGGGGGCCTGGGTAGAGAGTTGGGGCGCTGGTGTTCCTGGGATGGTTTGGCTGGACTAATGTCACATGCACAAACGGTCCCACATGCACTTGCGCGCCCGCTTTGTATCTAGTCTTCCGTTCTTTTGGGATGAAACCAATTGTATTTTTATTGTGTTTTATTATATTACATGTATGTAATGTAATGTAATGTAATGTAACGTAATCTTGTGAAGTATTACAGGACCCCACTGAAAAACACTTCGGTGACGTGGGCATCCTGAATAAATATTATTATTGATCAACCAGGAATAAACAAAAATTTGTGTGCATTTATATGGCCTTTAGTTTCGTATGTACAGAACATCCTCTCTTGCACTGCGAATTTAATATTAAGAGAGACAACATCCTTAGGCTAATTATTTATCGGATTTGGTGTATCTGCCATCAGTCACACCATGCACATATTTTAGACTAAAAACCTATTATAGTTATGAATTTATGGTTTCAAATAATATTACAATATCCTTCTGTCCCTAACCATGTATCCATTTCTTCATAAATATCTTGGCATGAAATTGTTAAACCATTTAGTCATGAAGTCCAACCATCTGTTTCTGTTGTATGAATCAATCGGAATGCATGAAAAGATTTGGCGCTCGATTATGAGATAAAAATATATTAGAGGATGATAATCATTGTCACTGGAAGCCTACTAGTTGAGACGTATTGATTTGAATACGTTCTGTGAACGTGTATCGAGCTAATACAAAGGTAAGCGCAAGTATTCTGTTAAATACTTCGTATATATATATTCTTGTGTGTTCGATATGTATATAATATTTAGTGAGATTGCGTGTCAGTAAATAACCTCAAAGTTGTTCAAAAGCCGATTTTCTAACTCATGCGCGCGCGTCTCCCTTAGTTATACAATGCCGCCCATGAACGTTGGCTAGCTATAACATTGCTTCTTATACTAAGTGATAAAAGCGAAAGACTATACAATGATAAGCAGGGGCTTGTTCAGTCCAGATAGCTTATCCGGCAGATAAGTCTTAGCGAGTGAACAGTTATCCTATTGAGTCAGTTATCCTTTTGTCCATGCTTTTATTTCCCATACTGAAAAAGACAAATATATGGAAGGCTTTCCCCCTATGTCTATGGATTCATTTTCAAAAAGCCGATTTAACTGCGTTAATTAGCATATTTAAACTTTTACAGTAAAACTTGAAAATGATTGACGGGCAGGTTTAGTTTGTTACTGTTGAGACTGACAAATAGCAGTGTACATGTTGCACGAACTAGCGAACATTAGCGCCATTTATACCGAGATACATAAGACGCGAGTTATATTATACCACGGTCACATAAGATGCGTTATGTGTTACACAAGCAGTGTCAAACAGATCACATACTGCCATGGCCAATATACTTGTAATGTAGGAGAGTTCGCGTCTTCATAATCCCGTCTTATTTCACTATCGCGGTAATCAGAAGGTTACTGGTTCGATCCCTGACAGGGATTTTATATGAACTTGAAAAGTTGTTAAAAATATATGATGTTATAGAAATGAAGACTAATATTTAAGCTGAGCTGCTTAAGTGGCGGGGTGAAATGAAATTCGAGTAGGTATTTCCCATGAGGATTAATTAAATCATCGTCAATGACATAAGACAAGCATCTAGCAAACTGCATGTAAATGAATCTACTTAATATTATACTGTACAGGTGACGTTACATTTATTAAATATAAATTTCTATTTGCATGATATTTTTAAACAAAATGGTATGACTTTTTTCTCATTTATATTTTCAACCATACATATAAATATAGATTTGCCTGTGAAATCGAACTAGCAATAGATAATTTTCTTAAAGAAATGGAGTTACTAGTGAAACTATTGCTGCACTCAAGGATCATTATTCTTGAGGTATAAGGCCACATAAAAAAAATTACTTGTTCCAACTTTTCCAGGTTGGAAGGGAGGTTATTTTTAAATTTTTATATTTCAAACCGTTGTGACAAAGCAAACAGGATTTAAAATTTCACTCAACCGTGGTTACACTTTTGTCTGATCATGGTTTCGTCGAGGTGCCTGACACAATGCTCAAATGGACAGTAAAACATGAGTGGGGTATTTCTAAGGTGGAAAACGATAATTTTGGTACTTTAAAATATGTTTTGTGCAAAATAAAAAAGAAAAAGAAAATTGAGGTCGGAACATTTCCCAGGTCGGGCGGGGACGCTAAACAAGTAATTTTTTTATGTGGCCTAATGTATACTTAACAAAAAATATTTATAAAAGCTCTAATATCATTGATGCGCGATTGTCTTTATCTTCGAAAAATGTTCAGCAACGTATATAGGCATATTAAAACAGATCACAAGAAAGGCACATACTCGAGGATCATGAGTACGAGATTTGGTCCTACCATTTTAAGATGTCAAAAGTCACTTGATTATTAATAATTATTAGGATATATGGAATTGAAATCACTGTCCACGTGCTGGAGTTTTGAGTTGGCACGCCTTGTGAAAGGGACAAACTTATTACATCTCCGAAGGACTTTTTAGAAAATATATCATGTTATATAGTACACAGTAACACATGTGGTCATGTAGGCAATTAGTTTCTAACACTGATATAATACATATTAACCAAAGAATGTTTATAAGTTAAATCAAACAGCGAAACAAGCCACAGAAACCATGACAACTACTGACTGGTAGATTTAAATCATGACCCAACTCAAAAATTGAAAAGTTATTGCAGAAAAAAGTTAGATGACTGCAACGTGCCAGAGAAGTTTCTCTCAATTATACGGATCTCCTTGCATCGATATATACAAATTTTACATAAAATGTGCATGTTTCCTTATGTTTTATATAGCACATGAAATGACATGTGCAGTTAGTACTTCCGATGTTGCTTAAATGCAAAGGAATAAAGTTATCGGGACCTGCAGATATTGCAGATTCAATCATTGAAATTCCAAATGTTGAAATTAGAAATATAGCTTGTATGCAAGTAAGAAACATTTATTTCATCTTTACCCGCCACGCATTTTTGTGTCTTTATACCTAACCTGATTATCAGGCATTTTCGCCTCCCAGTTTTCTCCAGTGGAAGACGAGAATAAATAAGGCCTGTCAATTTTAACAATTATATTATAATTTAATTTTGTAGGATGATCTGACTCAGAGAGTTCAGTTTGGAAAATCACCAACTTTTCCCATGTATTGTTGGTGATAAATACCAGGGAACAAGTGTCGAGGGAGAAAAATTATGTAACGTCTCGGCCGTGTTGACGTTACACTCTGCGTACTATGTGTTTGATATTAGCTATCCAACAAAATGGAAGAACACGTTTATTTTTATAGATTCGGTCTTTGGTATTCAGAAAGGCAGCTGTAAAAAGGATTTGGCAGCAAAAATTTGTTTCTGCTTTACATATGCATGAGTAATACATGATATATTTTGTATATTATTTGGTACGTTATTTTATAATAACATAACACAATTTTATTTTTTACGGCATTCTGTGGACAAACATTTACTCCTATTTTCGTGGTAACTTTTTACCCCCAAAACCGGATAGGGTATCTAGTACGTATTCCTAATAAGGAGGCGCAAATAGAGTGAATTTACGAGCAAATAGCTGACATGTTGAACCCTCCTTGTTAATTGGATTGTAACAGACCCCACCCAAAACAACAAAGGTCCTAACCCTTTGGCAAACGTTTTCTTGAGAAATAAAACACCTCCAAAGCTATAGAATATATCAAAGGAAAGTTAAATGATCTATTTACAACAAGGTACATCTTTATCCCGGTAGCTAACTTAGTTCTCTTTAAAAGCGCAGATAATCGAACATGCCCAAAAATATAATTTTCGTAATACCATCTTGTAAACAAAAACACGAACTTTCGGCTGTCTTCGACGAACGTTTTCTTGAGAAATAAAACACCTCCAAAGCTATAGAATATATCAAAGGAAAGTTAAATGATCTATTTACAACAAGGTACAGCTTTATCCCGGTAGCTAACTTAGTTCTCTTTAAAAGCGCAGATAATCGAACATGCCCAAAAATATAATTTTCGTAATACGGATACCATCTTGTAAACAAAAACACGAACTTTCGGCTGTCTTCGACGAACGTTTTCTTGAGAAATAAAACACCTCCAATGCTATAGAATATATCAAAGGAAAGTTAAATGATCTATTCACAACATACGTACAGCTTTATCCCGGTAGCTAACTTAGTTCTCTTTAAAAGCGCAGATAATCGAACATGCCCAAAAATAGAATTTTCGTAATACGATACCATCTTGTAAACAAAAACACAAACTTTCGGCTGTCTTCGACGAACGTTTTCTTGAGAAATAAAACACCTCCAAAGCTACAATATATATTAAAACAAAGATAAATTATCTGTTTACAATATGCGTACAGCTTATCCGGCTAGCGAACGTAGTTTTCGTAAAAAGAGCGGATAATCGAACATATCGGAACGGGTTAACAATCCCACATCCAATGGGCTGGTACGAGTGCCTTGTATTTGCTCGTCGTGGCCTTCCTTATATGGAATATGCATGTGCGCCGTCATGGTTGCCGGTTTAAGTGTTAGGCTCTTTACTATTTTGATATTTTTAGCAGCAAGAAAGTAATTTTGCTCGGAATCTTGGTCCCTTCTAACGTCCAAGAACATAAACTTTAATGTGGTAAATGGATTGTACGAGGATGGACAATTTTCAATAAGTTATGAGCCAGTTCTATTACGACAAGTCAAGATACATCTATCTGTGCTTGAATCTAAGTTTAACATCTCGTTTGCCGTTGTGAAGACTACGAAGCATGGATTAACCATATTAACTCTTCCGTCAAAGCCATTTAAAGTTGACTTAACTATTCATATGGACATTTCATCTAATCCAGGACCTGGCTTCCAGAATAATTCGAAAACAGCGGAAAACTTTGTAAATCAAAATCAACAACGACCGTCACGCTCGGTTGCCTTTGTTAGCAAAAATAATTATTCAAGAACAGAATTGGTTTCCTTGAAGAAATATGCGAGTAGTTCCCTACATTCTCAAGTAATTATAAATCTGAAACACCTTAGACTCCTTCGTACTTGTGGTGTTCGAAGTGGTAACTTGGCACGTCTAAAACGAAATAAACATTCAAATCCCTATCCCAGTTATAATTCGCTCAAGACTGAAACACCGACCAACAAATAACCTACGCAATTTAAATAACTTGATTACAGTGAAAATATCCAAGCCTAACTTGCCTCCTCCTATGATCATTCCTAAATGTATGGTCATTAATGCTCGTTCCCTGGTTAAACCGGATGCGATGCTGAGCAGCAAAAATATTGACATCTGCTTTATCTCTGAAACTTGGCTTAACGACAAAGTTTTATCAAGTTTGATATGCCCTGAGGGGTATATTATGAGGAAAGATCGTTGTGACCTGCGCATTGGAGGAGGTGTTGCCATTATTTGTAGAAATGACTGGCAGATTAAAAGTCTTGATTACCGAAATAATGTTTTAGAATGCATATGGTGCGCTATTACAACAGCGAATTCTAAATTTTTTGTCGCTGCGATCTATCATCCTCCTGAGCCTATATACCTTGAAGTGGAGTTTTTGGATCACTTGTCTGAAACTTGTGAACAGATCCTGTCGTCTGAGCTTATAATGCCAAAATTATCCTAGCAAGCGATATAAACCAAATAAATTGACGAGATTTTCTTCGTCAGCACAACTTAGAGCAGATGGTGAAAAAATCTACTGCAGGTAAACGAATACCACCGACTGTATTCAAAGGTCTTGTGCGATCAGACCATTTGACTATTATGGTGACCCCTCGCAAAGCCGCTAAATCTGACAGGAAAGTTATCTATTTTAGAGACGTTAGAGAACATCGAAAGTTAGAGATGGATCGAAAACTAGAAGGATGTGACTGGAGTGACATATGTTCCTGTGAAGATGTTGAAAAGGTGGTTCAATCGCCGAATGATACAATTACAGACATATTCAATCAAAGTTTTCCCTTAATTAGAGCAAAAATGTGTTCTAGAGACCCCCCTTTCATGTCACCATTGGTTAAACACCTATGTACAATTAGAAATAAGAACTTAAGGAAGTATGGTCTAATAGAGAATACAAATCTTCAAGATCGAATTAATAACCTCATTCGAAACAACCAAGTGCGTGCTGTCCAAAACGAAAACAACAAACATTAGGCTGGAACCAAAGGTTGGTGGAACACAGTTAATAAAATCACTGGAGAAAACTTAAGAATCAAAATGTTAGTTCAGTTATTAATCCAGAGATAATAAATTCTTACTTCCAAGAAATTAACGCTGACATTCAGTGTATAAACCCAGAACCACTATCCATTTCAGATGGTACTCAGATTCCTATTATTGACGAATACACTGTTAAGAGATTTCTAACTCGTCAGAAACGAACGCAACCGGCCCAGACGAACTCTTCCCACCATCTTGTGCCAATTGTTACAAAGATTTTTAACCTTTAATATTATACAACAGTGTGTTCCTTCTCTTTGGAAGCTTGCCAACATATTACCAAGTCCTAAATAATCTCCTTTATCAACCTGCACCCAGCTAAGACCGATTTCTTTGACGAATATCATTATGAGACTGTTTGAGAGGCTGGTCTAAAAGAGCTCAACTCTACTATTGGTAGTGACCAGTTTGCCTACAAGGAGGGCTGTAATACAACGATGGCCTTACTTAAATGCCAATATAACTGGTTAAAATGGTTGGACAATGATGCTGATTATGTTCGACTACAATCATTTGACTTTAGTAAAGCGTTTGATACCGTCTCCCCTAATATAGTTTCTGAGAAGCTTAAGTCAATTAACATTAATCCATACGTCATTAATTGGATTATAAACATTCTGAAAAACGGTAAGCAGATGGTCTTTGTGGATGGAATAAAAACTAGTTATGTTAACATTAACAGAGGTGTACCTCAAGGTACAGTCCTTGGGCTGATTATATTCTCTCTAATGGTAAATGACGTAAAGCCAGCGGATCCGAAGAATAATTTACTCGTGAAGTTTGCTGATGACATTACTATTTGTGTACCTGTCAGAACGAACTCTGACACAGCGATGGTGGAAGTTGAAAACGTCGTGAGATGGGCTACTAATAATAGGATGTCATTGAATCTCTCCAAGACATGGGAAATGCTTGTGTATGGCAAAACCACCAAGCCCTTGCCGCAGTGGTGGTAAGTAGGACTGCCGAGAGGGGAGGATAGCCGGGGCAACTGCCCCGGGCCCCGGCCATAATCTAGGGGCCCGCGAATAGGCGCCAGCCAAGCAAATCGGAGGCCCGTACAGAATTTGCCATCAACTAACTCCGACATCTGAGGCATTTAGGGTCCCGTGAGACTACGTGCCCCTGGGCCCGTACTGTCTCTCGGTGGCCCTGGTGACCAGACATCGAACGAAAAGAGTGGCTAGTATGGGGCACCGCATTCCAAAGCAAATACCTAGACCGTATTGATCGATTTGTTAAAGGACATTGGCAACAAAAATTAAGTTTGTCTAATATGAAAGAACTCGTGAAATGATAGAGTAACACCTTTTACAACTTTTCCGTATTTTACTTCGTTTTTGAGATATTTCAGTTTGTTTGATATGTAAATGAGATGGTCTCTGATGTGGTGTGGGGTAGAGAATTAAAAAATGTATTATATCTCAGTGATTGTTCATTATTGTGAGGAGTTGTTATATGCACATTTTCAAGTAAATTTGTGGAACAAACTTGAAGATGTAACTAATATTTTAATGAGTTTCAAATTCACCACCCCACACCTGACGTCAGACACCATCTCATTTACATATCAAACAAACTGAAATATTTCAAAAACGACTTAAAATACGGAAAAGTTGTAAAAGATGTTACTCTATCATTTTACGAGTTCTTTCATATTAGACAAACTTAATTTTTGTTGCCAATGTCCTTTAAACGAGCCTTTCGATTTGGATATATACCACTAGGAATATTAGGATATCAGATGTGTAATTGAGGAAAGAGATAGAGACCTGTTTAAAGGGAAATGGCAATAAAAATTTTTTTTGTCTCATTTGAAAGAACATTTAAAATAATATATGAAGACCTTTTAAAATTTCCCCGTAACTTCCTTAATTTTTGAAATATCTGTGAACAAAAATATCTGCAATCCGCCATCTTGTTTTATAATTAGATCTAATTAAGTGACGTCAAAACCTGGGTAAACATTCTAAAAGTTGTAAATAATTGCCCAAATATCAGTGGAATGTGTTCAAATAGATTGCTAGTTCACTTAAAAGTATACAACACCCAAAACCACTACGATTTAGCATCTATAATGACTCGATAATTGCTGATATAAAAAACATTTCTACCCTGGTTGTGACGTCACGCATATCCAAGATGGCGGAATGTTCAATGTTCTTTGTTAAAAATAAGTGAAATATTTACAGAACCAAGAACGATATGGAAAATCTGTAAAAGGTCTTCATATATCATTTTTAATGTTCTTTCAAATGAGACAAAAAAAATTGTATTGCCATTTCCCTTTAATAGAATAACTGGTGATAGCAAACATGTGTTGCATGATTTACTCCCTCCGAAAAGAGGGAGAGTTCTTCGAAAGCGAGGGCACGAGTATGTTCTCCCAAAAGTGAACACAGAGAGATTTAAACGATCTTTCATTAATAGATGTCTTTTTAAATTTGTTAAATAGTAAAAATTGTATAAGTAATTTGATTGTATAAGCTATGTAATTATTGATTGACTGTAAATATACACGTTTGATGTATTCTATTTAATAAAGACCATTATTATTATTGTTATTATTAATACGTACTAGAAGTACATATGCAAAACCGGGGCATTCTGTGGATTCAAGTAATTCAAGCTTTGATATAATTCAAGATGGCAACAAGTCATGCTTTTTTCGCTCCAGCTTCGATAAGCATTTTTCTAGCCACATACAGCTGCGACCTTCTATATGTCACGATCCTTATCTGGACCGCCGATTATTTCGCCTAACAGCAGCCGGCTTCTGAAGAGCCCTACAAATCCAACTTCGTGTCCTGGTGGGTTGAAGTTGATTTGTGCCATTAAGTTACTGCAGGGTGCGACTTTAGCATCAACTTTGGTCTACTTATCTGGTGATACTGGTGTTCTTTTAAATCCTGGTTCTGTCAGGGATCCTTGTGGTCTGTGTTTCAAGGTTGTAGATCAAACCAAAAAGCTGTGCAGTGTGATCAATGTGACATATGGATCACGTGAAATGTTGTATGTCTATGGATATAGCTGAATATGAGCGACTACAGGATGCTGCTAGTTCATGGGTATGCAATACATGTTTATTTCCAACTACTGCGGCAGCTAACGCTACCTCTGTCAATTTATGTGGCAATATACCCCTAACCGACTCTAATTGTGGTGAATTTAGTGATACTGATCTACTAACAATCAAATTATCAACCAAAGGTTTAAAGTCAGCCCATTTAAATGTTTGTAGTCTTTTAAGAAATTTGGACTCTATCCAACTATTGATGGAATCAAAACCATTTGATAATCTAACAGTATCTGAAACTTAGCTCAACAATACTATCGATAACTCTGAAGTTGAAATATCTGGTTATTTATGTATAAGAAGAGATCGTGTTGGTGGACGGGCTGGTGGTGTAGCGATTTACATACGTGAAGGTATTCCATTTATTGAACGTAATGACCTTGAAAATAATATCGAAAGTACTTGGATTGAAGTTAAAAGACAAATGTAAACCGTTATTGGTGGCTTCTGTTTATCATCACCCCAACCAAGCCTTAGAATCGTTTCTCAAAGGCTTTAACATGGCGATTTCTATGGATAACTTGACACTGATGATGTTTGATGCTGTTTACTATTAATATAGCGCAAATTAGCACGTGTATATGATCAAATGCGCTTTACAACATCGACAATTTATTCTATTACCTTCAGTACCTAGTACCCAGTACCCCAATCAATTAACCTTAACTATTTATTTTTAAAGTTTAACATCATTAGTTTTCCTAACTATTTATCCTAACCCGCCCTGTCAACTTCCCTGTGGGAGGAAACCGGGGAAACCCACGACTTTCGTAGAGTGTTGACCAACTCTTTCCACGTGCGATCAAATGTCCGAACACAGGATTCGAATTCTTGAGCTCAGAGGTGGGCAGTGGCCCTGACCACAAGACCACCGAAGATTTCACTTCATGAAATCACTGTTCTTGGTGTCCTAAATGTTGACATTAATTTATCCAAACAGAGAGAAATTAATAGTCCCATGCGTAAACTTCTCAACAGTGCGGTCAACTATGACCTGCATCGACTTATAAGTGATCCCACGAGAATATCTGAATATTCTTCAACAACAAGTTGAACACCGCATAGTTAATTCTGGCGTACTTCTTTTCTACTCAGCGGCGAATGAACATGCACCAATCAAATTTCATCAGATCAAAGGTCAGCCAGCACCATGGATGACCTCCAGATTTAATGAAAGATCCGGACTTTTATCACCGTAAAGCCATAAAAACCAAATTAAGTCATTGGACTAAGTTTCGTAAACTGAGAAATATTACTAACTGTGAAATTCAGAATGCTAAATCAAATTACTATTGTAATTTGATTGAAAATGCTAAAAACGATAGTAATAAGTTTGGAAAGTCACGAAGCAAGCAATACCCAGCAGGAATGTGGCGAGTTCTACTACCTCTATCGTGTCTGATGGTATAATCTTCACGAATCCAAAGGATGTAGCTAATATATTTAATAACTTTTTGCAACTACTGGTGAAAAATTGCCCAAAAATTTCGCAACAGCTCAAATTCTACTACTGAAGATCCATCAACTACGTCTACATTTGAGTTTGAAGAAATTACAGAGTATTCAGTCACCTCCAATCTCAGTAAACTTAAAACCAACAAAGCGATAGGACTTGATCGTATAAGTGCCAGACTTCTGGAGATTCAGCTAAGGTGATTTCTCCTTCTTTGACTAAAATTTTTAATTTGTCAATAAAAAGTATGGAGTTTCCTGATATATGGAAATCTGCCAAAGTGACTGATTTGTTCAAAAATAGGTCAGCAATGCGAACATGTGGGTACCGTATGGAACAGTAATGTCTGGGTCTGCCTTGTCAATGAGCATGGGATTGGGGTGTGACCAAGGGAGGCCCATTTTTATGAAACAAATTACAAAAAGACTATGTTATCTAAACTTTAGAACGATAAATCCAAATCTGTAATACTAACTGAAATATTAGTATTATTCATTTATACTGGTGCAGTTATCCCCACTATGGAATCAGTCATGTGGAGGCTCTTTATCATTATATTGATGTGGTGCCTTTAAAGTGTCTATGAAACGAAAATTCGCCCCAGTTTATTGCGATTGTATTTGAAACTCTTAAAATAATAAAAAATGGCTTTTACACGCTTTTTATGTTATCTCGTTCTTGAATTATTACGCTTTATAGCTACATAGGCATAGGAACTGGGGGCTTCAGAGCACTCAAATTTTAAATGGGGGTTGAGCCTCCCCAAAAATCAGGACAAGTGTTGCTAAATTTAATGTGTTTTTTCCTAATTGTATTACAGCATTTGCCCTTTATCACCTCGCCCGGCGCGAAGCCCCGGCCGAAGGCCTGAGGGCGAGGGTGCTAATATCGACCGGCGTTTAGTCCCTTATGGGGTTCCTAGATCTAGGATCCAGTTTATAGGTATATATATATATATGATCAACCGTCCTCATGCGCGGCATCGCAAAATGTGGCCCTGGTAACTAGATATAGACAGACCTCTGCAATGGAATTATATTTAAATTGCAACCGTCTCATGATTGCGAATGCAAAAATTGAAACGGTATTGAAACGGTTTTTTTGTGCGTTAAATTTGGCGTAATTTAAATTTAAATTGACGCCAGCACGACAAACCGCTTTCCGGAAGAAAGCCGCCATTTGCCGACGGCGAAATTTGGGTTACGGTTTGGGGTTAGGGGTATAAAAAACAATTGGAAATCCGGTCTAGTGTTACCATGAAGTATATACCGGTTATACGGTGAACGAAGATTTGAGTTCAAAAAGATCGTGAAAAGGCAGTGAAAATGCAATATATCGTCGTCTGAAGATGTCAAGTTCGTAAATCAAGTTTTATATGTGGCGTCAAAACTAAAGGTAAACCCGTTTTCGGTTTTTTAAACCTGTTAGTCAGTTACAAAGATAGTTTTGCAAACATGTCCGAGTATGTTATTCAGGCTTTTATTTGATGTATAGCATGATTTTCTTGCGTTAGTAATTCAAAAGATATCGTCGTCTGAATATCTAAAATATTTATACGGAGTTTGTCAATCCAATCCAAGCGTCGTGGCTTTTTTCAAGCTGTTAGGTATCAGTTACAAAAATATTTTTGTAGGTATGTCAGAGGCTGTTAATCAAGCTTTCATTAGATATGTAGAATGAGTTCTTAGAGTTAGTACTTCAAAAGATATTGTGGTCGGAACATTTCACTTTTGGCATGTCGTCATGGCAACCGAAATTTAAAATTGTTAAACACCAACCCAAGTCAGTTTTACGGTTAGGATTTGGGTTAGGATTAGTGTTAGCGATTATTTGAATTTCGGTTTGTTGATATATCGAGAAAGCGCCAATCAGATATCACGAAATCACTCTTTGCAGGGCTTTCGCTCAAAATTGAATAGTCCTTACATAAGATATACCAATAAACACTGATTGTTATAACCAGTGTGGTGCATGTTTAGACTATTAAAGTGAGTAAAATGTAAGCCAGGCCCAAGGTGGCATCCAGTAAGGTTGGTCCTGGTTAGTACTATAGACTTGCAGTATAAATACAGCTATAATCTGTACTTTTTTACATCCTTACCACCAGTACTGGTACTCACTATATAGGCTAATTATCAAGTATTGCAATTATTCCATTGTGGACGAGGTTGCAAAGTGACCGAGTGAAACAATGGTGATGGATAATTTAAATAAAAGTATAAAATCTGCCATTCAAAATTTGTATTACATTTGTTATTCTGCAATATTATAATAAAGCACATAATTTATATGCTCATCTGATGTGGCATGCTGGTCTGGCCAATGCCTTAGTGTGTTTGTGTAAACACCTTTGTCCTGTATACCTAGACAATGCCAGTCCTAGGCTTCCAATTTATATATTTACACAGCTTTTGAAATCTTCTCGAAAGCTTCTCGAAATTGAATAGTCCTTACATACCGTAACATATACCAATAAATTATGTGCTTTATTATAATATTGCAGAATAACAAATGTTAATACAAATTTTTCCATCACCATTGTTTCACTCGGTCACTTTGCAACCCCATCCACAATGGAATAATTGCAATACTTGTTAATTTGATAATATAGTGAGTACCAGTACTGGTGGTAAGGATGTAAAAAAGTACAGATTACAGCTGTATTTATACTGCAGGTCTATAGGACCAACCTGGCTGGATGCCACCTTGGGCCTGGCTTACATTTTACTCACTTTAATAGTATAAACATACACCATACTGGCTATAACAATCAGCATTTATGCTCATCTGATATTATGGCATATGCCCTAATTCTGGCCAATGGCTTAGTGTGTCTGTTTAAATTCACCTTTGTCCTGGATAGTAGGCCTGGACAGTACCAGTCCTAGGCTTTCAATGTATATTTTACACAGCTTTTGAAGGATAAATACTGTATAATGTATAATTGGGTAGGTTAACACTCACTGTGTCAGGGGAACATGTTAGGATTAAACAAGTGGTATCACCCCACTGACAAGAAGCAGCTGAAAGGAATTTCATCCTGAATTAATATATATATATATTGGTGAAATAATTAGATTAAGCAATATCGTTCTTTGTTGTTTTTTTTTGCTTTTGTCATTTCAATTTTTGAAATTGTGTTACCGGTACTTGAATACCATTGAAATACTGGTACATGAATGTGCATAATTATATAATATTAATAAAAGTTAAGAAACAGAAGTCTTCTAAAAGAATAAAAGGTTTATCAGACTTATCAATTTGGTCTAGGATAAATTTAGGTATGGAATCTTTTGATATCTGCTACTAACAACTAGACAATAAGGAACATGCAGATTACATTATTACAGTAGGGTACATGTATCTGCTTATACTGACAATTAGACAATAAGGAACATGCAGATTACATTATTACAGTAGGGTACATGTATCTGCTTATACTGACAATTAGGCAATAAGGAACATGCAGATTACATTATTACAGTAGGGTACATGTATGTACAAGGTTATAGAGTCTCGTGAATACAATTGTACTTTGAGTAAAATTATGAGTATGCCACTGTTACGGTACTGTAAACATGCATGTTGAAATTTATTATTAAAAGCATAACTGACATAATTAACTTTATTATGTAATATATAATTAATAAAATTATTATTTAAATTAATAATTATTAAAATTAATTATTAATTTCAATAATCAATAATTACACAATTGGTTTCCAACCCTGCCTGCGAGACAATTGTGTTGGCAGACTTTCCCACTTGGGTTCTGTGCAGTACACTACCCACAAATTGCACCCAAAAAATAAGCAGTTTGAAAATCTGTTCTGTTTGGCAATATTAAAGCCTCAAACAGTAAGCGGGCGAGGGGTTTGTTGCGTACACGTATTTCTAGTTAAGGGAAAAACAATAATGAATAACGCGTTTTGCATATTTAATAGTGGGTTCCTAATTTCAATAACAACAATCAATTGTGCATAATGGACGTTCAATAAAACAACGCTATAATTTATGCCATTATTAACGTTCAAATGTGTGATTGAAACAACAATAGCATGTATTGAAGAATCATTAGTGCGATACGAATAACAATAAGGAAAATCCATATATAATTTGAATAACAATGTATTTTCAATGTCACTAGCGTTTATGCCATTTTAAATTTTAGCAGAATTGTGAAAGTTCGAGCCACATGGGAATACATGTTAAGATAAAAAAGACGTTCACTGGATGATTTAGTCACAGTAGACCGTATGGCAGAGAGAAGAAGAAGATGTAGAATTACACAAGAAGATAGAGAACGGTTGGTGAGGGCTTTTGAAGAGCCTGACCAGGACTATCTTATCGTTGCCGACACATTAGGTGTAAACCGTTCGACAGCCAGAGGCATAGTAGCACGCTTTATACGCGAGAACAGAGTAGAAGAAAGGCCACGTGGCGGTTGTAATAACGTCAAAGTCAATGACGAGATGAGGCAGTGTCTCGAAGAAATTATCAACGATAATCGTACGTTGACTTTGGAAGCTATCAATGCAACGTGATGAGTGCCAGCCGACCGTAATCGAGCAGATGTTATTCAACGCCGAAACGAGTATGCCCACTGGTTCCTGGAGGAAGCAAACCTGCATCATCCCGTTTTTATAGACGAGTGCAGGTTTAACATGGACATCAAGGAGCCAGGGACGTTCGCGACGAGGCGACAGAGCTTACCGCCTGGTATGTGGGTAGAAAGGACAAAACATTACAATATGTTTGGCAATATCTCCAGTGTTTGGATTGATATATCACAAGATTCAATTGGGAGCCATGACACGTGAACTTGTCAACGAGTTTCTGGAGAGCACAAATGAGCAGTTGGATGCAAATGAAACACACTATCTTATTTTTGACGGTGCGCCCGCCCATCGTGGAGCAACATCTCCTGCAGATAATACCGAAATTAAGGTTTTGCCACCATACTCTCCATTTCTGAATCCAGTCGAGCAAGTTATCAGTTGTTTGAAAGCGAATATCAAGGCTGACATCACACGTCCTCAGTTCCAGAATCAGATTGATGACAGAAACGCTGCCCAAAATGCCCAAATTCCACTGGGAGCATATCGCAAGCGGCTTTTGGTCGCAGCTGCTGAGCGGAACTTACCTAGCGTTACTGTCGAAAAATGTGCTGCCTGGTTCCGATTGATGCAGTCCTACCTACCAAGATGCCTGGCCAGAGAACATATTCAAGGGTGATTAACATGAACTGTTTGTCTGTTTATATTGAATGAAATTTGTCATTGCAGTACACTGTCGTTGAGTGAAAATACACGAATGTAAGCATTACACTAAGTTAAAAAAATTACCTTTCCATTCATTGAAAATACATTGTTATTCAAATGATATATGGATTTTCCTTATTGTTATTCGCATCGCACTAATGATTCTTCAATACATGCTATTGTTGTTTCAATCACACATTTGAACGTTAATAAATGGCATAAATTATAGCGTTGTTTTATTGAACTTTCATTACGCACAATTGACATTTGATTGTTGTTATTGAAATTAGGAACGCACTATTAAATATGCAAAACGTGTTATTCATTATTGTTTTTCCCTTAATAAAGGGCAAATGCTGTAGTATGAATATAGAGGCTAAGAGAGAAGCTACTCAATTGTATCTCCCTACGGGCTTCATCAACACGAGATTTTACAAACGGGTGTAGCCTGCCTGAAGTGTTAGCCAACTGTAGAATTAGATGAAAAAGTTTGCTCAAATTGCTGCAAATTGTCTTTCCGAGCTTCTAGATTTCACAAAATTGTGGGGGGGACCCCCTACAAATGCGGTCACTGATTACCTGTTTGTCGACATCAGCCCCTCCCCAACTTTAAATCCATTCCTACAATAATTCTCTGACATTGTGAACACTGAAACACTGTTACAATCAATTGTTATGCATCAGTCAATTCCAGCAATGCCCATCCCCCCAGTACACCCCAGGCATTTGCATATTTTTCTTTTAATGTACAATCCCCTGGGGCCTGGGACAGGCTAACAAGTAGATTTTGTCAAAAGGTTATGAGGAAAAGGCAAAATGTTGAGGGGACCTAGCATGCATATCAAAACGCAACATTTTACACCCCTTTAGTGCTGTTTTATATTGGCAAAACAATTAAAGTAAACAAAACAAGAACTGTGTTTAATAAAATACATCGTTCAGGAATATTAGTGTTGTAAACTTTTTAATATCTATATTCAATGAGTTAAAGTTTCCTATATTTGCATTTTATACACTGTGGCAGTGTGTTTTGGACATCCTTTTCGGGCGTTACAAATAACCGGCCCAATGCCTGGAAGAACAGTGCCTGGTCCCCAGGTAAATGCCCGGGGTGTGTGTGGTGTGGTCATTGCTGGAATTGACTGATGAATCGACACTAAACCAAAACAATAAATTTGTAAATGCATTTTTAGACAAACATAAGGGCCAGTATCATCACGTCATGGATAATTTGTAGCGTACTTACAGAGACGGAGACAGAGTTTACAAAACTTTTATTTAACTTGACATTCGCTCTCGTACAACATTAAAGATCGTGTATATATAGTCTTTGTCCGTTCACGTGTACAATTGATGACACAACATAAGGTCCTTTCAGCTAAACAATACCTACATTGAAGCTACTGGAAAACTACATACAAGTATTTTAATTGAAGACTATACCCTATTTATTCTAAAGTAAAACTACATACATGTGTACAGTGTACACATGACCTATTGGACTCAGTGAGTGTAAAGTACATAACTATTTATAAATCTATAATTACTGGGAAAATCCGACAAGTACGTTATATCGTATTTCATTGTGACAAACTACAAATATACAACACAGACATGTTACCCCATCCCCCCTTTTATTTTTCTCGTCCCGAGAACTAATAAAAATTGATATTGTGTAAAATTAACAACTGTGATTTAGGATGACGAGGAACTAGTGTACCGATCAGGCGGGCGAATACATTGCCTGAGATGTGGGGGTCTTACCCGTTGGGGAGGGCGTTCTGGTGTGGTTACAGATGGTTGAACTTCATTTTCAACAACTTGGATGTCCCCTGTTTCCCTGTTTGGACAAACCAGCTCTCCCTTTGATTTAGGGACTAAGCATAGTTTTAAACTGTTGTGGTGAACAACCATGACCTTTCCTGCCTCAGAGCCAATTTTATAATCCACACCTAATCGACTAATTATGTGATATGGTCCAATCCACCTTCAACCAAACTTCCAGTGCTTTGGACGTTTCAACCATACCGATTGTCCTGGTGTAAAGGGCACCCACTCGGGTGTCCTCTGGTTATACTGAGCTGCTTGACGTAGCTTAGCCTTAGCTTAGCCTTAACTAAGTGATTGTGCGCAACCTCTCGAATATCCCTCAGTGCGTCACTCGGGCATATTCACTCTCGGTCATTGGGTTAACTAAAGGCAAACCAAGTTCCAGTTCTAAAGGCATACGGGGGTAAACGGCCAAACACTACTTCGTAAGGCGACATACCAAGTGACTCGTGTCTGCTGGTGTTGTATGCGTAAACTACTGAATCGACCCACAAATCCCAATCATCTTTATGTTTCGAGGAAAATGCCGTTAACATTGCCTGTAATGTCCGGTTTTGTCGTTCAACTAGACCATCGCATTGTGGGTGATAGGCGGTTGTTCTGGTTTTAGTGATTCCCATGATGTTACAAATATCATGCATTAAATTGCTCTCGAAATTGGCACCCTGGTCGGAATGAAGGACAACTGGAGGTCCAAAGCGAGAAAAGATCTTGCTAACCAATAGGTCAGCTACGGTGCTTGCTTTTTGGTTCTTAGTAGCAAATGCTTCGCACCATTTCGTGAAATGGTCCATTACAACTAAAATGTGCTTATTTCCACGCAATGTCTCAGGGAGAGGGCCCATGTAGTCCATAGCCCAGAAGGTAAATGGCTCGCCAACTTCGATAGGTTTTAAAGGTGCCTTGCCAGATATACATGGCGATTTATGCTGAGAACAAACCGGACACGACGAAATGTACTTTTCAACGGACATGCGCATTTTAGGCCAAAAAAATCGTGCACTTATTCTATCGAGCGTACGAGTTACTCCCAAGTGTCCTGCGAATGGACAATCATGAATTCCTTTCAAGACGGTTGATATTACAGACTTAGGGACCACTATGGCATAATCAGGAAAAGCTCCGGGTTTGTGCCGGTGTGAACGTGTTAATAAACCATCCCGGATAACTAGCCGGTTATAATTAAACCAAAAACATCTTAATTCCTGGTCATCACGCCGCCATTCACTGAATTTCGGTCGTTGCTTATTCGAAATTTTATGTTGGATCACCTTGGAAATTATTGGGTCAGTCTTTTGAAACTGCCGCAAATTTTGTGTGGCGTCTATAGTGATCGTGCTAGTTATCGTTTGGTCTTCAGTCTTTACCGGACCTACCTTGGTGTCGCTTCGTTCATCACTGGGGAGCAATCGCGACAACGCGTCCGCATTAGTGTGCAATCTTCCGCTTTTGTGTGTGATACCGAACTCGAATTCTTGCAGGTCCATGATCCAACGTGCTAACCGGCCCTGTTTTGTTCCAAAAACTACAGCAAATGCTTCTCTCTCAGTCGTTGAATATTTTCGTTCTCGATCTGATAATGCCCGAGACCCATATGCGACAACTCTTTCCTGACCGGCATCATCCTTTTGAGATAAAATTGCGCCTAGGCCGACAGCTGAAGCGTCAGTTTGTAAGAGATAAACTCGCGGTCAAATTTTGGGTAACTTAACACCGGCGCCGAACGTAGCAATTCTTTTAGCGTCCGAAAAACTGTTTCACAATCGTTGGACCAATGTAAGCGAGCGTTCTTTTTTGTAAGATCGGTCAATGGTGCTGCTAATGTAGAGAAACCTTTGATAAATCGTCTGTAGTAGCTCGCTAGTCCTAAGAAACTTCGTACCGCCTTAATCGACGTTGGGGTTGCCAGGTTCTTTACTGCCTCAATTTTCATCGGATCGGGCTGAACACCTTCCTCGGAAATCAAATGACCTAGGTATCTAACTTGTTTCGCAGCAAAGGTGCACTTCGTTAATTTAACACGGAGGTTATGCTCCCGAAATCGCGTGAGAACCGCTTGGAGTCATTCACAGTGCTGGTCGAAATTTGCGGAGTATATTATTACATCGTCCAAATAGCATAGACACATCTCGAAACTTAATCCAGACAGGACAATTTCCATCATTCGTTGGAATGTGGATGGCGCTGATGATAAGCCAAACGGCATGCGCAGGAATTCGTAAAGACCATGTTGAGTTACGAAAGCGGTCTTTCGCTGGTCGACAGGGTCTACGGGAATTTGCCAGTACCCACTTCTTAAATCTAGAGTGGTAAAAAGTTTAGCGTCTTTTAACGCATCCAGAGTGTCATCAATTCGCGGCAAAGGGTGCGCGTCATTTTTGGTAATTTGATTCAGCTTCCTGTAATCTACACAAAACCTTAGTTGACTGTCCTTTTTACGAACTAAAACGATGGGTGATGACCAAGGACTCGAACTCGGCCGAATTACTTTTTGTTCAAGCATTTCGCGAATTTGTTTCTGAGCCTCCTCTCTATAAACATAAGGCAATCGTCGTGGGCGTTGCTTAATTGGTGCGTGGTCACCAGTATTTATAGTATGACTTGCCACGTCAACGTGCCCTATTTCTTCCGAAAAGACATCCGAAAATTTAAAAAGAATTTCTTCAAGCTGTTTCTTTTCTGCGCGGCTCAATGATTGATCAATCGATTCGTGAAATTGTTCCTTTAGGCTTTGCGATATACCGACCGCCCCGCATGTGTTAACATTGCCGAAATGTGTGTTAGTAAGACTAGCAGACCTCACTAAAGGGCAAAAAAAATATTCATTATTTTTAAGGGAACGTCTCTACCGTGTGGAGTGACTACCGAATAAGCAACTTGAATATGATCTATGCTGTTAGTTTTTAATGATTCAACTGGTCCAACCATTCCCACCGTGGATTTAAACGTCTTACCAACATGACCGTGGACCAACATCTTAACTCTACCTGGAATCGACACATCTTCACTTAAGGCTACGGTTGTTCTCCCCTTCAGTTGCGATTCAACAAACAGGGTCGGGTGGTCATTTTCAAGTGTTGTTTCCGTCTTTGTCTCTACAACACCAGAGAGTTTGGACGTGATTGGCTGTTATTGGGGTTTTCCCATGGCTCCCGACTAGGTAATAGGACCACCTATCCCCTGAAGTGATTCCCCTAAGGTCTAGCCGATTGCTCACCAGAAAATCCCATCCTAGCACACAGTCATAACTTATGTTATAACAGACTAAAAATTCTCCTTGGAAACGAGACTTATTGTTAAACTTAACAGAAGCTGTCATACTACCTAGAATAGTTAAAGGATTACCAGTAATAGATATACAGTGCGTAGTTTCTGGCTTAATCTTAAGATTATCAAAATCTAAAACAGCATGCACGTACTTGGAAATAAACGATTTCATCGAACCAGTGTCAATTAAAGCCCTAACCTTAACATGTTCAATTTGTAATTCCGCTAATGGATGAATAGGTAGTTCATAACAACTACTCACAGTTTTCGTCCTCTTCGATCGACGACGCTTCTCAAGTATGCGCGGGCGGTTCACAGATTCATTTGCGCCGCCCTGGTGGAGTTTAAAGCTTGGCAGTCCTTGGCAAGGTGTCCTGGTTGGTTGCAGTTGAAACACTTTGAAGTTGCTCGTGGTCTAGGGTTTTGCTTCGGCAGTCCCTCGCGAAGTGGCCTCTTCTACCACAAGTGTAGCATGACCTCGTGTCTTGGCTGGTGTTGCGGCTGGTGTTGCGTTGCTGTGCGCGTTCCAGTTCAGCTCGTAGCTCTCGCTGGTCACTGGCGAGTTGTTCTACCAATGCTGTGAGCTTGGCAACCTGCGGGTCTTCTTGCTGGGACACAGCTGCGACGTTGGGATAGGCGTCCCTGGCGAGTTGTTCTACCAATGCTGTAAGCTTGGCAACCTGCGGGTCTTCTTGCTGGGACACAGCTGCGACGTTGGGATAGGCGTCCACGTTTCTTTCGATGGCTCGCATGTTCTTGGTGAAAGAGACCATCTTTTCCAGTGTCGGCACCGGGTCGTTTTCTAAAAGTTTGATTTGAAGCCCCTGAGGGAGACCTCTCATGAATTGTTGGGCTATCAGGGCCTCGATCTGTGCGGTAGTTAGTGTTGGTTCGGCCACCCTCAAAATCTCTTCGAGCTCCCAACGGAATACAGCAGGATCTTCGCGGGACGAAGGCAACGTGACTCGAATAGTCGATAGTTTTTCTCACGTTCGGCTTGAGGAGAAAGAGACGCTTGCAGGCTTTCCTTCAATGACGCGTAGTCGGCCTTCTCGTCGGCTGTTAATGCGTAGAAGTAGGTTGAAGCACGTCCCCTAAGGAACGCTGGAAGTTTTCGGAGCCGTTCGCCGTCTGTCCAACCGCTCGCTTCTCCACAAGTCGAAGTGGCGCAGCCATTGACGAAAATCACTTTGCCATCATACTTGTCAGGAAGAATGGTCATTTGGCTTCTCCCGGACTGTCCTGTGCTTCCCGAACTACTGCTTGCTGACGATTGTTCCGTTATCGACATCTTTGCTGTATCGTTCTTTACCGCTGCCACCAGATTATGTAGCGTACTTACAGAGACGGAGACAGAGTTTACACAACTTTTATTTAACTTGACATTCGCTCTCGTACAACATTAAAGATCATGTATATGTAGTCTTTGTCCGTTCACGTGTACAATTGATGATACAACATAAGGTCCTTTCAGCTAAACAATACCTACATTGAAGCTACTGGAAAACTACATACAAGTATTTTAATTGAAGACTATACCCCTATTTATTCTAAAATAAAACTACATGCATGTGTACATTGGACTCAGCGAGTGTAAAGTACATAACTATTTATAAATCTATAATTACTGGGGAAATCCCACAAGTACGTTATATCGTATTTCATTGTGACAAACTACAAATATACAACACAGACATGTTACAAATTCTCCAGTTAATGATTCACTATAAGTTATAAAAGCAGATGTTTTGTCATTTATTGATACAATGACAGGAACATCAGTTAACAACAAAAAATATTTATTTACAGAACCTTTAATGCAACCATACAAACAATTCCCATGAAACAAAATATTGTTCAAGCCAGACGAATTCCAATTATAAATATGTTTACAATGAATTTAAAAATTATAGTGACTTTGATATACACTGTTTACCAGCATTGTCGCCAAATTTAGACTGACTTCTTCACCTGAAACCGATGGTATACTGTATAACATTTGAATTTGACGAAGAAATATAAAACAAAAACAGTCACTACGTCTACTCAGAGGAGCGAAGCTAAGCACATCATTTTATGATCAAAGAAATACAGTAAATATCTGAAAACGAGAAAGATACAACTTACCTTTAATGTAAACTACACAAGCCTTGTCAAGAAAGACAAGACTTTTTGAGGATTGTCGAAAACTTCTCTGATATAAAGCCAAAAACGCACTCAGAAGACACGCCACGAGGAAGAGGGAATTATTAAGCCAAAAATCATAATGCTGTAAACGCACGCGATCAGAGTACACCACGAAGATCATGAGTATTCCCGACTTACACGACACGACCGTTGTACTTGTCGACAAGTTTCTACCGTAGTTTTTACACACAAGACACGATCAGGAATTGATATTATTTATGACCCGATGGAGACGACATTTTCCGATGAATTCCGAAGTTGTAATTTCGATGTTGAACCCCGAATATATAGATAGATAGATAAATACCTCAAGGCCGTGACTATATCGCTGACCGCGATACCCACAAAAACGGGAAAAGATCTGACCCTGGTAACTATCGTCCAATTTCTATCCTACCAATTTTAAGTAAATTATTAGAGAGGCTTGTGTATAATCAACTTTATGGATACTTGCATGAACATAATTTACTTTTCTCAAAACAATTTGGTTTTGGGGCCAAATCATCTACCACCTCAGCTTTGCTTGATTTTTCGGATTCTATGTTAAAAAACCTCTGACAGAAAGTGCTAGATCATTATATAGAGTATCTGAAATTATTTCTTCATTTTTAAGTTCTTTAAGGAAGTTCTTAATGCGATTTTCACGGTTGAATGTTGCTTTGATAGGGTCATCATTTACTGGTTTAAATTTTGATTTATCTTCAAGAATACTTTGCAGGTGTAGTCTTTCCGATTGAGGATAACAATGCCATTTCCTTTGTCAGGTAATTGCTAATACCATATACTCCCTACGATAGTATATCACATTTTCTGCATAGCATATAATCAGGTTTTGTTGTTTAAAAATTGATGTATACTGTAGTAGATTAACAAATACAGTAAAATTTAGGCTAGATTATAGACCTTATTCAAAGATGGCTGCCAATTTAATATTATTTTATACACACATGAATTGGCCCTTATGACCTCGTTTTAGAGTAAAGATTCTTCTGAATTTCGTACCTGAGCAACAAAGTGCCATATTTATATGCATATGAAAGAATATTGAATTGGCAGCCATTTTTTAATAAGGTCTATTTAAATTTAATATATATTACTTGATACAATAGTTTTTTTTGCATCATGCCTTCACTCTTTAAAAATTGTTTCATCTGGCGTTTTGTTCCAGACTGGAGCTTGGATTCATTGTCAAGTTGAAAGGTTGCTAGACACATAGTTCTTTGGAAAAACATCGTCCATGGTTCCTTTTGGTGAGTAAGCCAAGGTACCGATTTTTTGTTCCAGGATCCTTTCCAATAATGGATCTTTACAGTGGTTTCATATTTCTCCAGAACTTTACTGATAACAGGATCTTTATCATAGTATTGCAGTTTCACTGCAATAGTTTCAACTTGAACATGATCCCAAATATTGGTGACAGATGTTACACCAGATAGCTTTCTGTAAGTAACAGTGTAAACCTAGATGTAAACATATTAATAGACACGTAATTAGTTGATTTATTTTACATAATGAATAGTGGTTACTTTATATTAACACCTGTGGAATGTCTTTCAGTTGGTTTGCAACCATTACTGTAACTTCGTTCGAAACTCCATTCGGGATTAGAGGGTCATCATTGTTCCTAATTTCAGTATTAAAGTTCTGCACAGACTTGGACTGGGCCCAATTTAGGGGCCTTGCCATTAATGGTGAGGGGGCCCAAGGGAAACAATTCCAGCGCTGTAGGCGCGAGAAGCCTTTAGCCTTCTCTGGGGCTTGCCACATGGAACATTTTAAAATCTAGAGTCATTGGAATGGCATTTCCTGCGTTTTGGGGGAAGATTTATACTGATAATTCTGGAGATTATAAATATTAAAACGTCATAAAACTCACAACGTGCAAGTAGCGATAACTTTGCACGACGGAAGGCAAGTAAGTTGACTGACCGAGTTCAACTCAATACCCCCCAAAAACAAGGTGTATGATGGGGTCCTCGAACTTCTCCGGATGGAGAGGGAGGGCTACACGTCCGAACACCGACCGGGCTTTGGCGACATTGTGCGCGCATTGTTCGAATCACCGGGTGCGACCGTCAGGAAATCATCGAGGTAGTGGAACAGAAAACGGATGTGGTAATTGTAGTGCAAGATCCATTCGACCATGGTAACTGAATCGAAAATGAAGGGGGCGGATCGAAGCCCAAATGGAAGAGTCAAGATCAATGTAGTATTGGTTGCGCCATCGCATACCTAAGAGGTAACGTTCAGACGAATGAATGAGAATTTTCCTGTATGCACATTCGACATCAACTTGGCCAGGAGGACCCCTAGGCCTGTATAAGGACAGTAATCACCATGTCGACAAAAATATATCGAAGGGAGAAAAGCTCACGAGGGATGCCATCATTCACACTGTGTCTGCAGCGGGAATGACAGATCAAGAATAAATCGCCATTTGCCAGTCTGGTTCTTCTTGGGGATAACACCAAATGGGCTACACTGAAAGCAGTTACCGGGGGGAGAACAGCGATGGGACCAATAACACAGTTTTTGAAACTTCATTTGCCAAAGACGAATCAATAACCTAAAGATATTCCATTGCCGATTTCGTGTTGCGCCTCGCCGAAACAAGGGACACAACTTTGATTCGAATCAAAGCCTGTCCGAAAACCATCTTACTTTTTATTTCGCTACGCTCAAACGAATGTAAATGATTTTGCTTCCTAAATGTCGCAAATCAATACGTAACGCACAAGTAACATGGATAACGCTCATCACACCCCATTTGAGATATCATAAAGAATAACGTTGGCAAAAATGCTATCGCACTCGCCACGAAAAGCTGATTATCTCCTGCTTTAAATTTCTTCGCCTGGTTTCCTCTAAAACTTTCTTTACGACGTTTCTCTGCAGCCGACTTTGCCTTCTTTATTCGCTTCATCATCTGTGTCGGATGCGGTTGTTGCCCCTTTTCTTCTAGTTGGGACGTCAAGTATCCTTTAAACAAGGAGAATACTTGGTTTACCAGTTCTGTATTCTGCTCTGGCCCGACTGTTAATGGCTAATCTTTAGCGCTGGTTTCGTCTTGTTCGGTACTCATTCTGCCGTGTAATGCCTGTCTCTGTTGGTGCAGTGAGAGAATATGGGAGTGTATGCGTTCAGTTGTTTGTGTACCTAGCCTGACCAATGAGCTCGAACTTTTTGAAATTATAAATGCAAAAGCACCGTAAATACATTTCAGGGGAGTGATCTGAACCACGACTGGAAGTACCAATTGTAGGTCTACAACGGAAAGGGGTGGAAGTAGTAACAAAAAAACATGATAGCAAATACATACAATATAACTAGAAATATGTGTACGCACAACCCCTCCCCCACTTACTGTTTGCAGCTTTAATATTGCCAATCTGAACAGATTTTCAAAATGCTTATTTTTTGGGTGCAATTTGTGAGTAATGCACTGAACAGAACACAAGTGGGAAAGTCTGCCAACACTAAATTGTCTCGCAGGCAGTGTTAGAAACCAATTGTGTAATCTTGATTATTGAAATTAATAATTAATTTTAATAATTATTAATTACATACTTAAAGTTAATTATGTCAGTTATGGTTTTCATAATAAATTTCAACATGCATGTTTACAGTAACAGTGGCATACTCACAATTTTACTCAAAGTAGAATTGTATTCGAGACTGCATAACCTTATACATACATGTACCCTACTGTAATAATGTAATCTGCATGTTCCTTTTTGTCTAATTGTCAGTATAAGCAGATACCAAAAGATTCAATACCTAAATTTATCCTAGACCAAATTGATAAGCCTGATAAACCTTTTATTCATTTAGAAGACTTCTGTTTCTTTTATTAATATTATATAATTATGCAAATACATGTACCGGTAACACAATTTCAAAAAGATGAAATGACAAAAGCCCATAATATGCAACAAAGAATGATATTGCTTAATCTAATTATTTCACCAATATATATATTAATTCAGGATGAAATTCCTTTCAGCTGCTTCTTGTCAGTGAGTGTTAACCTACCCAATTATACATTATACAGTATTTATCCTTCAAAAGCTGTGTAAAAATATACATTGCAAGCCTAGGACTGGCACTGTCCAGGCCTATTATCCAGGACAAAGGTGAATTAACACAGACACACTAAGCCATTGGCCAGAAGGGCATGCCATAATATCAGATGAGTGTAAACGCTGATTGTTATAGCCAGTACCGTGCATGTTTACACTATTAAAGTCAATAAAATGTAAGGTGGTGGCTGGCCAGGTTGGTCGTATAGACTTGCAATATATGTAAACACAGCTAAAGTCTGTACTTCTTTACATCCTTACTACCAGACACCAGTATACTCTCTATATCAGCTAATTTTCGAGTTTTGCAATGAGTCTGTGTATTGATAAGCTCAATAAACCTTTTATTCTGTTAGAAGACTTCTGTTGCTTTTATTAAATAATCTTATTATATTATATAATTATGCATACATGTACTGGTATTTCAATGGTATTGAAGTACTGGTAACACATTTCAAAAAGATGAAATGCAGACAAAAGCCCATAATATACAACAAAGAACAACATTGCTTAATCTAATTATTTCACCAATATATCATTAATTCAAGATGAAATTCCCTTCAGCTGCTTGTTGTCAGTGAGATGATACCAGTTGTTTAATCCTTAGACAAAGATATATCCCGTGTCTCAAGCATGACTTTAAATTTGTTGGCGATGGCTTGGCCAGTGTGTCTTCCAGAGAAGAGGCTTGAGTGCAGCGCAAAAGACTGCATAGACGAAACTGCATCTGATGGGCTGAAAGCCTGATGGTAGAAGACTTAGGATTCCAGAGGCTCATGAAAAATCTAGCTCCCTATCGACTACGAAGTCGGTTTCGTTTTAGCGACACTGATACCGAATCTCTTCGAAAGAGCAAAAAAATGATGCTGAAACCATCTCATTCACAACAGATATATGGACTTGCCAACACACAAACAATTCCTATATCAAGAAGGCCTGGTTGTCAAGCGCCATCATTTTGCCAATCAACTGTGTGTTCTTCATGATTTCGAAGATTGGTAGTGGTGAATTGTTTCGCTTTATTTCCACCACTAGAGACTACACCTTTTGACTGTGTGCACAAAAGACATTGTGCTTTCGCCATTATTTCCAAGAACTTGGAAGAATTCCCACACGCCACTCTTTCTTGCTATGTTCGTTCATAATACTGAGGACTAAAGATGCTCCGATTACCTTTCAATTTGAGATTCGAATTGGAAACGGTGTTCATTGTTATAGGCTTGTGGAAGCGGTGAATACACATCAATTACAAAGTTTGCAAATGGATCTAGCACGTGCGGTGCAGGCTAGTAAAAAATAAAAACTAAGGAAATGTCTTAATTTTTCGACTTTAATTTTTAAAAATATAGAAAACACATTTATGTCCCAAGGTCAATTTAAAAAGAACTCAAAGACGACTGTCACTGCATGTTTTACACAAAATCTGTCATGTTATTTCAAGAAGTCATCTTGCAAGCTGCTCTGGTCAGTTATCACACACACATTTAGGCGTTACCGTACCTATTTTTGTCAATGAATACAGTATTGCTTTTACAGTGTCGAGAAATAAATTGCTATGTCGGTAAATGGTAACGCGAAGTGGGATTTACACACTTCCAAATCCATGAACTGAAGAAGACAGTGAAGAAAGCGCTAATTTCAAGTAGTTTCGTAAGATGAAAGAAAAACAGGAAATATAATCGGCAAAAAGCCGATTATGCGTTAATAATCGGCCGATCTCTAATCCATAGATTCAATTACCTGTATACATAAGATAACTGCTGCATTATGACAAACACATAGAATTAGGTGGTAACTCTTTTCACAAAAAACAATGTCTTATTACTGTCAAAGCATGTGAAATAGAAACCCTAATTACCAACTTTTTATCAACAGAGCATACTGCACAATGCTTTTGGGAAAATATCAGACAAATATATTATTCTGCTACAGACATTACATTCTGTAACAGAAAACCTTTGCTCAAACACTTATATAATTATATAATTTACTACATGCAGGTAGATAGATAAGAACTTTATTTAACCCCGTCAACCGAAGCTGATTTCCACGGGGGGCGTGTAAAAAGAAATTACATAAGTATAATATTTAAAGTTATTTATAAAATATGAAGTATAGTGTCAAAATAGTAAATATATAATTAATGAGTAATCTATTTACATTAATCAATTTAATATTTTCACGATTGAAAACATGAAAGGGATTTGCTCTCCCTAAACTCGTTTGGAATAGAATTCCATAGATGAGCACTGTCATACATGAAACTTGGCACGTGGTTGTGGTAGACAAAGACTACTTGAAATGTCCCGAAGTTTATAGTTTGTCATCTCACTTTTATAAGTAAAAAGGTCAGTGAGTGACTCAGGACCCATTTTGTTTAAAATTTTAAACATCATTTTTGCTTTTGCCTTTTTTCTCATCTTTAGTGGCTCCCATCCCAAGGCATATAAAGCAATATAATGATCTATATCGTTGCTCATGTTTGTGATAATTCGAGCAGCTCTATTTCGTAGTTTTTGGAGTCGTTTTGATTGTGTCTCGCCAAACACATCCCATACTTCACAACAATAATCGAAGTATGGGCGAACAATAGCATTTTATATGGAATTAAGTGTATCTTTATCAACAAAAGGTTTGACATGATGGAGAGCAGAGATTCCTGCTGTTATTTTTTTGCAAATATTTTCAGTATTACTCTTCCAAGATAAATGCTGGTCAATTGTTATTCCAAGCATTTTGTATTCATAAACTTCTTTAATTGGTTTATTTTCAATGACAATATTTGGGGGAGCATTTAAAGTACTTTTTATCTTTGGTTTTGAGACAATCAACATAAATTCAGTTTTAGCTACATTTAAGCTAAGTTAATGGCCATCAACAATTTTTTAAGGTTTTCTAAATCAGAATTTACTGCAATTTCAATATCAGTTATCGAGTCTCCAGAAGCTGTGAGATTTGTGTCATCAGCAAACAGCCTAGGTTTTGTATTATTAAGACACTGAGGTAGGTCATTGATATATAATAAAAATAAAAGTGGTCCTAAAATAGAACCTTGTGGGACACAACATCTAATTAAACGTTCTGATGAAACAAATCCATTTATTTGGCATTTCTGGCTTCGATTTGCGAGATATGATTTTAGCAAGGAAAGAGCCTGTCCTTTTATTCCAGAGCTCCAACTTTTTCAATAGAATTTGATGATCAACTGTATCAAATGTTTTTTTCAAGTCAATGAAAACTACTAGGTTAAACATTTTCTGTCTAAATTCACATACCAGTCATTAGTACAGTCGAGTAATGTTGTAGCTGTAGAGTGAGATTTCCGAAAACCAAATTGGGAATTATTTAGCAGTCCAAATTCAGTTAAATAATTGTACAGTTGATCATACAGAGTTCGTTCCATGATCTTGCTTATGGCAGGCAAAACTGAAATTGGCAGGTAGTTTCCTGGGTTTCAATGGCCATTTTTATAGAGAGATATAACTCTAGCCATTTTCCATTCATTGGGGAAAGAGTATAGAGTAATAGACTGATTAAAAATATATGTTGGTGAATATATGTTATTTATGCACCTGCCAGGGTGCAGCTATCTTAATAATTTTACATGAAATCTTATCAATGCCAGTGGCGGTAAACATCATTTACGCTAATAAGTTGGAATGCAGCAAATTCCGATTTAGCTTTTTCGACACATGTCGCAAAATTGTAATTGGACATGTCGATTTTGCTTGCTAAATCAGGACCAATATTTGAAAAGTATTCATTGAAGCCTTTTGCAATATCTTTTGGATTGTTTAAAATATTTTCACCCAAATTGAGTTCATTCACTACTGGTTGTTTGTTTTGTTTGCCCAGTAAATTTTTTATGATTTCCAAGCAATTTTTTTAGCATTTCTCAATTCAATATTTACTTGATTTCTACTCTTTTTGTAATTTAACTAATCAATTTATAATTTGCTAATAATGGCTTTTCTTTTTAGTTTGTCTCTTGTATTTATGAGGTTTTTAATTTTGCACGTAATCCAAGGAACTTTCTTGGACCTATATTTTTTTCTTTGAAGTGGTGCATGTTTATTTAACACTTTTAGGAAAAGTTCTTTCCATATTTCCCACATAGTATTTGGATCATGACCAAAAAAGTAAACATATTCCCAATGTAGATTTAGAAGTTCATCTACGAAATTTTTCTCATTAAAATTTTTCATGTTCCTTATTTCAGTAACATTTTCTTCCTTTTGAAAAATTCCAATTTTTCTGATGGCAAATACCAAACTGTGGTCACTGCTTCCAGTGTGGATAACACCAGAATCAGAAATTTTCTCAGGTGTATTTGTAACAATATGGTCAATGAGGTTGTCATTGTTATTTGCGTAGGTTCATCAATCAATTGAGACAACTGGTACAGTTCATATGATGTATTTAGTTTCTTAGTTGGCAAATCAAGTTTCTTTTCTTTCGACATGTCACAATTTAGATCACCTAATATATACATTTCTTTGTTTTCATCATCGATTTGTTTGATTAACTTTTCCAAATGGTCAAAGAATTCCGATGATGCATTAGGTGGTCTGTAAACAGTTGTAACAATTAAAGGGTCGACTGTGTGGCTTAGTAATTTCAATACATACAGCCTCTATTTCAGATGCAATTAGATCACATTGTAATTGATGGAGCTACAGAAATATATACAAACTCCACCTTCCATTTCGTGATCTATCTTTTCTAATAATATCGTAACCTATGTGAATTAAGTTATTGGTAATACTTGAATCAAGTGACGAATTTATCTATGTTTTTAGGTAGCAATATTCAAAAAGGCCTCTCATTAGGAATGGAGTTAAGACTTGTCGAAAAATTGTTTTGTTTCCCTTGAATTTGAGCGACAATAGCTGTCAGTTTAGTAATCTCTTCTTTATAAAAATCGCATCGTCCGCAACAGTGTTTGTCTTTGTCTGTATCGGTTTCGCTTTTGTCTTCGACAAATTGGGGTTCTTGGTTAGTTACCTCCTCGTGGTGAACCCTGGAAACGCAGAACTTTGTGTACTGCGGCAAAATACTAACCAACTATCAAATATCAACAAACAAGTAGAGTGTAGCTGGTACCTCGTCTACTTTTAAACACCAAGTATTCAAACAACTACCTTAAATTCAATTCAAATTCAACGTTCAAAACGAGAAAACTACAACTTTCAGCTGTAAACTGTCATAATCTGTAGTGTTATGTATTGTCGATATGAAGACCCAGACAAGCCTGCACTATTTGTTCCAAAGAAGAAACAAAGCGAGCTCACAGTAGGGTCAATCAAAGTGCGACGTCAAATGTGGTTCCGTAGCCGAAGTGTTTTACGGTTTGAGACAGCAAATTCTATGCATACAGGAAGTTCGTCGCATAGGTCAGGGTATGATCGATGTGGACGAGGATACGAGAATGGCTTATTGTGGATACGCGAGAAAAGTTGAGGCGGGGGTGGCGATAATGTTAAACAAGGATGTGGAAATCTGCGATACTATCTATGTTTCACCGAGAATAGTGGCCATGGTCCTCCAAATATGGGGTTTCAAGATATTTTGTGTGAATGGCTATGCACCAACAGAATGCGCAGAAGAGCACGTGAAGGACGCGTTCTACAAAGATATAAGACAGACACTGCACAAGAAGCCGGCGGGGTATAAATATCTGGTGTGTGGCGACTACAACCCGACCATAGGGATGGATGCGTATGGGGTATGGCCAGGTTTGGGGAAGGTCAACCTGAACAGAGATACCAATAACAACGGGCACAGGCTCCTCGAACTAACGATTGAGTTCAACCTACGTATCCAAAACTCCTTTTCCTGCAAGAAACCTCATCTTGGAGGTCTGCTACGGGATTTGAGAAACGGGTTGATTACGTCATGACTGATGGCTTCCTCGGACGCTTTGCGACCAAGTGCAGAACAAGGCGTAAGACATCGGAAATGTTTGTGACCGACCATTACCTTTTGGAGGCTGCATTCCAAATATCCAAGATCAAAACCCTAAAAAAACGTTTCAAACGACCACCTAGACAATCCAAGCCCAAAATCGACGTCTCATTCTTGACCCAATCAAACCTTCCAAGAACAATACTGCCAACGGCTAGATGAAATCCTGGGCCCACTCGAACCGAACCAGGAGAGTATAAACGTGGACGAAATAGCAGAGGTCATATGCTCAAGTATGAAAGCGGCAGCGGAAGAGGTGTGCCCGGTGAGCAAGGAAGAGTACCAAAAAAGATCATGGGAAAATGATCAGCTGAGAGATATGCGAATGAACCTCAGCAAACTGTACGGCCCAGAACTCAAGCAAGCACAAAAAAATCTGAAAAATTTGGAAACGAACCTGGTGAACAAGTTTTATGGCGAGAAAGCAGACAAGATCAATGAAAATGCAATTTTGAGAAACGTGGCAAGGGAGTTCAAAGAGGCCAAAAATTTCTCTAAGTACAAGCTCAAACCCAAAAAATCCAAATTTCGAAGGACAAGCTCCACGATCACTTCAGCGAGCATTTTGGAGGTGGGGGACTGGACGAGCCAGAACCACCCCTACCACCCGAACTAGAGCATCCCGACAACTCGTGCCTACGCGATAAGATCGGGAGGCAAACAACGTCGAGCAAGGTGTACCCAGTGAGGAGGAGGTGGATAAGGCGTTGAGTAAGCTGAACAACCAACGGTGCGATGGTGTTGACGGGGTGAAACTCGAGTATATGAAGTATGGGCGGGGGTCGAGTATGCTGATGGCGCATATTATGGTTTTGATTGCGAGTGTTTGGTCGTTGTGTCAGGTGCCGGGGACGTGGCTAAAAGGAAAAGTTGTGTGTCTATTCAAAAAGGGGTCAGCGATGCTAGCGAAGAATTATCGTGGGTTAACAATCACCGCCAATTTATCTAGGCTTATCCCCATGATAATTTTGAATAGAATCAGCGAAGCCTACAACCGAATGCTGGACGAATCACAATGTGGCTTTCGCAGCGACTGCGGTACGGACGATGCAATACATGCGTTCTTGACTTCGATTCACAACACAGACGAAACGCACTTTTTGGCCTTCGTGGATCTACGGGCGGCATACGACAAAATACCACGAAACATTTTGTTTCGTGCCCTCGACATCCGCTTAGGATGTAAAGACCTCATCAAGCTACTCCGAACAATGTACAAAAACACACAGGCGCAAATTGCCTGCGACGAGAGGTACTTCAGAGTCAGAACAGGCTGCAGACAGGGCGGATTGGAGTCTCCATTTTGCTTCAACGTCCTGTTTGATACCGCCTGCTTGGTCCTAGAGGAAGAACTCCAAAACAAGCTGGGATCCAAGTATGGTATGCAATACCAATTTGCCATTCCGATTGAAGCCAACCCAAGAAACCTCCGACGGACCGGACCAGCCGAGGCAAGAAAAAACTGTGCAAGGTCATGTATGCGGACGATATGGTCCTTATTTTCCGGAATAACGAAGCACTTGAGACTGGCTTGAAGATTACGGCGGAAGTGTTTCGGAGGTTCGGTTTGAGTATTAGTGAAGAGAAAACGGAGAGCATGGTGATCAACGGCACGGTGGAGGATCAGGAGGCGGAGAGTTTGGTGTCATTGAACGGGGTTAACATAAAAAACACCGTGAAGTTTAAATATTTGGGGACGATGATAAGTCCTGAGGGGTTGAAAAGGACGCTGGACCACCGCATGGCGAGTGCCATGGGCAAGTTCTGTGAGATAAAAAAGCTGCTATAAGACCAACGCATCCATATCAAAACCAGGGTGAAGTACCTGACGGCGTTTGTTAGGTCAAGACTAACGTATTCATGTGGCACGTGGCGGACCTGGGAGTCAGACCCGGATAGGTTAGACGTCGAGTGGAGGAAATATCTCAGGCGTATGGTAAAGGGGGGCTATAAAAAGAAACCTGGCACCCAAAAACTTTGGTACTCGAATGCGGACATATATCGTATAACTGGCACATCGGAATTATCAAAGTTCGTTGAGACCCGCAGGTTGAAGTGGTTGGCGCATGTTTTGCCCAAACCCAACAACTCAATGCAAAAAACACTGCTGTGTATGATCCAGGACAAAAAGAATGTACAGAGCCTATGGAAACCGTTTGGGCGAAAATACGGCCGAGACGAATCACAGCTTCGAAGAATCATGATGAACAAAAAAGAATTTGAAAGCTTCATTGAAGCAACTCTATAGGATAATTCCTGCAAGAGTAATCTACAACAACAACAACATTCCCCACGTGTTTATTAATATTTTCTTGATTCTCGCCTTCTGTGGACTCGGTATGACTGGCATAGCTCATGCCAGTCATACCGAGTCGCTCATTCAGAGTCGCATATAATTGATTTTCCTCGTTGGCTTGTAATATACTTATCTTCTTCTCAATATAATAGTAAAATATTTCCAGAAAAGTGTAGTAATGCAGATTTCATAGTTTTCAGATCAGTATCATGGTTTGTTTGTAGATATTTTTGACAAGATAAGGAGCTTATAGATTCATGACCGTCCGCCATCTTGCTAATTGACTTCTTTGCAGGCGAAGTGCTTATAGTAGAAGGTCAGCATAACCAATAACACACATACAACAGGACCGTTTGTATAGAACTGGGCGATTCCGTGTAACGAACATTACACAGTTTGTCCAATGTTGAAAAATAAGTTCCACACTTTTACCATCATTTAATTTTGAATTTTGCGGTTCTAAAATGCAGACCGGAAAAATCCAAACACAGACTTTTTACATGTGCCTTTCACGGCGATCAGCATCAAAGACTTATTACAGAGTTGTTTTGAAATCGAAAATTTTGGCATATATACATATAGACCGACAGACTGGACTGATTCCAATATTTATGCTATATCGACTTTGGAGGAACGAAAATACCAGAAACTTGGGCAAATGCGTATTTTTGCTTAAGAAAAAGAAAAACTTATTACAGGTGTGAAAACTATCTATATATAAATCTATAGTTACAAAAGAGAATAATTAATTGGATGGCTAACCGATGTGACAAACAGAAGGTGACATAAGTAACAGCACATAATTAACATTTTCTTTCCCTTAAAAGATCGATATAAATACACGTGTCAATGCTGTGGTACATTGTATTTGGGCCAAACGCAGCAACATTTACATACGCGAATCTCAGAACACATGCGGGTATCACCTTTGACCGGAAAGAATCGAGCAACCACTTCCCTTTCTGCTATCCAGTCTTATTTTACCAATCACACTATTACTGCTGATAACTTCTCTATTTCTTCTTCCAACTTTCTTCCAACTTTGAACTCCTCATTCGAGAGAGTCCACTGATATCTAAATTCAAACCGTTTCTCGATGAAAAATATTTAATTGTGCTGTTACTTATGTCACCTCGTTAGTAGTTATCTCATTGGTTACCTCATTGGTTAGCCATCTAATTAATTATTCTCTTTTGTGAATATAGACTTATATATAGATAGTTTTCACACCTGTATAATTATTACTCGGAAGATGACGTAAGTTCGCAACGAAACGTCAGTAAATGTTTTAAAACTTTACTTGTTTCCATATTATGGCAATACATTTACATATGTTGAGCTGGGCTCTTATCTTTATATTGATTACGCTTTCCACCCGGAAAATCTATAGCAAAAAAACTACGCAAACTGTGGTTATCCGAGCATTGGCAGAGATGCTTCGTTATGACATCGTTATCATAAGTGCACATGGGGTAATATTTTGATCCAAATTAACTAGATGACCTGTTTTGAAAATCGTGTGTAAAACCTCAGTTTATACACTAACGGCTTTTAACCGGATTGCATCAAAGCGAAGCGGTTTCTGTACCAGATTGGGCTGTTATTTACATTACAAACGAGACCACCAAAACGGCTAATAATTTCTTTAATTCTCACAGAAAACTATGAAAGAACGTTGTTCCAAGTCATTATTTGGCCTTGTATTTATTATACAGCCGATACTGCCAAGTATAAAGCAAAGTTTCCGATCATGTTCGCAACGAAGAGTGTACGTTTCGTTGAAATTCCGTGTTTTCCTGGCAGAGGCGAGCCCACATACGAGTGTCAGCCAGGCTTTTCCCTGTGGTTGTTGGCAGCACACTAATCTTGACTTGGGTTGCTGTGTCCTTGTACCCAGATCGCTTCGCGGACCTATTATAGTCAACGTAATCGCGATTTGTGTAAATTGCCTCTGTCGAGATGTCGGGATATTTGTTCCATTTTATGACGTTTTGTGACGTAGAACTTTAATACACGTGTAAAACTTCTACCTTTCGCCGTTCGGAACTTGTCAACGCTGGGAAGTTTGAACGATCTGTTCTGCCTTCAGTGAGGAAGTATTCTCTTGTCAAGGTAAGACGACTAAGATAGTTTCACCTAATGCTCACCAAACGGAAATATGGCTCAGTGACTGCGATTTCTTGCCATCACAATCATGATATCAAATTGTTTTGTTTATGAATACAGTTTTCCTTCTATTTTAGGTGTATATTGTTGTGACTTTATTATTTTTCACAGGAATATTGTGTGCGCGCTGATCAGTATTCGGATCAGATATTATATGCGTTTGTGAAAAAATGTTGATGTTATTTCAGCTGGTAATAACGATTATGGTATTAATACTATTGTTAAGAATATTTTACCATTGGTCTATTTTTTACATTTGCCAACAAAGAGATTGACAGAACAAATATGTCAAAGTCAAGTAATAGTGTTGTTCGCTCAAATGTCAAGAATGGCAAATGATGTTGAAGAAAATCCTGGACCCACAATATGATGTTGTTGATCCAAGTACAACAATATGTGCTGATTTTAGCCAAGGCAATACAAAACAATTTAAACAAAATGCTGGTAAACAATGTGTAGCCATGTCTTTGACTGCGATAATACATCATCAAATAACAAATATTAATGCATGGGATTCATAGATTGTTTGTTGACTGTTCATTGCAACATCTCGATCTAAATAAAGCTAGTGAAAGGGATATCACACGAGCAATCTTGCAAGCCAACAAGCAAATTAAAGTTACATTCGCTCCAAACACATAAAGCAACAGATATTACCACTCCATGTTGGAGGAACTCGCTTCCAATTTCAACAGTCAACATTAACACTTATAACCACAATACTACTAATTTCATTTCAATTTTACACTATTTTACCGTTCCCATTCCAGTATACAATTACAACCTTCTGTACTGTAAAGTCTCAAATCAAGTTTCCACATAATTTATGCCATTGCACAAAACAATAAAAGCATTTCAGATCGCACTATGACCTCTTGCACCGGAATAAGTTACGAGCCTAATATCGCTGTCATAGAAGTTCACAATCACATCTCCATTCACCCTTTCCAATCCGTTCACGTACATGCTTCGAACGCACTCACACAGCCTTCGAGGTAGCGGTACTTGCTTGTACTTGTATATCATGGTTCTGCTCGCACGACTCTAAATACAATTTTGAAATGCAATCAATTGCATGTTTTCCGCTCCACTCAGTGTCACTTCAATAACTTTATATACCTGCCAAATGCAAACCAAACATCAACTACATGAGACCTACGTGCTGACTCTACAATCTATACCTACGTGCTGACTCTACAATCTATATCATTCTTGATTAACATGTCCGTTACAATTTATACAATCTGAATCAATCCCAGGGTTCACCTTTGAAATTTCATCAAAACTGACTACACTGCCCATGCGATGCCTTTGAGGCAGCACTTTCCTTGCAATAGTAATTTCTAGTTTACAGTATTTCTCTCATGATCTTGCAAAGCAATCCTAAAGATTTTTGTGCTTTTATAATAAAACTTTGTAAACATGCTTGTTGTTGGGCTGATGCAATCTGCATTTTCCAGTCTGCAGTTTAGACCTGCTGATTTTGAATTAGAAATTCTGATAAGTAAACAACAATTGATGTTCAATTTACTAATTTTTCAGTGTTTTGGAAAATTTTATATATTTACAATTGTAAAACATTGCGTAACAGACATTACTCCAGAAAAAACATGCCTACTTTAAGCACTTTTTCAAACAGCAATAATATCTCGATTACAATGATTGTTACAAAACATCTAAAATATGAATATATAGGACATTTACACTACAGAAATTTTCTCGGATAAAAGCGGTTTGGCATGCATAACTTTTGTGGTGTAAACAATTCAGCCGTACCAAGTTTTGGCCATGCCGAACCAAAAATTCATGCGTACTTGGACCTGCTAAATAGGTAGTCACGGGTAAAACAGGTATGCATACCAGAAAAATTAACACGGCACGGATAAAATATGCAGTGTAAACGATTGGCTATGCTGAACCATTTTTTGTTTAAGAGCCCTTGCTTCAGTCAGTCAGCACCATTTATTAGAGCATGCGTAGTGTCCACCACATCTGGCGGAAAAGGATAGTCGCATTGAGGCCGAGGGTGAACCAAATCATCTCGTGGACAATCGTGGAAAGATGATGATGTAAAGCAACTGATTTCTATTATGCAAGAAGAAACGATACTTTATAATATGGAGGATTACATAAAAGTATTCTCGCCATTGCCAAAAACATCCTGTTCCTTCGCCTTTTTCTGGCCAGACGGAAGAAGCCAGTGGGTAGAGGCTTTTATTTTACTCCTGCAAGCTTCTAAAAGGCGCAACACTTATTTGTTAAAATAAACTCTAAAAATGTTTTGTCCGCCATGCTGAAACAAAAGAACATGCACACGTGTTAACGCAAAAGTAAGTCTGCTGATTGATTAGCAAGTTCAGCCCAGTAACCGTACCAAAACATTTTGCACAGATTGGTACGTCGAGGAAAAGCGAGTGTAAACGGGTATCCATGCCATTTTTATCCGAGCCGTACCAAAAAATTATGTTGTGTAAATGGGCCTTATTTGTACATACTTTAATATTGTTTGTACGTATTTGGACATTATACTTTTGTCTCGTGCCTCTTCTTTATTGATATTTGATTCCAAAGTTACACAATTTGATAGGGGATTGAATTTAAAACAAATTTAATTTATTATAATATTTTTGACATGCAACCAAAATAGCTTTTTGCTTTTTCAGCATAGTATGCACACATTGTAAATGTGTAAAAACCTTAATTAGATGTAAAATTGTAAGAAATCACATAAAGTACATTTAAGCATGGTATTGCCCAATTAGGCTTTTACTGCATGCATGCCGGGTAGTTAAATCCTAGTTAACTTTAATGTTATACTTAACTAAACATAGAAAGTCAACTAAATGGATAACCTCAACTGTAGTTAGAACTACAGTTTTGTACAACCGGTGCCAACTTTAGTAGATCACATGGTTTAGTCCAAAAGAAATTTGGTTGGACATATTTGGTTTCTACAATATTTCAGGTTTAACAGTAATTTTGACAACACCAATACATGCACAATACATTTACATTACTAAGATACATTTACATTACTAAGATAGGTAATCAAAGATCAAAAGGTCTCGCATCCTACAGGGATTTACAGCAGTAAAACAAGTTCTACAATAACTATCAGTTAAATGGTACTATACATATGGTCTCCTTTTCAGTCATGATAACTATTCCAAAGAATCCGTTAGAAAATGCTCTTAAACTTAAACTTTCGATTGCTAGTATTGCAAGGCAATTATACATATAGTATATAGATGCATACAAGAGCATGGACTTATTATTCCAGGTTTTCTGATGAGTTGCAACTGGAAATTGAAGAGCCGTGGTGACTGCAAAGCAGAAACACCCAAATGCTGGAGAAGTCATGATCCAGGGGTACCTTTCATCAGGTGGACTGCGTGTCCACAGAAACAAGGTACGAGAAGCAATCCATGCTGTAGATCCCGAGGGTGTTCAAGAGAGAAAACAGAAGCCAATTAAACGACAGGTTTATTCAGTCCCATGCCCAATTATGTGTGGCACATAGATGGGAATCACAAACTTGTCCGTTGGAGGTTTGTGGTCCATCACAGTATTGATGGTTTTTGCACGTTCTCCAAATAATCAGTTCATTCAGTGTTTTTGGAAGCACTTCCAAAATATGGCAGGGTACGAACAGACCATGGTGGTGAAAATGTATATATATGGAATGATATGATTGCTGCGAGGGGGTGAAGCAAGTAAGCTTGTGTTTAACCAGCCCATCGAGAGGCACAAGTCATATCCATGTTCAGAGGTGAATTGTATTCTGGATGTTAATACTGTGCGTCCATTACATCTACTTACCTCGCATTAACCAAGTGCTTGATGAATTTGTTGCTGCCCACAACAATCATAACATTTCTACTGAGAAGAATAGAGCACCAGAACAGTTGTTCTGGTGCAACATACGTTTGGCTGACTATCATCTTGGCGTTTTACCAGAACATGCCCATCAACCAGACATTGAGCTAATGCCAAGTGATTTGCCAATATTTTAGGTGAACTTGGTCAACTACTCAGGTGTTCAAGGCATGCTTAGAACAAATAATTAAAAGAACAGTGTAAGTATTTTCAATTTACAGGTGCTAAAAATTATTGGATAATGCTTATATATCTGTGATATATAAAGGATTTGAATGTATAATACATCAGTATATTGTATTGTGTTTTCCAGGGTTATGAGCTGATGATATAAATATGCCATGTTGCAACTTAATTGGCACAGGCCACTTCAACTGTGATCGAATCGTTAGACAGTTGATAAGCAAATTTGCTTGGATAACATATATTATATTAATAATTGTTGTTTGTACGTGCTGGGTTGGTTGGAAAAATTCAGAAAAGCTTTTTTCTGAGTTTTTCCAACTAATAATGCAGCTTGTACAGCAAACAAACAACAATTATTACTAATATCAACCTGCAAGTTCTGAAACAAAATATTTTATATTGTTGTATTTGTTTTCCTTGCTGATAAAAATGCGTGCTTACAATTTGATTTGCAAGTTCAATGTGCTGTAAAGTGAAACTACAATACTCTCGAATTCTTATATTGAATTATTTTTTACATCCAATTGCAACAAATAACAAGAACTCAGACTGTGCAACTGGAACAAGATTTTTAACGAGTGTGAATCATGCGATTACTAACATGATGGTTGTTACTACAGTGCAAACTATGTTAGTGTCAGTTTATGCAACACCAAAGGTTGGCGAGTTTAGAATAGCATCGTCCATGTAAAATTTTGTTTCGTATGAAATTTCATCAGTAGTTAAATTATGAAGTGGGAAAACAACACATTGCCACAGGTATTACTCCTAGGGCATTAAAACATTACCTAATGAGGTCATTTAGAGATTAATTGTCCCTCGTGAAAGAAAGGATTTCGAGGTAGCCATGATATTAGAATAACATACTTTCTTATATGCGCATCTTAAAATCTCGATGCGCTTACAGGTATTTCTAAAAATTATATACAGTAATGGTAGATGGCTAATAAAACTACTATAAATTTACAAGCATTTCTAAAAACATTAGATTAGGAAATATATATATATAGTATAATTTAATGTCACAAATAAAACTAACAATCATAAGCTAATTTAAAAAGGTAGGTCTTAAGAACATATTTAAATTCAGTGATGGATTTACAGGAATTAATGTGGTCAGGTATTGGGTTCCAAAGATCTGGAGCAACATAATCCGTCATGAATGCTTTTTCATGCACGTCCACCAACATAATTTATTGCATTTCTTGCGATAAATGCCCTAAAATCTACATCGGTGAAACTGGGCGACGCCTTTCAGACAGGTTTGCTGAACCTCTTCGTTCCGTGAGGATCAATGATGGTGACAAACCTGTAGCCCGCCATTTCAACAGCTCCAACCATTTGGTTTCAGACATTAAAGTCTGTGCCATCCTTCCCATTTCCGGTGGCAACGATAACCGCAAGCGGCAAGAGAAGCATCTCATTTTTAAACTTGGCACCACATATCCTCTTGGTCTTAACGAACGTTTTTCTTTTATTTAATTTCGTAAAAGTTTTTTGTCATTTTAGTTTGCTTGGAACTTTTTATTATTAGCTTATGAACTTTTTATTATTAGCTTATGCTCATTCCTTTTCAAGTCTTTGTTTCTATTATTATCGCCTAATCCCCTTGAATATTGGACCTGTCATTTCTCCCAGCCCCTCAGTCTGCTTATTGATCGACTGTAAAAATAGTAAATGACTTAACTTTTCCCATCTCAATTATTAGTTAGTTTATTTCCCGTGCATTTGATTGGCTACTTTCTACCTGTGACACCCTTTTGGCATATATATAAGCCCTATTTATTTTATTTCATCTCGTCTTACTCTGATGAAGGGCTCTGCTCGAAACGTCAGTATCTCGTCACTAAATTCTTGGCAGTTTACCACCTTTTCACTTTGCTATAAGAGAAAGCATGTCGGCCATATGTGACAGTGTTGATCGAAGTATACGAAGTAACATGCGGTTTGAAGATCGTAGGGTGCGAGCAGGACGGTGTACGTCAATGAGGCTAGACAGGTAGTCTGGTGCTTGTCCGTGAAGTGATTTGTATACCAATAAAAGAATCTTAAAGTTTATCCGGTACTCTATTGGTAACCGTAAGTCTATTAATGCAGTAGTTATGTGGTTGAATTTCTTAATTCCAGTAATTAATCTGGCTGCTGCATTTTGGAGGCGTTGAAGTTTATCCAGTTCGTACTTTGGAATCCAGTATACCCATTATATCGGTAGGAGATATGCTAAGGCCGAATGAACTGAACAATATTGTAACTGTGTCTAATTCAGATGTTCTGCAAAAGTATATCATTCATATGCATTGGTTTTTGCTATGTAGTATCGATAGATTTCTACTGCTCAGACAGCTTCATTTGTACAGAGAATTGCTGTTGGGTGGTATGAACCAGCTGTGTGAATTCCATCTGCTGGGCTTTCTGGGCTTCTCTCTTCCTTCTTTTGCTTTCCCTCTTTGTCTGATTCAATCCTTTCACTCAACCACTTAAACATATCTCCCAATCTTCTCCTTATCACTTGCTGTTCTCTTTCTTGTCTCACCAAATTTCTCCATTGCCCTTTCTGCTTTTCAATCTTCTGTTTCTTCATTGCATCTTCATTTTCCATCATGTCAGTCTCTTCACTTATTTCTATTAACTCCTCCAGCAAGCTTTCCCTCTCTGCAAGGGTGGGTAGTAGCGAAGTAGTTGTAGTTCACTACTGTAGCGAGTAGCTTTTCAAAACAGTTAGAACTACCTACCTTACCATGCCTTAGACTGCTTTAGAATGCCTTAGACTGCCTCAGAGTACCTTAGAATGCCCTTAGAGTACCTTAGCATGACAACGTAGTAATGATGTTCCTGATGTTCTTACTCCACTTGGTAACATCTTACTAAATGTTTTAATTTTGGCAGAATTTGCTGCTCGTTGCTAATTTTACGTCTTGTCATGTCACATGCCATGTGTGCATAGATACATCTGCCCTGAATTGCAATGTTTTTACTATCGGCGAGTGATCCATAAAGTTTTTGAACCAAGAAAATTGTACTCTACGGTCTGCGTGATAGCTCGAACATAGAAAATGCTTATATATAAATAAATAAATATATATATAAAATAATTTAAAAAAAATTGCATTTTGCAATTGTTTTTTCAGTTGTAGATGCGCATAGACGTGAGAACGTCTTATGCCACTTGTTAACATCTTCTGCGTATTTCAGTATAACTATATAAATGAACCACTGATCTATGAAATGAATAGACAAGTTTAGTTTTAGAATATCGTAATTTAATATAATTGATATAAAACAACAATAGTTATTATTACACATGATAATAACAAGGTATATAAATGGTGTGGTGTTCACTGAGTTTAGCCGCTCGGGTTGCTATACCTTCGTACCCAGATCGGCGCGGCGGCGCCATCTTAAAAACGTTACCTGGACGTCGGAGTGAGTACATTTATATTATAATAGTATCGTTTATAGTTCGTCGAACATGAAGTAGATTCATCAAGTTCCTTTCAGAACTTATAGATGTAAGTTAATACATTTACTGTTTGTCAGTGCCACTATGTTAGATTCGACATAATACGGTTTTACTTTACTATATACAGTGTATGACTGTTGTCGATGTATTTGTTTATTGTAGTTTTCACCGCATCAGCTGGAGTCGAGCCCAGTTCACAGCTTATTAATAAACTTATCAACAATCTTCAGTCTTGTGTGGTTGATCACATGCGAACTCCGATCGGCTGTTTCTTCTACGAGACAGTCTGATAGGGAACGCGACAGTGAAAAATCTACAAGTTATTATATTGGAATCGGCCTATGATAAACACTGACAGACCTGTCATTCAAACCACGTTCGATGAGCTCACGTGGGGCACGACCCCAAGCTGCTCACGCAGCGAAGACATCTGCAAGTACAGGCATGCCAGTTCTCTCGAAAGAAAACGAAACTATTGAAGAAGAAAAACGTCAGAGAAAGTTATCGCGAAAGGCACTCCACACAAAAGCTAAAGAATTGCAAGATTCCTCGAACGACGTCTATGCCCTCCTAGAAAGAAAGTTCTCAGCTAAAGAAATCGAAGCGGTCTTACCACGGTTACATACTGCAATCGAGCGGTACGAGAAGACACTCCCGAATTACAGGATATTTACAAACAAGACAGATGTGGTGAATTCGTCAAACAATCCCGCCTCCTCACGGAATCCAGCCAAACAAAGTTGAGGTACGCTTACGACGCTGTTACTCGTGCGGAAAACGAACAAAATTTACGATATAGACGACAAAATATCGTTAGATTCTAGACACACTCGGCGAACGACGTCGTCACGTTCCTCCTCGTCTTCTAGTAATGCGCGAAGAAGGGCGCTCGCAGAGGCCGCAGCCACAAGACAACAAGCCGAGTATGATCGATTGATAGCAGAGAAAGAAAGTGATCGGAGGCAGCTGGAAGCAGAAGAAGATCTTCGCCGCGAGCGCGACACGACCTCGACATGGCCATCCTGACGGCGGACAAAATGACAGCGGTAGCAAAATTATCCTCGTAGACGTCTTTCACGAAAGCCAACCTAATGAAATCGACAGAGCCTACGCAGTGGTCGACGATCAAAGCAATGCGTCCATGATAAGCGCCGAGCTCATTGACACATTCTCGCCGGACAGATGCAAAGAAAAGTATTTCCTATCTACATGCAGTAATAACAAAGAAGTTAAATACGGTCGTCGCGTCACTGGAATCATCGCTAGGTCGATTGATGGCAGAGAAGCCAAGCTACCAAAGCTTGTAGAATGCGACCATATACCTCAGGACAAGAGTGAAATCCGAACGCCAACGATGGCTAAACAGTATCCCCACCTTCGAGAGATCGCAAAGGAAATCCCAGCCTTAGACAGAAACGCTAAGATTCAACTTTTGATTGGTAGAGATGCCCCAGAGCTACTGAAAGTGAGAGCCTTCAAAAACGGAGCGAAGGGTGCGCCGTGGGCCCAAAGGCTCGACCTAGGTTGGACGATATCCGGCCAGATGTGTTTAGATCGAGTCGGAGGGACGTTCACATTGCAGCTCGCCGTACAGCCGTCTATATTCCGTTTGCCCATGATGACCCTAGACATCGAACCATGGAAGAGGAGACACTGTCCGTCGCCCTACAACCCTCAGAATATCAAACCGTGCCTTGTCCAAACCGTTTCAAGATCAAGGAAGAATATACCGACAACCTTGGAAAGCAGCGCATCGGAAATGGAGTTTATCACACAACGCCCGATGATAACGAAATTAGCACCTCGTTCGAAGACCGTCGGTTCTTGGAAATAATGGAAAAGGGAATCCACAAAAACGAACGTGGAAACTGGGAGATGCCACTACCCTTTCGTTCTCAAAACGTAATCATGCCGAATAACCGAAGCCAAGCGCTCAGTCGTTTAAATGGATTACTGCACTCTTTCAGGAAGAAGAAGCAGATGAAGAAAGATTATGTCGAGTTCCTGGCCAAGGTGTTCGAACGCGGACACGCCGTTCTTGTATCCAACAGCAAAACGACGTCCAAGCCAGAAGAGGACCCAAGAGCACGAGAAAAGCCCCATCCCGGTCAAGTTTGGTACCTCCCTCACTTTGGAGTCTACCACCCGAAGAAACCAAACCAAATCCGCGTGGTGTTCGACTCCTTGTGCGAATTCAAGGGCGTGTCACTGAACAGGGAGCTACTGACCGGCTCCGACCTCGCGAATAGCCCGTTTGGAGTACTCGTACGTTTCCGACAGGAAGAGACCGCAATTATGTGTGACATAGAACAGATGTTCCACTCCTTCTACGTGGACCCAGTACACAGATTTCCTGCGCTTCTTGTGGTTTAAAGGAAACGATCCCTCACAAGAGGTAGTGGAATATAAGATGAACGTCCATCTCTTCGGAAATGGTCCCAGTCCAGCGGTAGCCACTTTCGAGCTGAGGAAAACTGCCGACGATGGCGAGGAGAGCTATGGCACAGCGGTAAAGGAGTTCGTCCATAGGGACTTCTACGTGGACGACGGATTGACTTCGCAGCGCACGGATGAAGAAGCAATTGAACTGGTGAAGGGAGCACAAGCGATGCTAGCTACAGCCAACCTGCGTCTACACAAAGTAGCGTCGAACTCCGCAGCCGTGATGGAATCTCTCCCAGCAGAAGACCGTGCAAGAGACGTACGCGACTTGGACCTGCGTCGCGACGTACTCCCAGCCCAGCATTCCCTTGGAGTCCACTGGGACCTACAGAACGATGCATTCACATTCCAAGTCTCCTTGACGGAGAAACCGTTTATGCGTAGAGGTGTCTTGTCGGTGGTCAATTCCATATACGACCCTCTTGGGCTAGCCGCCCCCGTCATTCTGGTAGGGAAGTTACTGCTTCAACAGCTCGTGATCCTCGGAAAAAGAACACACGACGACAGTTAACTTGGTTGGGATGACCCTCTTCCTGAGAATCCGATGCGCAAGTGGCAGCACTGGAGAGACGAGTTGCTACACCAACAAAATATCTCCGTACCTCGCTGTTACCATCCCAAGAAATTTGGCCCTGTCGTACGCACCGAAATCCACGCTTTCTCAGATGCCAGCAAAGACGCAATTGCGACAGCTATTTACCTCCGACAGATCGACAGCAAGGGAGCAGTGAGCGTGGCCTTTGCATTTGGCAGTCAAAAGTGGCAACTTTGCACCGCAGTGCAGTCGACTGAAGCCGTGTACAAACTAAAGAAAGAACTCAACCTGGAAATTAACGAGACAACCTTCTACACAGATTCGAAAGTAGTTCTTGGATACGTGAAGAACGAAAGTCGGCGATTCCATGTCTACGTTGCCAACAGAGTGCAGTCGATACCTAGCTACCCGTGGTGTCGATGCTACAACCCCAGCCAAATCAGAGTGGTTACATGGTCCTGTATTTTTAAGACAAGCCTTGCTGGACCCTTCACCCGTCGAAGACCACGAGTGCAACCTAGACGACAACGATCCAGAAGTAAAGTCGTGGATAGCTTCCTCCTCCGAGCTTGGGTCTGGAAGATTCGAACGGTTCTCTAGCTGGTCCACCCTCCAACGTGCGATAGCTAACCTAATTACTAGGGCAAAACAGTATAGGTCACGCGAGAAACTGCGAACACCACAGCGGAATGTACACGAAGATAACACCAAGCAACGCCTGATGCGTCTCCCCACGGCAGCAGAAATGGAACAAGCAACGACGGCGATCATCAGAACAGTGCAGCAAGAAAGTTTCAAGACCGATATCGACATCTTGGCGAAAATGGACAGCCAGACCAGAAAACCGCTGTATTCTAAGGGAAAGAAGAAGAGAGCTGCGGCGTACCAACCTCTACCGTTTAGACCCGTTCGTCGACGATAATGGACTCGTTCGTATTGGTGGGCGTCTTGTAGTTCAGAGTTGTCATTCAAGTAGAAACACCCTGTAATATTACCCAAAAATCATCATTTGTCAGAACTGTTGATCCGACATTTTCACAGCAGAGTACACCATCAAGGCCGCCAAATAACACACGGGGCCCTCCGCCAGGCTGGTTATTGGGTTGTAGGAGGTCACGGAGCGATTGTTAAGATCCTGGTCTCTTGTGTCACCTGTAAGAAGCTGAGAGGAGCCACGCTTACACAGCACATGGCGGACCTACCTGTCGACAGAACGGAAGCAAGCCCACCGTTCACAAACGTCGGGTTCGATGTTTTCGGTCCGTGGACAATACGGACAAGGAAGCTCAGAGGCGGTGCCGCCAATTCGAAACGCTGGGGCGTTGTGTTCACATGCCTCAGTAGCAGAGCGATCCATATCGAAGTGATTGAATCGATACATGCTAGCTCATATGCGCCTTACGCCGCTTCTTAGCAATCCGCGGCCCAGCTGCTAAACTCAGGTGTGATCGCGGAACCAACTTTGTTGGAGGAAAGTCTGAGCTCGATGATGCGCTAATAGAAATGGATCAACGAAAGGTGGAAAGATATGTTACCGAGAATGGATGTGAATGGGAATTTAATCCTCCACACGCTTCTCACTTTGGAGGCGCATGGGAGCGCCAAATTGGGACGATCCGTCAAGTCTTAGACTTGATGCTTATGGGAATTGGGAGTTCTCAAATCGATCAATTGTAGCATCGTCAACAGTCTTCCTATCACTGCCATCACATCTGATATCGACCAACCCAGCCCTCACCCGCCATGTTGCTTACCACGAAAACGCGTCCACTCGGTCCCCCTCCTGGTAAATTTATTCCGCAGGACCTGTACGCTCGTCGCCGGTGGAGGAGGACACAGTATCTGGCGGACCAATTCTGGCTTTGGTGGAGATGCGAATATCTTCAGAACCTCCAGGCAAGATCGAAATGGAATGGTAAACAACGCAACTTGAGAACTGGAGATGTGGTCTTGGTTAAAGATAAAGATACCCACCGTAATAACTGGCCTATGGGGAGAGTGGCCAAACCCATCCCGAGCGACGATGGCCACGTCAGGAAAGCCGAAGTCTCGGTGTATGAGTTAGGGAATAATTAAATCTATCTCCGTCCCATCAGCGAGCTCATTCTGCTGCTACCTGAACAAGACTACGGAGCAACCCACTGATTGCCAGGCGCCGGCAGCTCCGGTAAGGAACACCGAAGATATATGTTGAACAAGGACGCTGTCCTTGGGCAAGGAGTATGGTGTTCACTGAGAGTTTAGCCGCTCGGGTTGTTATACCTTCGTACCCAGATCGGCGCGGCGGCGCCATCTTAAATCGTACATTTATATTATAATAGTATCGTTTATAGTTCGTCGAACATGAAGTAGATTCATCAAGTTCCTTTCAGAACTTATAGATGTAAGTTAATACATTTACTGTTTGTCAGTGCCACTGTGTTAGATTCGACATAATACGGTTTTACTTTACTATATACAGTGTATGACTGTTGTCGATGTATTTGTTATTGTAGTTTTCACCGCATCAGCTGGAGTCGAGCCCAGTTCACGGCTTATTGATAAACTTATCAACAATCTTCAGTCTTGTGTGGTTGATCACATGCGAACTCCGATCGGCTGTTTCTTCTACGAGACAGTCTGATAGGGAACGTGACAAATGGTCATGCAGGTGATATAACAAACCAAACAAAGCGTGCACAGTTTCAACACATCAAATACTTGAATAAAAACAACTCTGACTATATTCTTGGCATGAAATTAATATAGGCTGTACGTACGTATACAGTAATATAAACTCGTTATCTTCAGCAGTGTTATGTTATATCTGTTAACGGATTATCGGAACCACATTTACTCTTGCAATTGGGAGATAAATTGCTGAATTTGATCTTCAACCAAACGATATGCCAGTTCTTTTTGTTTTTTATTTATTTATTTTTATTTAAAAAAATTTGCCCAAAGGCTGGTGCAACTACAAAAGGACACGAGGTCCCATACTAGATAGTACATCTGACATATCACAAAATAAAATAACCTAATACATGATAATAATAACATGTTACACAAATTGTATAATCAACAAGAGCAAACAGACATAGCATTTATACGTCGACATTTAGGACAAACAAGTTTAAAAGTATGAATATTGTCACCATCAAATATCAAATTTAGTCTTTCAATGTAAAAAGCCTTAAGTTGCTTTTTAAAACTTGAAATTGTTTCACAAGTTTGAATAATACTGGGGATAGCATTCCAAAAATGGACTATTCTATTAAAGTAAGAATCACGATAAAGTGACGTTCTACAAAGTTTAACGTTTAAAGCCAAACCAAATTTAGCTCGACGAGTACGAGTATTACAATAATATAAGTAATCATCCAAATTTATCGGAATTAGGCCTAATTTACATTTAAAGAAAAAAACAAGATCTAAAAATTCTAACCAATAATTGATAGGCAATAACTTTAAAAAACTTAAACGTTCTTTATAAGAAAGCTCCGACCTTTTACACATATATTTGGTTGCTCGTCGCTGTATGCTTTCTACCAGAATCAGCTGATTGATAGACGATTGAGGAGCCCAAACTTGAGAACAATAGGATAGGTTTGATCTAACCAGTGACATAAACAATAGTTTAAGTGTATCTATTTTTAAATCCTTCGCACATTTACGTTTTAAGAATGTTAACATTTTGTTTGCCTTGGATAATATCATCTTTATATGTTCATTCCATGTAAGATCACTAGTAACCACAACTCCAAGATCTTTCTCCGAATTTACCAATTCAATGTTCACGCCGTCAACATTATAAGTACAGTTTAATCTACGCTTTTTTCGACTAACACGAAGATTATGACATTTAGATGACTGGAAATATAGTTCATTTGTTTTCGACCAACTGGTTAATGCATTTAAATCGTTCTGTTGGGCAACGCTGTCACTGATTTTGCCAACGGCTTTAAAACACTTTATCGGCCCAAGTATCGAACCTTGGGGGGGTACACCTGACATAACGTCGGCCCACTGTTAACTTTCACCGTTTATAACAACCCTTTGCTTACGGATACCTTCGAGTTTTTTCTTTATTTGTTTTTCTGTTTTAGCATTGACATGGAAATGTTCGCAAACAGAATTTGCATTAAACTTTTCAGTCGGAGGTCCCACCACTGACTGGTGATCATCTGCTGTTAGTGTATCTGGATTGATCACAATGTGCTGAAGAAAAATGAAATTTTCTTCGTATGTCCACTTTTTGTATGTCACTTCCTCGTTTTCACTTTTTAAGTATGTTGATCCATCTTTACGTTCTCCACTCATGTCCGTTCTGGCTCTTCTTCGTTTCTTTTCCATTTCCATTTCTCATCCTTTACATTTGCACAAATTTCCACATGCTTTAGCGGCGCATAAACAAGGACAACGGGAAGCATATGTTCGTCCACTTACGGTGGTTGTGTTCGCACATGATGTCTTCTCTTGTTTCCTTGTCAATCCGCAAGTACATTTGGACTCCTGGTTATGTTGCTGATCATCTTTGTTATCTAACGCTTGTGATAGGAGTTGTGGTGACGTAGTGGCCTGGTCCGTCTTGCGTGTACATTAACGAGGTTCAGATTTGACTTCCACTACCGCTACCTTAAATAGTATACGCATGCGCAACGGCAGTCAAAGCATTAAGTTGTCGTCGTGAGTTTTTGTTTCGGTACCTTAAAAAAGCATTTTAAAGTCGTCGAAGGAACCTTTTGACAGGTAAGCAGTTTTTGACCTTTTTTGTGAAAAATGTTAGTTTAACGAGCGTAAAAAGACACTTTTATATTGCACTTTACACAGGAAAGTTTTAGACGAAGGAAAACAAACTATTATTATAAATGACCGCAGCCGCCGAAAACGATGAAAGTCTGCTCGAAATTATAAATACAGTCGTTATTGACAAAACAAATGAAAACAATCTGCGAGTTTTTATCATTTTAGTTTTTGTAAAAGATGTACATTTACTTGCCTCGTTTTATAGCACTGACCATTGTCTTGTTTAATGTCTTCTTCGTCCAGGAACAACGTTTATAAACGAACAAAATTTAGATGGAAATCCACCCATGATATTAAGCTCTTAACCGAAGTCATTTCGACTGAACCTTACAGATGGAAACATGGCTCCCGAGAACGTGGAGTGGCATTCAGAACAGCAGCTGAAAACTTAAAATTAGTACCTAATTCCTGCTTTCCCTCCAGCCTAAACCAACGCGGAGTTTGTACCAGATTCTTTGAACTGTTGGGAGCATTCAAGAAACAAGAAAGCAAGCGAGCGAGCGAGCGAACAAGAGAGCGAGCGGTATAGATTCAGAATACGATGACAAAACCCAGTTGCTTACTGATATTACCAACCGTATGGTAGATTATGAAAATGGCTTTGTTCAAGAAATGGAATTGAAGCAAGTTAAAATAGATAAAGAAAAGGCAACCGCAGAGGACATGCGGCGAAAGGCATGCGCAAAACTCGGGGAAACATCGCAACGAAAAGCTGCAGAGCTAGATACCCCAAGCAAAAAAAGAAAGACGACTGAGTTTGTTGAATACTTAAAGCAAAAGCAAGAGGACAACAGGCAAATTACGGAACAGCAGCTAAAAATTCGCGAAGAGGAATTAAAATTAGAAAAACAAAAGCTGGATGTACAACAAGGGATGCAAAATCAAATGTTGGAGCAATTAAAAATGCAACAGCAATCTCAATCAGCAATGTTTAATTTATTTCAAACTTTTATGGATAAGTCCAAGTCCCAGTAACTTTTTCTTGAATATTATCAATTGGTTTTATATTATTATTGCTCTCATAGTTCCTTGAATACAATGATGCATTTGTTAATGCCAAATAAATAAATAATGTTAATTGTTATGAATTATAATAATTTAATTTAATTAATAATTGTTGTGTAATAATTTACAAAGTCAATGACAATGTTGCTTTAATACATTTTTTACAATAAGTTAAATTGTGTACAGAAATTATTTATAATTAAAGGCTTTTTAAACCTTCCTTTGGCTTTGTCAAAATGCCTATAATATACAGACATTAAATGTCTTTTGTCTAAATTACAATCCTAAACCCAAGAATACACACAATAATAATGTCAAAAACTCGATATACAATATTAGATATTTTAGTGTGATATGGGCCACATATACAAGTTGAGAAAATTCTGCAATTTTTTAAAGTTTGAATTGTAAACATATCATACTAAATAACATCGCTCAAATGGTGCCTGCCTTAATATTTATGAAGGGGCAATATTTATTTATATTGATTGACTAAAATATTCATCCAGATGTGGGGGTTCCAGACGAAAGAATTTTGAGGTCAGTGAACAATGAAGACATACTAATAAAAATTAGACATGAGACTACATAAATCTTTCCAACTGATTGCAAACCAATTTTTAAATTCTTTTTAAAATCATTGAAAGCAAAGTAGGTTGCAATTTCCCCAAATGGCCACTCCACAGCAACTCTTACAGAGCTCATGGATTTATTAAATTGTTGTTGAGCATCAGTCAGGTTTGTTCCTTTATAAGGGCTCTGCAGGTGAACTCTATGTGGATAGGCAGGGTCTCCATAAATAGCCAATGGGTTGCCATTGAGATCATGTGAGTGCGTTGCTAGTAGAGGCATCAAACCAGACATCGTCAACATTGCTGCATCATGCCGTTTGCCTTCTAAAATAATAAAGTATGTATCTTGACTTAAAAGTTACCTACATACTCTATTTTGGTACTAATGCTTGGTTAACCAGATCATCTGGCAATTTGCCCACCGCCTGTTGACCCATTAAGCCGCAATGTCCCTTCTTTAATGTTGTTTTACTCTTTAATAATGCCAAATAATTTTACAAATCAAGGGGAAAGTGTTAGGCATTAATGGGGGTTAATTAGAATTGTACTTACCAACTGGCCCATACAGGTGGACAATTAAACCAATTGCTGCATTTACAGCTTGCCACTTTACTGCATGTGTTCTTTTATGCCCATCATACATAGCTCTTTGGTTTTCTTTTGGTCTGCAAATTGGTCTTACCTATTTGGGAAAAATATGGAAATATTTAGGCATATTCATACCACAAATTTTAAGTTTTTAAGTAAATAATAACTAAAATTTAAAAATTGTTAAAACGTCCAAACCAGGTATAACCAATTCATTTGCTATATAATTTATAGATTATATTTATTTATTTACTTACTGTGCCATCAACAAATCCCCAGACATTGTCCAGAGCAGCACCTTTCTCATGTACAGCTGTTGCCATTTTCATCACCTTTTCTGGGACCAACCAAGGGACATTTAGATTATTTAACAGCGAATGGTATTGGTCAAATACAAAATCAACAACATTGTTGAATATCATGCTAAGTTCTGTTTTAGATCTACCAAACATGGCAATCATGTCTGTTAAACGATTTGGGTAAGCCAAACGGTGAAGAAGTACGCATAATCCGTCTAAACAGTCAGCAACTGTGCCATTTTTGCATACAAATTGGTTAGGTAATCGCAGTGCAGTTACTAAATGCAAAACATCAACCTTTTGGAAACGAAAATTCAGTAGACACTCTTCGTCGGTGTATTTATTGATCTCAAACCTCGGATAATTTCGGTGAGGTATTGGCGGTGGAAGCTCTGTAAAATAAAGGTAAAACCCAAGCAATTCTTCATCCTCTAAGTCGCCTTCAGCTTCCGCTAAAAACAACAGTTCTTCGTCGTAACGCCTCAGAGCAGCCATGTTGAATTTGTCACAACCTTGGCAAAGAAGTCGCCACAGAAGTTGCAGATAAATCTGAACTCAAAAGAGGTTTTGTCGCGACCTCAACCGATTGAGCCAGTGAGAGGTAGAGGTAGCGGTAGTGGAAGTCAAATCTGAACCTCGTTATTATAAAAATGGTGTCGTCATTGTCGTTTAATTCGTCTGGTGTCACAGTAATCACCTGGTAGTTTGTAATGTTTGTCAAAATAACTAATGGTATCTTTAACACATTTGTTATGGCTTTCACTATCAGATCACCCATATTTCCAGCAAATACACCTAGTCTCGGTCGTTTACGTTTTCTAAAAAGGGATATATCTATTTCTGTTGTTTTTCATTTCGTTTGTCATTAGTTGTCGGAGTGTTTGAGAGTTACATACATTCTAAAGTAGAAATAGACTGAATACCTAAATTGACATACTGCTGGCGAACAGTACTTAATGTGGAGAACAAACGCTGCATGATTGAAAAGGCAACAGATGCAAACAAACAGTTTCCATCACTAGACATTGGAACGATCTGCATCCCAAATGTACCCGCAAGCCTTCCAGTCGCGTCTTTATCGCCTCGTTTCCGTTTTCTTCTTGTCCTCTTTGGTTACCCACCATCTCTAAAAATATAACGCAATATTTCGTTGTGGAACAATAAGCCATGCCAATTTACCCCACTGCCATTATTACTCATTATGTTTAATGAATTGCATAGTCTCAGCATCGACATAGCTCGTTTGAATATTGCGTTAATAGATTGGTGAGATTGTTCAATGTTTGGTTCGTCTTCCCTGGACGACATACCTGTGTTTCCTATTCGAAAGGGTTCTTTCGGGGTTGACTTGACAATATTTTCGCAATTCATTACCGACAACAATGGTTCTATGATTGGTAGACCATTTATCTTACTTTTTCGCCGCGAATTCCATGTGTAAAAGAGCGAAAGCGAGTTCAGGACCCATTTTCGCACCAGTGAATAGTTGGTTAATTATCTGATGTAGGCTTTCGTTTATACTAGCTGAATAACCTGGTGGTATATCGGAGAAGCACCCCTGTAACATATGTTTGCGTAAATTTTTCACTTGTTCGTCAAAAGATTCTCTCAGTAACGGTCCGTGTGTTGAGTTTCCACTTTCTACTAAATTGGTCTAAATTATTTACAAGTGTCTCCATAGTTAGCGTTGACTTCAGTCGTTGTGATCCCTTGAAGAACCCTTATATTTTCACCAAACACCTCCTGAATTTTCTTGCGCCACGCGCAGCAGTTATCGATTATGAAAAATTGTTCTTTTTTGGTTAATTTGCAAGTTACAATTTCATGTTGCTCATTCAGTACCACAAACAGCGAATTGAATTGCTTTACCCAAGAGCCATCGGCTTTGCGTTTCTCCCCAATATTTACCGCTACCTAAGGGGAAAAAACTATTTTTCCAGTGAGATTGTACTCTGTCTGACTTCCTCAGTTTTCAACATTATATTAAGAAACCGTTTACTATATAGCGATTACGTGATGAATAAAAAACGCTCATTTGAAACTAGTTAATTCCTTCGCTATCCACTGAAGATCGAGAGTCGTGACTGTCGCATTCTTTCTGGTAGATATTAAGCAGGAAAACGTTCTTAAGTTCATTTTCTGAAAGTTGAACGCTTCATTATTTAGAGCGGCAAGGGCTGTCGCTCCAATTTACGTCGCATAATGCGACGTTGGAGCAACTCTGATTCAAACGTCGCTCTTCTTATCTGTCGAACCTATAATACAAATTCCAATGTTGGAGCGCATCAAAATTCATTTGCAATCACTTCATGTAAAGTCTAATATTTGATCATATATACGAGGTTCGATGAATTAGGTTCGACGTTTGAACTGACATCGCTCCAACGTCGAATCTGTTTGCATTAGGTTCACATCATGAGAAGAGCGACGTTTCAGAAATGGGCTTAAAATACAGCCTTAGGGGCCATTTGCACTAAGATCGATCCAACTTAGATCAATCTCAGATCGATCCAGGTTCACTTTGAGAAAGTGTTCACACTCATTTAGATAGATCTCATACTCGTTTACATCGAACTAAGTTCGCATTCGAGCGTTCACATTCAGATCACATTCAGATCACATTCAGAGATTGCTGAAACCATGGAGAACGCTGATTCGGTCGCTCCGCCGTGATCACTGAAACCACGGAGAACGCTGATTCGGTCGTGATTATTGCGGAGACCACCAAGACCGCTGACTCCGTCATGATCACTGCTGAGACCACAAAGACCGCCACATCTACCAACAGGACACAGAAAACACGGAAACGAAACGAGCGACTACATGATAAGCTAAGTTCCTTTTATGAACCAGAAGCCTTTTCTATGTTCGAGCCGTCGCGCAGACCGTATAGAGTAAAACTTTATGGGTCACTCGCCCATAGTAAAAACATTGCGATTTAGCGCGGATGTATCTATGCACACACGACATGACAAGAAATATAATTAGCACCGAGCAGCAAATTCTGCCAAAATTAATGCATTTAGTACGATGTTACCAAGTGGAGTAAGAACATCAGGAACATCATTACCACGTTGTCATGCTAAGGCATGCTAAGGTAGCCTAAGTACATTACCTAATTTCATTCGATGCCAAGATGGCGGACATAACAGAATGTGTGTTTTAATTATTAAATATCTTGAGGTTAACTTTATCTGTTTTCTAGCTGTGTTTAATGTTTGGTATAATATACCAATCATAGTTATAGACCTTCCACTCAGGATATTCCACAACAAATTACCCTTTGGGTGATTCACCCCTCCAGGTCTAACTGTTAATGGTAAGGATACTTCAATTTGCAGTAGCGAAATAGTTCGCTACATTTTCGAAACAGTAGCTGTAGTCAGTAGCGAACTACAATTTTTTTTTTAAATTGCTGTAGTTGTAGCGAACTACAAAAAAATTGTAGTCAACCCACCCTTGCCTCACGTTCACCTGTTGACCTCTCTTCTTTAGCCATCTTTGCCTTATACTTTTTGGACACCATGCCAAAGTGGTCCCTGGCAGAATGTGCAGTTATCTAAAAACCCAGAGAATTTAAATTGTCTGCCGCTTTTTGCCAACCTGCCCCTCGGTACCTTGACTTTTGTTTCTGTTTTAAAACACCCTCCACAGCCACTTATTTTAACAAATCAAGGTCCTTTTCGTCAGACCACACCATAACTGATCTGAATTAAAACATAAGATTTACTAAAGGTACATTTATCATAATTTAATATAGCTGAGCATACTTGATGTAGTACAGTACTGCTCCATCTGCTAAAAATTTGAAGTCGACACAAAAGTGAAACGAAAATATAATTAAGTTTGTTATCATTTTGCCGTTACCTTTTCTCTGATTTGTCTCCATTTAGCATCAGTTTAAAGCGAAACCTAACGGCCGTGAAAAAAATATATGAAGATTGCAAGACATGGAGTCAATCTATATCAGAGCCGAGAGGCAAATATTTATAATTTTATGCAGGAAAAACACTGTATTAAGACTTAAAATTATAATTAAATATTACAATAGCATAAACAGAGCAGCTTAATTCAAGAAATATAACAAGGAATGGATGGATACAAGAGCATTTGGGGGACAATTTTGTATTTTGTTATGACAACGCAGGGGAAACCCTTCAAGTTTTAATATTTACAAGCAATTAGTATTGGCGTACAAAAACCTCAGTTACACTTTCTACACACACCAAGTATCATAAATAAAACAAAACTGTACAGAACTATTATTTCTGATAAATTTCTTGCTTGTACTTGTAAAAATAGCTGGCGTCTTAGACAGGACGTGAAAAAATTACCGACAACGACGTCCTCAAAAAAACAGGAAGTAAAAATAACACAGATCCACACCATATCATGCCATCTCCTCTTGACGTCCGCATCCTCTTTGCTAAACCAGTCTATTTGATCGTTATTAACCTAAACCAGGTGTCAAAGTAAGCATCAACACTATTAGGACTACATGTAAGCAAACTGTATTAACCAATCTGGCATTACTGTACCCTGGCATTCTTGAAGATAATCTTGCCAATGCATAATAATCAGCTCTTATCTTTCTCTTTGTGTGGTACCTTCTGAAGACTGGAGTAAAAGTGACGTTGACAATTGCAGAAGTGAGTGATGTTGGATTGTGGCAAAAGCATCCACAGAATAGGTTTAGAGATGTTTTTTCAGAAGCTGAATAATATTTAATGTCGCCAGGACCCTCCTTGAATTGCTCTAGAGAAGATCGAATAATTCTTTCACGCAGACAATTCTTTCAATGGGAGCTCTCGGTTGTCAAACTTTGGAGATCTGTGTACCTGCTTGTCCAAAGCAATCAATAGCAGCATCGGAGCTCGCCACTTCAATAAATGACGATTCATCTTTGCAACTAGAAATCTAAATCGCTTTTTAAATTCATTAAAAATTAAAATTTTAAAAGCTATGTTATTTTGGCAATCTAGTCATGCCTACTATCGCCTTTGGCTTAAATGTTATACTATACAGTCATGTACTGTTGATACACATATTGCACAATAAACCTCCTCTTCACTTAGCACTAGAACGAATGTTAGTAAATTTTTACTTTTGGTATTTGAATTTGGTGGGATTCTTATTGCTAAAATTTGGCTGACTGACATTGAAGTCCACTGGGACATATACACCCTTGCAGTTGTGGGATGTTAAACCAGGGACTTTAGAAGTATGTCAGTATAGCACTACTGAATTATTAGGTTATAATGGCAAAATGAAAAAAGAAAAACAATTTAAGCATGACATTATCTTGGCAAATGGCCAGCTTATTGCATTCGGTAGGGAAATGCAGCAGGCGGGGGGGTGACACCCACAAGAGTTGTCTTATTTGTTGCAGTCAGTTGACAAGAGATTTCAGTCAGCACTAGCCAGCTCAGAAAATTTCACATAATTATATTGCATTGCTCATTGATCGTCAGTTTGATCACACTTTTCGACGAGAGTGATTTAATTTACTAATTTATAACGTAATATTGCTTAAAAATCGTGAAGTTGTTACCTGAAGTCGAGCTCTTACTGACTTACGTATTGTAACTAGAAATACGTATACGCAACAACCCCTCGCCCGCCGTCATTTTACTTAAATAACCCATTAATTTGCCAATCGAATGGACTTATAGTAGACACTACATGTATCTCTGAGAAACTATCAAGCTTGTGTTGTTCTGAATTTCATTGTTTCATAATTAGACATCAAACTAAATAACTAAACAACTCAGTGTTTAATTTTTGGGTGCAATATACAGTACTTGCACTGATTAAGATTTGTTTGATATGTAAAGGCTGGATCATCACTGTGATGTCACACTGTATATATATGTAGTAACTTACTGAAAAAGCATGTACTGTATATATATGTTTGGGATTATTAAATTAAAGCACTCAAAACGTAGGTAACTTCGTATGTTTAGTATCATGGGATTACATACTTTCATAATTTTGTTACATAATCCCAAAGATATAGACCTTATTAAAAAATGGCCGTTGATTTAATATTCTTTTATACGCATATAAATTGGCCCTTATGACCTCGTTTTAGAGTAAAAATTATTTTGAATTTCTTGCACGATAACGACGTCATAAGGGCCAATTTATATGTATATAAAAGAATATTAAATCAGCGGCTATTTTTGAATAAGGTCTATTTACAGGCTTCTTCAATAAGTCATTATGCAGCATGATGTCAAAATGAGGACATTTACATCAGAGGCATAGCCAGGATTTTCTGTCAAGGCGGCCGGCCAGGAAAAACCTAGGGGGGCAGCCTAACTGAGGAAAACGAAGAGCCAAGAGTACAAATTTTCTCAGGGGGCCCACTTATTTTGCCAGGCCCTACGGCCCCCCATCTGGCTACACCTCTGATTTACATATCAAACAAATCTTAATATCTAACTGAGATTATAATTATGGAAGAGTTGTAAATGCCAATCTTTATAATTAATTATTTTGTTCTTTTAAGTAGGAGAGTTTATTTCAAACTGAATTTTTCATTGTATATATATATATATATATATATATAAACACTTCTGGTGTTAATACTACCATCGGTCACTAAGAAAGAATTAACTTATCACATTATAGCTGCATCAATTGTTTAGGATTTAAATAATCAACTTATAGTCAGTATTATGTCAGCTATGGTTCATAATGACTCTCACAATATCCAAAAATGTTAAAATATCTGCAATAATTCACCACATCCCTATAGGTTGTGGATGACCAATGGTGCATGCATAACACTGATTATTATTGATAAATATAATTAACCCAATAGCCTATGCAACAGCAGAGCATGCAACATTATGTATAATAATGGTTGACATGCCCATTGCCTGCTTAATGCATTGTCGCAATAGTGAGCTGACACACGTTCAATCCCTAACATTTCCCCTAATACAGCGAGACTGCATCAACCTACCTCCTACCCAATCATAAAATACTATACAATCCGGCTTATAAGACCCCTAGTTATTGGCCCCCTGTTTGTTAACAGAAAATACCTTCTGATTTAATATAAGGTATATAATTAAGCCCACACAGATATAAGCCCAGCATTGCTTTACATTAGCACCTCAATTAGCAAAAATAACAAAAAATTAGAGAATAAAAGTAAATAATAAGATAAAAAGTTACGGCAACAGTATCTCATTACTGACAAATCATTTTGAGGCTGCTTACATAACGTGTGTAGCATGTTTTGCTATATAACACAGGGCATCATTTTTGACATAATAAATTCTAGTTAATATTTGTTACTCAGTACTTACATTTTCCTTAATTGACTATTAAAGCAAAAACTTGAGTAAAAAAGTTGTTACGCATTTTGAAACATTTTAGTTCGAGTGACCGCACATATTATATTAATTTTACATTTGATTGTTTGTAAGAAATGTAATAAAATCTACTATAATGTCCTTCAGGAAGCACTTCAACAATCAATCTTAAATATATATGGGACCGGCATTGCATGTGCAGTTCTACTCCAAGGACAAAAGTGTTTACACAGAAACACTAAGTGGAGGCCAGGCCAGGCCTAACATGTGTAGGTCTATAAACCTGTACAATGCATGTTTACAATGAAACACTACTAAATGTACAAATGCCCATACAACAATTAAAAGCACAACATTTATGCATGTATTAGAGTAAATTATATCACCACATAAACATAATCAGGATGATCAAGGTGCATTTCACCTGCTTGGTGGCTGAGCTGACACATCCATATCTAGTTCATTGAGCTCAAAAACTGTGTCATTATAACTCAATATTAAAAGCATAAGCTATAACGTGTTCCTCGCGTAAATTTTGTTGTTTCGACGTATTTTAAGTACTTCAAATCACAAAAGGAACTCAAAGAACACCTGGATACAACGCTAATCAAGGTACTAACACAACAGAATATTTTAACTGCAACGTTGAGTACATTTTCATCACTAAAATCGCTACAAAGTCTTCCTAGCAACGCACATAACAACGCATATAATAACAGTTAAATCTGCATTTTTCATGGCTTTATTGTTAATTTAATGGTGTTATTTTATAAAAGAAATAAAAAACCTTGTCTTGTGTGATTATCGAGTTATAATGGCACTCGAGAAGTGAGCAAAACACTCGGCTACCGACCGGTGTTGTTCAGGACTGTTAAAAACAGAGTTTTGCAAGCAAAAGCATAACGACAGAGAAAGCATAAGCATAACAATGGCAGAGAAAGCTTGTGTATATACTACCAATTAAAATATCCAGACCTATAGGCTATTATTTAACTCACTTACCTGGCAGCTTATCTGTAGTCACATTTAATATTGTATTAGCATCACCAAACTTGTCGCCATTGTTCACGGTCTTTTGACGTAATAGTATCGCTGTGTTTGTTTTTTGTTAGCAAGACGTATTTCGCGTTGATTGCTGGTGTTTTCACTATGTTTTTGACCTTACTTTCTGCCCCGTAAACAGGCCAAGTTGGTTCATGGATATATATATTCCGCTCGCCCGGTGGCCGTTGACCATATATATATATATATATATATAATAAAATAAATGGGATCCGAGATAAGGAACGGCTTGGATCTCGCGTGATAAGGGACTAAACGCCGGTCGATATTAGCACCCTCGCCCTCTGGCCTTCGGCCGGCGCTTCGCGCCGGGCGAGGGGATTATTGTCGCGTCTATTGTGCCTTCAATCGCGTTCCCATGAAGCCTGTCGCGAGTCGGATTTTTTTGCACATCTAGGGTGATATAGTAATTGCATGCTATGGAGTGTTTCAGTGCTATTTTTCCGTACCGAATTGGTGCAACTAACTGTCTTGTTTTGACTAAGTATTGCATGCAATAGAACTATTGGTTTTCTATTATCTGTATATAGTCATGATTTTTATGTAGAATTTTCACTGTTCTTGGAATAAATGTTTTGTGGCTTTTTTGAGTATGCTAGAAAGTTAAAACTTAAAATTTATATATTTGTATAATGAAACAGGTATAAGTATTTTTTTAATATAAAGTACGAAACGGTGAAACAAAGACTGAACTGATGTTTTTGTGACAGTCGGCAGAATTGAGTACAAATCTCCTGCAAAACAATCCGAGTACAGCCCTGATAGGAAGGAATAGGTTTATGTTTATTCCTACCTGTTGCAAAATATCCTTAACGGTAACATCATGAACATCGTCTATTCAAGGGTTGCATTTGCTTTCACCATGAACGAAAAAGTCGTACATACATTGTGCAAGGCAGTGCTAACTCCTCCACCATTGAGATAGTACATCTACAGTGATATATATATATATATACTAAAACAGATTTGTAACATGAATGTTACAAAGCTGGCGGATGGTTCAAGAGTGCTCGATACCATTAGAGGTAGAGCGTTATAAAAGAGTTAGAATGGTTTCGTCACTACTCTGAGTTTCACGCGTAATGCGATCTTGAGGCAACTGACAGTTCAGCTTCAACTTGTCGTTAATATACTCGGCAGGTTAAAAATAGTTCTGATGACGTTGTTGTGTGTTGATCGTTTGCTGACGTTCGTTAATCGGTGATTGATTGTGTAACGACACTTCGCGAAAATTTCCGATCTTTTATTTAAGAGTTTTCTTTGTCGGCCTTCACGATCATTAGTTTTTCCTCCAGGCAAAGGTTGCATCTTCGCTTGCGTGTCTAACAATTGACCATTTAACATTAAAATCGCGTTTTTTTCTTTTTAAGTTCCAGATGTGTTTTGACAGCTCCGTTTCATTTGCGTGCTTTTCGTTGCGGAATGATTTTAGATGGTTGCGATAACGCTGCTTGAAATCATTGGCTGTCACACCGATATATTTCTTCATTTCTCCATCGTCATGCGTTGTTACTTCGGCTTGATAAATTATGCTTTTCACTAAACAGTTTCCTGGGATTGGGCATTGATGGCTGTTACGTTGTCGGCATTAGTTGCATTTCTCTGTAATCGTGCGCGGGTTGATTCTGTTCTTTAAGATGCAGTTATTATGTCTCTGGATTGTGCTCTGGATGTTTTCCATACAGCTATAGCTGACTTTCACTGTATTTCGGTTGAATAGGCTATGTAATTTGTTTGATTGAGGGAAATGTTTGTCAATCACGTCAAGAAAGTTTACGGTTTTTAAGTTAGTTTGTGCAGTAATTTTTAGCCCGAAATCTTTTAAGATGCTGGTGAGATCTTTCCTTGTCTGCTAATCTGCCTGAACACGTGTTGAGAAGAGCAAGGCCGTCGTCTCTATAGAGGCCAATATTCTTCCCGAATCGCTTTTGTAGTGCGCTTAGTATGAAGAAACCTACGAGTTTGCAGATTTCCGCTCCGTCATAGCTGCCCATAGTGACGTCGAAATTACTCTCACTATCTTTCTTTACCCATGCTTTACCGTTGTTAAATAACACCGATTTTCGGCAGTGTTTTATCACTTTGACATGTTCATCTGTGTGGGGGGGTTTTCTTGGGCCCAAGAAATTGCGTTGTCCAGTAGTTCTTCAGTGATTGATGGGTAGAATTCTACTATGTCAAATGATAGAAACGAGTGTTTGTCCTTGTTTTCGATGCTCTTCAACCAAGCTATGGTCGATTCCGTGTTGCGCCATTGGTTTGTGCTGGTTTTCAGTGCGACTTTGGTGTTGATGTCGTCAAGAATTACTTTGCTGACTTCTCCGAGCTGGCTTTTCGCTGGATTGATAAGTCTACATTTGGTGTTGTTTTCAAAATCTTCCTTGTGGTCCTTTAGAGAAATAAATGCCTGTGATTGCGCCATTGCAGGAGCGTAGGAAGCAGGGGGGGCCGCGGCATCCCCAATATCATAAAATGGGGGCCGGAATAGCTTTCGGCCCCCTCAAAAATAAATGAATTTGAAAGAAAAATTGCAGCAACAAATTGAATTCGAAAGTAGAAGTATTTGAAATCGTATATTAATGGTATTATGAATGTTTGATATTACAGACAAGTTGGAAAACAATCTTCCTATAAATGTTCTGTTAAACTGTCATAGAAGTAATTAAAAAAGAATAACAATATATTTGCATGTTAACCCGAGTGTTTTACTAAACTAAAGTACAAATGTTTCTCTAGTTTACACAGCCCTACTCTAGTAGCCACGGCTTTCTTTTTTCACTAAGCAGAAGGGCGGAAATCGCGGAATGATTGAGGCTAAAAGGTAGACCGGTTGAAAAAAAATGTCCATGTCGGACTCGCTGACCATTCATTAATATGTTGTCAGTGGTTCCCAGGGGCGGCATAGCTCAAAAGAGAGCAATTATTCACAGCGGGAGAGCAGGGACCATCACCAGATTTTCGGGCCATACGGGAAATCTTCCGGTGGGCCACGCCGCCCCTGGTGGTTCCTAGGCATGCTGATGAGCTCTGATAGAGTGAAACAGTACAAAATATGAAATTTTATAAACTTGTGAGCTGAAAAATCACCGCTCAGAATGCAGGAAATGCAATTTCTGAGAATCTAGATTTAAAAATTTTTCGGGGGATCATACCCCCGGATACAACGAAAATTTTGCTTTGGCCGGCCCCCCCCCCCAACTTTACAAAGCTTCCTACGCACTTGCGCCATTGGTTCTAGTCGGTTGGTGATCTTTAATTTGTCAACGATGGTTTTTAGTTCATTATTTATGTTGTCAGTGATGTCGTCAGCTCCTAGCTTGTAAGTTTTCGTTATATTCTCTGTCAAAAGTTTTTCGTATGTGGCTGGTTTCATCTCGTATAAGTTTTTCGTTTTGTCAGCGGAAATTAATACATATATATATACTATTGTCAGCGGTCTCACACATTGCACTTCGAGACGTTATTGCAGTCATAATGGCCGAACCTCAACTTCCTCAAGCGAGAGTTGTGCAAGCTCAGGCAGCCATAGCAGTTGAAAATGAAGCCCCTCCTGCTCCGCCACAACAACAGTTGCAAGCTCAACAGGCCCAACAAGCTCAACAGGCTCCTCCAGAAGTACAGCCAGAAGCAGAACTGGCTACACCACTTTTGGAGGTAAAACTTTATTCCCTGTTTGTCGGTCGTTACATAGAACCGTTTATTCGCTCGCTCGTTCCCCCGGTTGCCTTTCGCCTCGGTTTCTAAACCCTCCAGGCGTGCGGTGTGTTGGCATGTAAAGTTTGAGCTTATGCTTGTCGGGTGTACATCTGGACGTAGTGCCTTTCTCGGCTTTCGCAGATGTGGTTGCCTTTCGCCTCGGGTTTCCGAGCGGCGTGTTGGCATGTAACATTTGAATTTATTGTCGTGTGTACATCTGGCTGTAGTGCCTTTTCTGGGCTTTCGCAGATGTGGTTGCCTTTCGCCTCGGGTTTCCGAGCGGCGTTTTGGCTCTCATAAAAGTAAGCTGCTTATGTTTGTCGGGGTACATCTGGGCGTAGTGCCTTGCCAGGCTTTCGCAGATGTAGTTGCATTTCGCCTCGAGTTTTCTCCAGCGGCGCGTTGGCATTTAGGAATTAATTATGGGTTTTGTTGTATGTGCGTTTCGCTGTAGCGCCGTTTAATCTCTGTTTTGCCAGATATGTTTGCCTTTCGCCTCGAGTTTCTCGAGCGGCGTGCATGGTGGATTTCTGAAATGTATACTTAGGGCGATTTTTGTATATCAATGCGTAAGTTATATCAGTAGGGTTTAGTTTCAAACGGACACAACGCATGTTTAGTCTTGAGTATGGGCGTGGTTTCTAGATTCAGAGCATTTTAGAGGTTGGGTTTGCTCTCGAGTTTCAGTTATATCAGTTTTGGCGTCCTGGCTGCATTATGCAAGTTGGCGTTAATTTTGTGGCTGTATTTGCATTGGAATTTGTTTCTTTTACTTTCCAAGTCCACTTGTTTGGGTAGTCTTTCAGGCGAGTCCCCAGGGAACTGTTCCATTCAACCTTATTTAATCCGTTCTTTTGTGGCTTCGTTAGACTGGTGATACGCATACTTGGTCGCGGTTTATAGTTTTGTATAGGTATGAGCGCATTGAATCAGCTCTGTTGTTTTAACATTCCCCTTTTACATTTGTTCTTGTAGCAACTACAAACCCGTATACAGTCCCTCGAATCGGCTCAGGAGTCTACGGTTGATAACCTAGTCAAGAAAGTAACTAGATACGGCATGCGCCGAGATGAAGATTTCGATAAATACGAGGCCTTGTCACTCGCAGAGCGCCTCTTGCACCGGGCACAATCGGAGAAACACCCGAAGGCCACAGCGTACGACATCATCGTAAATACCCTAAGGGCCAAGATACAGGTCTCGACAGAGCACTTTAGGGCCTATTTCCTGGCCCTCTTGGCGGAAAAAGAGTACTCTGGGATTCTTGATTCTATCACAAAAGTTGATAAGCTCTTTAAGAAAAAGCCTCAGCCTACCCAACCCAAAGCGGCTCCACCAGCTTCTGATTCATCGTTGCGTACCATCACATGTTGGAATTGTGGCCGTTCTGGTCATCGGATTGCTCAGTGTTACCGCCTTCGGGGATCAGGCAGCGGTTACAACTCGCGTTGGCAACCTTATGATCGCAATCCAAGGTCTCAGCCCTGCACCAATATTGGCAAAAGAGATTAGGTCGCATTCTGAGAGGTCATCTCTATTTTGTTTGGTTAATTACATCTTGTTGTAATTTTGTTTATTTTCCTCATTAAAGCATATTTATGTTATTCTATATTTTCACGTGCTTTCTTTTAATACCCTGGGGATAGGGGGTTCTTTGTACCCGTCCATGCATGTTCCTTCCTTAGATGACAGTTTTGAAAGGAATCTAAATTTCCTTCTCGGATTACCAGGGCTCAAGGCTGTCATCTCCCGGGTTAACTCCTTTCTTTTCATTTTTTTTTATATATATTTTTTTGTTAGCCATTAGCCAAGCGTTTGAAAACGACAGTTAGTTACCCTTTCCACCTGTGGGAGTTTTCAAAGGGCTTTGATCCGACTTCAGTTAGTCCTATTGTTGTGCGTTGGGTTTGTTCTAATGGCACCGCTCTTCCTTGGGAGTCCCGGGAGATGTCAGCCTCCAATGTTCACATACATCCGCAATTTGTCAATTCTGGGTTAAAGGAAGAAATCCTGGCTGGGGTCAACCTTTTGTCATTCAGGGATCCCAACCAATTTGTTGCGGGAGAGTTGCATCGCCACCCCGCGATATGCGCAAGAGGATCAGTTATCTGGCGCTAGTCTTCAATATACCGAGGCCAATGACCTGAAAAACTTCATCTCGGCCTTTCCCTCCGGTGCTGGGAGGAACCCTTTAAAGTGCAGTTCAACTTTGGAATAAAAATGTTACGTGTTCCATACGTTTTGATTCAGTTTTAGTTTGGGTTTTTGAGGATGGGGTTTTAGTGTTTGTGTCGGGGGTTTCGGTTAAAACCTGTAGTAACATTAATTGCGGGGCGCGACTGCATTCAGTCCCATTCTCATCTCCTAAGCGCATAGGAGATCGCTGAGAATAGGATACTATTGTCAGCGGTCTCATGCAGCGTGTATATAAGAGATGACCCATAACCACACATTGCACTTCGAGACGTTATTGCATTCATTGGCAAAAGCTTGGCTAACGTCTGGTTTGTGTTCCCCTTTGCGCTCCCCGCGGTCGCCGTTCAGGTTCTCAAAGATGGATTCCCACCCGATTTTACTTTCGTTGTCATAGATTACCTGGACATGCGACTGCATTCAGTCCCATTCTCATCTCCTAAGCGCAAAGGAGATCGCTGAGAATAGGATACTATATATATATATATATATATTAGCATCCTGTGCAGGCAACTCTGGGGATTGGGACTGAAAAACATTTCGTGAGTTGCCTGCCAAAACTCATGACTCATGCATGACAATTTTCATAATTGAGGGATGGGTAGCAAGATGTAATGTTTTCTTGTATCAAGGGACCCCTGAGGTAGAAGATATACAGTTTTGTGTCAATATTAGCACTGATCTATATGAGGGTCCACAATAGGTTTTTCAGGATGCGGGATTACATATATTTTTGATAACGGGAAACAGGATTTCAGAATGTCACGGGATGCGGGATATAAAAATATTTACCTGCATGATACGGGATAATAAGCAGACTAAACACCGGGATTCGGGATTTTTCGTATATCTTTTGCTTTGTATATGCTAAGAGATGGGCTAAGCTAGTTAATTGTTGGCAAGATTTAAAATATTTATATATTAGAAATACGAATCTGCAATAGTCCCCTCGCTTGCCTTTTCTACCACTATCCACCCCCCACCCGTAGAGTTTCTTTTCCCCATCCATGGATAAGATTTTAAACGTTATCTCTAGAAAATAGATTTGGAATTATGAAGTCTAAATACATAACACACGTACCTATTATTATATTATGAGAACATGCATACCCTTCGTAAAAACGGTTTATGTACTTATAAATTAGTCACCAATCAGCCAACCAGCCCAGGCGCTTCATTGTATACTTTGAACATTATCACAATCAATATTTAGCCGTTTTCAATTCTGAAAACAGATTTGGAATTAGCAAGTCTAAATACATAACAAACGTACCTATATATTACACAAACGTGTATACCCTTCGTAAAACCTCTTTATATAGTTCGTCAGATCGCCAATGGCCGCCTATGCATTGCAAAAATATTGTCCGTTTCAAACGGATCACCCAAAATGACTTTTTACTTACTTATAAGAAGTTGATCTTACCATGCTCTAAAGAAAATAATATATATACAAATATTTCGTGAGAAATGGATCCCTGCTGCGGCGAGATTATGACCCTCGCTTCACGACCTACAACACTAGCAAGATTGTGTGTCTGACAGATCACCAGGCAGACGTCGTCGGGCACTGTGGTCCTAGATACTACGACAAACCCTCGCCTTTGGTGCTATTTGTTTACATTAGCACTTTCGTGCTATTTGTTAATCTAGACATCTTTAGGGTACTGGGGTACAACGACAGGCTGGTCCTTCAGCCTACCACAGGAAGAACCCCCTTTAGTTGCCTTAGTCAGGGTTATGACAATCCCGGGTAGATGGAGCTCGTTCGCTCTGTCAGGCAGTCCATCTAGAAGGACACTCCGACTAACACCTACGACCGGAGGACCACACCAAGTGTTGTTGATGATACGAGAAGGGAACGAATTGCGTTTAAGTGTAAAAATTAGCTTTTGAAGGGCATATGAACCGTAAATTGAGATGACTTTTTTATTGATTTATTTGAAAGAACGCATAAAATAATAAAGAATGGCTTTTTACAGTTCTTTCATATCTTATCTCGTTCTTGAGTTATTCAAGGTTGTGTAATATGACCTATGACATCACAAGGTGTACCCACCGTTATGACCAATCTGAAAATGAAGCATATCTTCAAAACTATTGAATAAAATTGCTTGAAACTTTCCATAACTATACAGTTCACTAAATTGAATATCCCCATGTCTACTTTATCGTTGCCATAGTGACAGATGAGTTCACAGGCTCCGTTCATCCTTTAAAAAACTTCTTTATTTTCTGTCATTTATAAAACAATTTTTGACTGGACTAGTGAAGTATATTTTCAATAGCATTGCCAAGAAAACAGAGCAACTTCGAATCATAATCTTTGCAGCGTATGCTAGAAAATATAATTTTTTGGTTCAGAAAGAAAGGAATCTGGGAACTAATCTGTCACTATGGCAACGATAGCGTTGACATGGGGATATTCAATTTAGTGAACTGTATACTCATGCAAAGTTTCAAGCAATTTCATTCAATAGTTTGGAAGATATGCTTCATTTTCAAATTGGTCATAATGGTGGGTACACCTTGTGACGTCATAGGTCATATTACACAACCTTGAATAACTCAAGAACGAGATAAGATATGCAAGAACTGTAAAAAGTCATCTCAATTTACGGTTCATATGCCCTTTAAGATCATTTAGAAAATCAGCTTCTGTGTTGTTTATTTTGCGAGCGGTATGGCGCTATCAATTTGATCCGGTTTTATAAATGGGTGGTGTAAAACTGAAAAAATTGATCAGAAGACCAGTATACGTTTTTGTGTGAAATATCGAAGTCGTGCATTTGTTGCCAGAAGTTTTGGTGAGCAAAATGAAGAAAAGGTAGTTTTCCATTTATTTATTTTGCAAAAGTGAATTTAATATTTGTATGTTAAGTTGAAATGAATGAAAAAGGACAGCATCATTCTCACGGAATACACAAGTGTCATCTACTGTGGTAAAATAAAACATCAGGGCCATCATTTAAGCCATTCACGGACATAAAAACCCATAAAAATATTCACAAGTATCGGCGCTAATGGCGATCCCATAGCTACTCCATCAATTTGGTCGCGAAAGGCAGGCAATCACAAATAATTCTTTAATATCCTTTTGGTTTATTGAAAATTTGAGATTGTCAAAAACAAGCTTTTCTAAAATCAAAGGTTTGAAATTTCTCAACAAAAGAAAAATAATCCTTTGAAGTGTAATCATTGGGTACAAGAGGACTTAGAGCAGCATAAGTACTTAGCAACGTTATAATTATAAGCGTTAATTCAAGAAACAATTGGCCTAAGAGGAGGAACAGCTTGATTAGGTTTACGGTGTTTATGTAACTTAGGTAAGCCATAAAACCTGACCGGTTGTGAACCTTTCGGGTAGATGTTACGAAAATTAGTGTAATCTAACGAGCCCTTGTTCTTTATTTTTCTAAGAAAACGTTGAAGTTTAGCTTCTCTGAATATTGTAAGGTCCTTATCTAAACGTTTAAATTTAGACCGATTGTCAATAATTTTGAGGCGAGAGTTCTTGTATACCAGTCTGTCCATTATGACAACACCATTTCCGTTATCAGGCTGGAACATCAGAAACAACGACAAGATTATTACCCTGCATAAGATATGGTATTTCTTAAGAAGATCAGATTTAACACTGAGCCATGTGAGCAAGTTCATTTCTTAGCTGGATGTGATTATCATAACTCTTTATGTAAGGTCACAATGAAATCCCCTTGTTTTGTTTAAGCCTTAGGGTAATTTTGTTTGTCACAATGTTTTGTTTAAGTAATTGGAGCCTGTGCCTCAGGTGTCATGATGCACACATATTATAATAAGTACAATTTAGTGTTTGCTTAGTCAGTTGACGTGCTCTAGTTATATTTGGACTATTGAAGGATTTGAAATGTAGTTTGGATATTAAAAGAACGGTATTGTTAGCAACCTTTGGCCAAGCGGGACCGATATGCAAGTAACATTATTGTTATTTACATAGTTTATTGCTTGGTCACTGTTTCACAGTGACTTGCGTAGTTACCTAGAATTTGTATTGTATTGTTATTTTAGTTTACGACCACATCGATCACTTCATGCTACATCGTTAAAATCACCATAAACCGTCGCATTTGGTTATTCGTTGTTCGGTTACGTTTTAACAATCGAGACATCCGTAAAGTATTCCCTTTTATAAATTTGTGCTGTCGTTAATTAAATAAAGACAAAGTTTTATTGCCATGACATGTCTCAAAGAAAACAACGAATTTCGACCTTCTTGACAGTCGCTGCAGCTACAGTAAAATATCGCCAGCTCTATTCCAGCCATTGGTTATGGACTTAATTCAACCTTTTCGTTCTCGATCTTTGAATATTCAAGTCAAACAATCAATGAGCATTGATGGCACGGCTAGCGCCCCAGCATACTTTGTTCAAACAGATAATCAAGGACATATTTTCGAAACTTTGCCAACGCGCTCATCGCTGAAGAGCGAAACAGGAGCCATAACCGAATCCAGACAGGAAAAGCAGCTAAATTATAAGCCGAGATGGAATTTCTTGAAAAGGAAATAAGACAGTTGCAGTTAGAAAAGGATATCGCTATTGCAAACGCACAAGAGAATGTAATTTAAAAAATTATTGACGAGGAGAATAAGGCAGCTATTAATGCGGAAGTCGAAGGTGTCAAGCAAGAGAAGAACATCGAAAATGTCATGCACGAGATAAGCCTCTCCATGAACCCACTTTCATTACCTTTTGTCCCTCAGTTTGCTGCGCCCTCTCCAATGGGAAATATGAACATGGTCTTTAGAGAAATTGTCAATCTACAAGCAAAACAGACTGAGCTAAGCTCCCCAATAATCAGTTAGCAAAAACCAGTAATTTTCCTGTCAACGAAGCGCCTGTTTTTTTCTTGGGATCCTTTTGAATATCAGTATTTGTCACTGCCTTTGACTCAATAATTTCAGATAAAATGTCTGACAGGGACCGCCTGTATTTTCTGGAAAAATACACGAAGGGCAAAGCCAACGATGTTGTCAAGGACTCTCGCTGTAACTTCGGATAATGCCCATCAAAGGAGGATAGTAGATTCTTAGCTATAGCCGGTATCCACCAGTGTACGGATGGCCACTACGAATCCCTTTGCCGTTGAAGGTTGAAAACATCGCATACAAAACAAGAATATAAGTTATATTAATTATAACAATTTCATTACCCCTAATCCTAACCGTAAAGGCTACCTCAACCGAGGTCCTTTGCTTAGAAGCTTTGAGTATGGAAGTTCTATCTTATTTTGATCCATTCCATCTATCGTAATAGAGAACTGGTGAGGGAGTTGATGACCATCAGCTGCTCTTTTGTCGTAGCACCTTCACTCTGCTCAAGTTTATTAAAAAAATTGTTGGTATTTTATTCATAGAAGAGGATTGGCCATGGCGTCGCTCCATGTGAAATGATAACAATCATGCAACTCATATTCTACCCTTAAAAGCCTGTGGCAAAGCTTATGATCTGTGAAAATGACCATGGAATTATCATGGAATTATCATAAAAATATCAATGGGTATAAATCAGCGTTATCCTTATAGGGAAGGGGGTGTCACAAAAAATGTGGTGGCCAAAGTTGGGCTTAGATAACTTATACTGGAAGGAAAAATAGAAATGGAAAACGCAGCAACAAGAATAAAGATCGACCGATCGCATCGTTCAATTATTTTTAACACCGCGAGTATGTAAGGCTGAATAAGGCTGAATGCAATGGTCAGGAATCAGCATTTCGGAGCAATTTTCCGAAGAAATTGCAAGAATCAGAAAGTCTCTACCTGGAACTAAAAAAAGCAAAGGTGCCTGGAACAAAAGTCGTAATGATCATAGACAAACTCTACATCGATGATCAAGTTTTTAAACCGACATGAATTGTTGCATGGGATTAAATTTCACTTTTGTTTCCTTGTGGTTTATATATACTCTTAAATAAGTCGTAAGATAGATAGTTAAAATGACTACCCTATTGCCATAGTCATTCTACTACTGTTAAATGTTATTCCTGTCTCAAAATGATTGAAAAACATTAGTGTCTTCAATGCTGCATCTGCATGCATAAAATCACTCGAAGCTAACTTCAATCAATACTGACATGAAGAAAATTGATTTATGCCAAAAATGTTCAGAGAATTCCTTACCATTTCAAACGCAAACAGAAGACGAATTTGATATATGTGAAAAAATCTTTCTGATAGTGATATGGAAAGCTAAATCAGCTAAAATTCAATCTAACAGTGATATTGCATCATGTGAAAATAATGAAAATTTGGACATTGCTTTTAATATGAACGCAATAAACTGTAATTACTACCTACCAAACAAGTTAAAAGCAAAAATGTCACAAATAAACTTGGGAAATCATTTTTCACTTTTGTATTGCAAATAAATTTGAGTATAGCCTGAGTATCAGGCTTTCTCTAGGGGGAGAGGAAAGCCTGACACAAAAGCCTGGTTTTGGGCTTTCCGCCCACTTCAAATGACAGGCACTTTGCGAAAAATAGTAGCCAATCAGAAGGGTATAGATAAAACGCGGATTCGGGGTTAAAACACGGATTTGGGGATAAAACGCGGATTTGAGGATAAAAAGACAATGCTAACATAAAACGTTATAATGCGTTTGCGGTTTGGCAATTGTTTTACTTTGTTGTAATACATAATAATTTGCATGCCACCAAATTTAAGCAAATAATACCTATCAACGCGTTGATAAGTACAATTTAATCACTCAGCTTCGTGTACCAAGCCTTGCAAACTGGCTATTATTGAAATTGTTGGAAAAAAAACGAATATCAAATATATTTTGTAACTTCTGTGAAATAAATTTTAGCGGTGTTAAAAACAAATTGTGAGTTGACTATATACGGTGAATAAATAAATCTAAATTAATCAATTACGTGCCTGAAGGTAGTGCAGCAGACCTAATTAATAAAAAGCCTGGAGGCGTCATTGCCAATCCACCATACGATATGACGGTAATCTCTCGAATGAATAGAGGTATTCGAGCAACACCTGGCGGGGAGATTATGTTTAAAGAAGGGAATAATCAGACGTACTTCGTTCCACAAAGCATGGAGGTATTGAATATATTTGTTAATAATAAAAAGGCGCAGAGAAACGTCCGCTAACGACACACTGACGCTGTTGTATTTAAAAGAAACTGATGAGGTAGATGTGGAATCGCTTTGTATATTTCAACCCTGAGTTAATGTTTTGTAAACGTGTAAAATGCAATTTGATTTCAAGTTGTTTACTTGAAGTTAGGCAGAATATAAATATTTAATTATTAGCACATGAACATGCCTTAATTTAATCAATCGCTTGCGAAAGTAGTTGCGAAACACTAACATGTTTATTTTTATTCATTTTGAATTCATGGTATATGTAAATAGCAGCTTGAATTACATGTGTGCATAATGAAAATATTTCATTATCAGGAGTCTGCGTGCAGGCTAATGTATGTGCACGTCGGTCACTTGCGAAGTTTTGAATGTCAACCAAATCGTCACTTTTAAATATAATAATTCTTGGAAAGAACGGTTACTTATAGATGCATGCATTCATATCTTAAAACATGAGCGACGGGCTCGAGCTTGTATACTGGGCAACACTGCATGATTGTATACACGGACAATATCTTATAAATAAATATTCCCAAATTTTAGACGTTGAAACAAGTTTTTTGAAGCGCGCGATCAAGGATATTTTTTAAGAATCGTTCGTCGTCGCAATTCTTTATTAATTAGGTCTGCTGCATCAGGCACGTAATTGATTAATTTAGATTTATTTATTCACCGTATATAGTCAACTCACAATTTGTTTTTAACACCGCTAAAATTTATTTCACAGAAGTTACAAAATATATTTGATATTCGTTTATTTTTCAAACAATTTCAATAATAGCCAGTTTGCAAGGCTTGGTACACGAAGCTGAGTGATTAAATTGTACTATCAACGCGTTGATAGGTATTATTTGCTTAAATTCGGTGGCATGCAAATTATTATGTATTACAATAAAGTAAAACAATTGCCAAACCGCGAACGCATTATAACGTTTTATGTTAGCATTGTCTTTTTATCCCCGAATCCGCGTTTTATCCGCAAATCCGCGTTTTATCTATACCCCAATCAGAATAATATTTTCCGTTGTTGTATACTTCCGGTTCAAGCGATAGTTTATTTCCGGTTTTAAGCGATAGTTTATTTTCTATGGTGTGGACTTCGTTATAAACCAGAAATTCTGCATCATCAAGGGAACCAGAGGTCAGTTGCTTTCTCCAAGAATCAGAGAGCCAACATTCGGCACTCCCAAACAGGATTTCCTTGTCTCTGTGGTTGTCAGAACTGTTCAGTTCTTCAAGCGTTGCAGCAGCTATCCCGCTTGATTTCAGCCTCTCTACTTGTTGTTTTCGAATGAGTTCAAGCGGGCTGACTACAATAACTTTGCAGGTCTTCCTCTCGTCTGTTTTGGTGAACCGGTAGTTGGAAAAAACCTTTGGTAATAACTGGTAAATAAGGCTTTTGCCGAACCCAGTTGGTAAAATTCCCAATACATCCTTGCGTTCTATGGCGAGGCTTTTTAAACACGCTTTCTGCTCGTGTTTCAGCTCTATACACATTGGTCATTTTGCGCGAATTTTCTCCCACTAGCGCGGGCTCATGTTGTCAGTGGTTACATGCGCAATGATATATTTTCTGAAAGCAATGGCGGCTACAAAACCATCAGCGAGCGAGACAGTTTTGAATCTTAGATCACATAGAAATAAGACAGATCGAGGGGAGAAATTTTGGAGCACGTCCATTATAGAAAGGGCAATTCCATGTTTAAATGCACTTGATTTGATTTTTTCAAGTTGCACTATAGTCCCCAGGGACTAATAAATTTATATCTTTGATGTTTGAATTTGTAAGAAATATATAATTTGCAAGGAGTTTTATTCAATAATTTGATTTTTATGACACATTCTACCAAGCACTTCTAAAAGTAAATTCAGGGGTGGAACTAATCAAACTTTAGTCTTTGAAATAATAGTTTTCAAAGTGTTTTTTTGTGAATAGATCCAATTTATATTAACAAATAAACATTGAGAATGAACATTTCGTTAAGTTCTGATATTTTCTATTGATGAAAAAGTCATTTTGACAGATTGTTATTGTCAAATTTCAGATGTAATGTCCGTTACAAAAATCATAAATTTTTCAATGTTGTATCACTAAAAGTGTAGCTAGTACCCTCTACACCCAGATTCTCTTTTTATTGTTGCTATAAGGTGTAATTTTATATTCATTTTTTTGTTCTCCCTTGATTTTCCCACATTTTTCATGTAACGGACATTACGTAACGGACATTATGTAACGGACATTACAATACCAATCATGTAAATTACCAACCACAGATATCCCATATCTATGAAATTAACCTTGCAAATAATTATTTATGCTTGGGTAGCTGTGCTTCGTGATGGAGTGGTTACTCAGCCTGTATTTTGTAGTGAGTTTTACAGATGACAGATGAATGCTGTACATAGTGAAGGAATAGCGAATTATGGGAAAGCCTAAATCCCCACGAACTCGCATGAGAGAGTATAGAGAAAGAATAAAGAAGAACAAAGAGCAAAAAGAGGAATTCCTTGGGAAAGATAGAAAGAGAAAGCAAGCTGTCAGATGGAAGGAGCGAGAATGCGATATGAGTTCTGATGTGAAGTGTCACAGAAAGAAGCTCAATAGGGAAAGGGTTTCAAAGTTCAGAGCCAAAAAGAAGATTGAGAAGGAAAATGTATCAGCCTACTCTACACGGAGATCACTGGGAAAAGCAGTGTCTAGAGCTTCTAAATCCCTTCCCTCTAGCCCTAGAAAGAAGAAAGTGGTTGTGAAGCAACTTGCAGAGAGGGTAGGATTGCTTAAATCTACTATTAAGTCTAAACATGTGACAAGTGAGGAAACTGTGAAGAAAATTGAAGAGTTCTATAGCCGTGATGACATTTCGAGACAGGCCCCAGGAAAGAAAGACTACATAACAGTCTGGAGAAAGGATAAGAAAATCAAGCTACAGAAAAGACACATGTACTACACCATCAAGGAAACATACTCACTTTTCATGGTAGAATACCCGGATGTAAAGATAGGAAAATCAAAATTTGCTGAGCTTAAGCCAGTTAATGTTCTCCACAGGTCCGAAACCCCAAAAGATGCTTGTCTTTGTATTTATCACGAGAACATTATTCTGTTATGTAATGTATACCACAAGGTAGTGCCTACTTTCCCACCTTATTCAAGCAGCTTTTTGTCAAATCTGGTCTGCTCAACTGATTCTGAGAAATGTATGGCAGGGAATTGTGATGCATGCTCACAGAAAATTGGCTCTTGGTTTGATGGTTTTCAAGGATCAGAGCTGAATGAAGATATTTCCTGGTGTGAATGGGCACGAGAAGAGGAGAACAACCAGCCAAGTCATTCCAGGAGAAATAATTCTGCAAGTGTGTCGTCAGTGCCAAAAAAGGTGATGAAATGTTGTAGGCAAGGAACAGTGCTTGCAGCAATTGAAAGTCTCAAAGAGAAGTTGCCCACATTCTTGCTGCATGTCTTTATCAAGAGGGAGCAGAGCAACTGCTTCCAAATGAAGCTACTGAGCATCCCAAGTGGAAGTGCGGTTGTCCAAATGGATTTCAGTGAGAATTACACCTTACAACACCAAGGTGAAATTCAGTCTGCATACTGGAACCAGAGACAGCTCACTGTATTCACTATCTGTGTGTGGATGCAGAAAGAAATGCAAAGCATGGTTTATGTCAGTGATGAGCTCGACCACGACAAGATAAGTGTCCTAGTCTTCATCCATAAAGTGTTGTCCCAATTAACCACCGAGAATGGCATCAAGAAAATTGATATCTTCTCAGATGGGCCTTCTTCTCAGTTCAAGAATCAATATGTTTTCAACACTCTTCCTTTCCTTCTTGAACACCACCAGCTTGACTGCCTTAACTGGAACTTCTTTGCAGCTTCCCATGGCAAAGGAGCTGTAGATGGTATAGGAGGAACAGTAAAAAGGAATGTTTGGATGGAAACCCTTAGCAGAAGAGAAGTGGTAAATACACTGGAGGACTTTTGCAGAGTTTCCAAGAAGAAAGACCAGAAGGTCAATGTCATTTCAATGTCAGCTGATGACATCAAAGAATGTGCAAGAGAAATGGCACTTGAGAAAATCTTCAGTGTTTCCACAGCTATTCCTTCCATCAAGAAGATGCATTTTGTCACAGCTTCAGGTAATGGCACAATCCAATGCAAAGAATTCACCAACAAGCAAGACCCTGATGTCCCTGAACCATCTGACGAGCTGGCAGAAGTAACCGAATCTACCCATGAGTCAGAATCAGATGAATGGTATGAGAAGCATTGTCAGAAACATGCACCACCACCAAAGGTCGATGTGGGGGATTTTGTCATCTGCTGTTACGAAGAAGAATTGTTTCCTGGAAAGGTTACCAAGGTGTATTCTGGAGGTGCCACGGTAAAGGCTTTTGAGAAGTGTGCTGGAGGATGGAGGTGGCCAAAACAACTCGATGAGATTGATTATTTGGACCAAGACATAAAAACAAAAATTCAGTATCCGGAACCTGTTAACAACCGCGGAACCTTCAGAGTTCCTGAATTGGAGAGCAAATGGGGGATCTAAAGACTATCGTACGACTAACATGGATCTGAATGACTATGAACTGAGTTGATCTTTTCAACCTTCTTACAAGATTTCCTGATTTGAAAACATCTTAACATGTTGCTTTCTTATAGACTGTTGCTATTTTATAGCCAATGGCAAATAATTTTTAAAAGTATAGTTTTTTTACTATTAATTCCATTATTTGCTTAGAACCTTGTGATTGCCTATTATGTTTGCAATGTACAGTATAGCACATATCTTAAAATGCCATTTTTTCATAAGAAACAAATATTAAACAATGTGGGACAAAATTGTAATGTCCGTTACGGCTTCTCTGTAATGTCCGTTACACATAAATTTATAATTTATTCTACAAATAGTTAAACATTAATCCTATAAGTACATATATATTTAAAGTATGTATATATAGATTTACACTTTGTGTGTTTTGTTGTGATAATCATTGTAATTGAGAAGATAATTTTGTTTGAAAAAGAGTAAAAAAGGCATGTCTTTTCTGGAGTAATGTCCGTTACACAATTGTATTTGTTGATATTCGACATTGGGCAAAATATTAAAAAAAATTATTCAGTTGTACATCACCTTCTGTTATTCAATTATTGAAATCTCCAATTTATAACAAATTATGACAGTGAACAATAAACAATATATCAACTTATTGCACAACATTTGCCAAACCATGTAATGTCCGTTACATGGAATCGCCCGAAATGAAATTTTCTGTGGAAGGTGAATGGATGAAGAGAGTGCGGGTTGCGAAACAGAATCCCAACTATGGAATGGGAGAGATGGATGGGTTACTTGAGGAAGTTGTGGGCAACACAACAAGCTCGAGATGGCTGGCCCACTTGTTGATTTATACCTCAAGCAGATTGGTTTAGCTATGAAAAACAAGCTGTCTCATTCCAAAGCTACCGGCTTGATGAATCCACTCAACATGTTTATCCAGTGGGCAATCTATCGCCATGTAGTCACTCTGGCAGTGGTGTGAGTACTCGTTACAATTGTAACGCGTTACCGTGTACTTGTTGCATTTGTAGTAATTTTAACCGGTAATTAATTACTTTTTTGGCAAAGGAACGAAAAAGGTAATTAATTACAAAACAAAGGAACGCGTTCTTTTGCAGAAGAAAATTACAAATTCCTTTCCTTAAATCTCTCATAAATATAATAAATGTTATTTACCATAGAAAAATACCTATCGACAGACGAAAAACGTGGAAACATGCTTAAGTACATAGGTATTATGGCTGATGCTATGGCTAAAGGCCTTCTTGAAAATAGAGCACACCCTGGGGGCTGGGGACGAGGTTGTCCCCGTGCACACTCAACACGTGTCAAAAGGTCATTTGACCCGTTTCTGGATTAATTCAAAAGCAAAATCTCAGAGGTTAGTATCAATATGGCAGAATATTTATAAACGATCGTTGTTACCAATGATACGGACGAGTTAAACAACGATCTGCCAATCTCGTAACCAGAGCACAGCCCAAAGCCTGAATGTGTAGAAGCTGAAGCCATTGTTGTTGTGGACAACAAATTTAATTGTTTCTATTAATAATGCAATATTTCATAACTATTGTTGTTAAATGTTAAAAGTTAAAATCCAACCTAATTCCTCTCATTAAACCTTGTCTCATTTTCATTTATGGTGTGAGGAATTTATTTGGCACAAGGTCGACATTACGACATTTAACGTAAAGGAATTTGTAATTAATTACTTTTTTCGGAGAGTAATTTTGTAATTGTAATTAATTACTTTTTAAGAGTGGTAATTGTAATTAGGAATTAATTACTATTTGAAGCAAGTAATTGTAATTAATTCCTTTTTGAGGGGTAATTTTGCAGCCCTGCACTCTGGTAAGGGGTTATGGTGGAGATGTGTCGAGCAAGAGTGATGGCTCGAAGCATTATGCAACTGTGGCAAATATGGACAGTGCAAAAAAACTTTTCTCGCCCGCCAGATTTTCCGGAGAAAGTCTCCTCGCTTACCGCCATTTCAAACGAGTGCCATCAAAGACACCAGGCCAGAAATTGCTATACGTTTATAACGGCAGAAGTGTTGTTGCAGTTACAGGTAACACACCACTGTGTTTAGATTATAACACCATAAAAGAACTTGTAACGCTTTCGTTTTATGTCCAGCGATATACTGCTGATAATTTTGTTGTTGATTCCAGCTTACAAGCCCTTATGAATCAGCAACCCATGTAAACAGTTTATTTCAAGATTTGTGTGTATTATTGATATATAAATGTATATAGTAAATAATAGAAGCTTTCTCTTTGATTATGCCTGGCATTGGACTTATGCCATATATTTGTTACAAACGCTGCATGTATTAAACAATGTATTGTACAGTGTTTGTCATAAATATACAGGCTCAAGTTTAATGCCAGGCATTATTGAAGAGAAGTCCCTTTATTAACTCCCATGAAGATAAGTCAAAATTGTTTCTTGCATTCTTATTGCAATGGCTTTATCTCAGGAAAAAGCTCTGAAGAACAATAGAGAATAGCAGCTGTTTTACATAGTTATCCCGGATTGTCCCAGGGACAATATATACCATACCGGTTTCCAATATATACAATATTGGATACCTACAGTATATAATGTGAAACAGCTATTATGGTCTGTTGTTATTTTATTCTTGAGAGATTTTTCATATAAGAGAAAGCCTTTGAATGAAGAAATAAAACTGACTCAATTGAGCATAAGCCAACTTCAGTGTATTGAAGATGTTGCAGTGGCAACAAATACTTTTAAAAGCTTGTTTATATACAAGGCCGGTATTACTGGGTCACTTTATTATTATGCAAGATCATTTTGCTGCCTGGTTTCAGATTATAGAATAACTGCTAGGTAAACTGACCTGGTAGATTGATCAACATGATAAAAAGAACATAATGTATGAATTTTAATCAATGTAACATCTCTTATGAAGAGGCATGTAGTTTGGCTGATGTGACCAGTAAAACAAAATACTATTTTTGCAACTGCAATGTATTCACATATATACTGTATATATATACTGTATATACACACCATTTACACAGAAATAATTATATACAAATTTGTTTTCAAAGTTCAACTCTCTTTAATTATATCCAATTTACAATTCATATAAAACAAGCTCTATAATTGCTTATTCATAGTCAAATCTGTTCCCAGGGCATTAGAAGGGGCAAGATATAGTGCTGTGGATACATTGTTTCAAGTGTTAGGGCCATCTCTTTGTCACATACAGACTTAAACACACTTGCACTCAGTCTGTCACATGTTCCCATGTTCGGCACCATCTTGTTCTTACTAATGCTCTTGGGTCAAAGTTGAATATATATTGGTACATGTATTGGATTATTGCTATCTATGTATAATGTCTATTTATCAGCAACTTGTGCTGAGTCTATAATAATGTTCTTTTGACCAATATAATTATAGTGAAGTTTAGTTAAAATATGTATTATAGCACATTACAAATTTAAATATAATAAATTTCATTTGAAAATGGTACAGGACATGTATTTGTGTATCAAACCAATTCCTGTGTAGACGGACTTTAATTAATAATTTTACTGTGGCCAACACTGGATGGTTTTACTTGCAAAGAGTGGGTTAACTAACTTTACTAAAAATTAATTGTTAATCCCCCATAATTGACCCAAAATTAAAATAAGGTGACCAGGCAAAAACATCCTGGATAAGTATGTGATCATATAGTTTTCCGGTACCTGTAAAGAATTGTTTAAATTTCTGTGGAGTCTGATCATCAAGTGTAAAATGCTCAAGTGGTTTCAACAAGTTTCAACAGATAAAGCACCAGAGAGTCTCTTAACTAGGTGTTCTTTCCCCCAGTTGAACTTAAGCCTCGTTTTTTTAACTCGTCTCGTAATTGCTTAACAGACAATTGTCTTGGGTTAAAGTTAGACAAATGACTTGTCTCTAACACATGTACAGATTTAACATGTGCATCACAAGATATATCATCAGGATATCTATCTTGGCAAGAAGGACAACAAACAGGTTTTAAGATGTTGATTATCGGGTTGCTTAGCCAACCCATTTCTGCACATTGCATGACATCCATGCAACTTTCACAGAAAGAACACATGCAAAGATCACTGTTCTTTTCCCTTCCACATTCACAACTGGAAGGAAGTTTTAAATGCTCTGGATGCCTAGAGTCGTAGTGGGAAATATATGTTGAAGGAACAGGATGATGCTTTGGTAAGTAAAAAGCTCTTACATAATTGGCCCTCATAACTTGCCACCATTTGCCCAAAGAACCTGTGGACTTTGACCGGTTGGTTAAGGCAAGGTCATTTTTCACACCAGCATGTTTTGATTCTTTTGCTTGAAGTGAGATAATGCCATACCCTATATTATACTTCTCATAGAGTAGAGAAGCATGGTATGGTAAAGCATATCCCATTGTCCAGACAGTAATATTTACAGATGAAGGGAAAAATAGTGCTAAAAGATGAAAATAGTTTGTCAAATTCCCCTTAAGCTGGGCTATTTCTACTGAATTAGTATTGACTTTATTAAAAAGAGTCCCAGCATTTCTGAAACATTGCATTGCTTTTCCTAGAGCTTGCCTCTTATGTTTTTGAGCTGAGGACTCATTGGCTGTCTTTACACCATCGACAAGTCTGTAGCCATACCTTGCCAGAGTGCTTATAAGTCTTGTGGAAAGATTATTGCTCCTATGCGTTGTGTCATCATAATGCTCCCTTATTGAGCGAGCAACAAAAGAAAGACCACAACCGGGATTACCATTAGCACTTGGCTCAACAATGGTAACAGGACAACTTAAAAGCTTCAAAAAAAGCTCCATTAATCCCCTCTGTAATGCCTCCTTATAAATAAGGTTAAGCAAATGTTGCCAAGCATTAATCTCACAATGCATAGGCCTGAGTCTTAGAAGGTCAGCAAACACCCCAATTCGAGGTAGACCATTCTTGGCAATAAAGTCAAGTTCTTTGCTATGAACTTGAGCTGGTGTAAGACTTTTAGAAAGTCCATTTCTAAACGATTCAAGTTTAGACTCCCATCTTTTCTTCGCATTTGGTGGTGCCAGGTATCAGTCTCAGCAAAGCCAATTGTCTGCCCCAATTTGTCAACAGTACACCGATGGCCGTATATATTGATGATATTTCCCTCAAGGATCTGCATCTCATCAGTGTGTTGTTTCCAGAGACATTCCATTACTGGGTCCTTCTCTGACACACTCAAACAATTAAGCAAGTAATGACAATCCCTACTTCTAACCATGCCCACAAAAGTACACCCTTTACGACCCATAAATTTCTTCCTCTGAGCTGCTTGGTGGTGATGGCAAAATGCAGTTCTGCAATGGAAAATTGTTTTTCAAATCGTAACTGTAACTTCTATTGTAAATTGCTGAAATTACACTTGGGGTAAGGAAGTCTTCGGAGAGATCAAGTACTCCTGACAGTTCAGCAACTTCTCGGAGATTATCTTCGGTCAATGGTAGGCCTGTAATATATAAGTTGTGAACTATGTTCAGGTAGGTTATACATACTGTGCAAAATGAACAATTTAAATTTAATATCATGAATGTTGACATGGATAATTATATGTTACAAAATGCTATCCTTTCAGGGATACATTACAGTTGTGCCAATAGACACATTCCGAAAACGTGAAGGAAACATTCATTTGATAACTTCCTCAAGATTTTAACAGACTTCCCTACATAATCCAAATGTTTCTTTCGAAATAACCAATCAGAATTTATTTAGTTATTTAGGTCACTAAAAATGTGATTGGGAATTCCATCAGATAGGACCGTTTCTTTCTGTGCTCTAATTCTGTGTGAATTCCAAACACTTTCTCTAAAGGTGTCAAGCTCATTCTGTACCAATGGCACCATAAAAAAATGCAAGAAGCATTCTGGGAAAGCAAAAAGCATAAAAATTTACAATAATTATGACACAATGTTGACCTCATTAATTAAGTTATTAATCCATTACTGGCAGTACCCTACCACTAACAAACAAAACACATTGCCAGCTAATGGGTTAATAAAGAAGACCAGTGGAAGACAACTTTATTATAGACTGTGCTACAAAATATCTTATAACAGATATAAAATGGCAATTATTTCTTTGATGCAAACCCTATGCCTGACTCTGTATATGCTCATTTATGGTTAAAATTATGGAACTATAGCACCATAAAAAACATCCTAAATTGTAGGAAGTCTATAGTAACCAGACTTTCAATTAACTCATTAAAGGCCACACTGGTTTCTTTACCTGTCTATTTCATTGCCTGGGTCATAATGCCATCTATCTTTTAACCACCTTAATTGCTCGATCAAAAGCATTAAAATAAAATAATTATAACTCTATATTACCTGTAGGCTATTAGGCTATATACCTGTGTACAAATATACCTGATTAGATGTGGAAGGGCCATACACAACTGTATCTTCTGGATCCATATCATCATCATGTTTGCTTCTTAAAAATGCATGCATTGTAGCCATGGTCCCCGTTTCTGTACCTTTGTCTAGCCGAATGATGGAAGCCATGACCCTGCTCTCGAATAAGTATTCCAAATACCACCGTCCAATTATCTGTGGATTAGAATTACTGATCCAAACACGTAACCACAGCATCTTTCTACTGGCTGTATCAAGGCAACCATAAATAGCTAATGGAAACGTCGAGTTTTGGTAGCCCATTAGTTTGTCGTGGCCGTCTAACGAGTGAACCCAGTTGGATCCCTTTGTCGTAAAATTACCTTTCCTTCTAGCTTTCTTTGCACCAATACCGCCACGATTATGAAGTCCTTCAGGATCTAAAGCGTGCATGACGTCGTATACCTGGTCTCACGTGACATTTAGATCATGTTCTTGTCTGATCTTTCCGTGCATTGCCCGGTAACCTAACAGCTTGCCAGGTCCTCGTAATTCTTTCCCCACAGCGTCCATGACGTCTGCGACACCAACATTGTCGTCGTTGTAGTATATTTCGAAGTATCTTAGACGCCTGTCTAGGGTACGAAGGCTCCAGGTGTACTGAGGAAAGTTGCATATCATAAAATCCAATATTTCAGATCGCTGCAAACTTTGCTTGACGTATTTCTCCTGCACGATTTTAGAATTTCGTCTTCGACCCATTTTGCACATCTATTGTCCGCCATGTTTTGCTTTTATCTCGTACCCAGGACCTAAAGACGTGACCGTGACGCAAAGGATCATGGTAGTGGCAGCGCTCGCCGATAAAAAAAGGATTTTGATTTTATTTTAAATTTATATTTCCTTTTTATTTTGCTTTTGTTTTAATTTCAATTTCAATTTGATTGTGTTAAAATGTTTTTAAAAAAATATTTGTTTATAAACAATTACCTAATAAAAAATACGAAAAAGTATTGGCAGTTCTCGGCCACCATACACCCAGAGTTGCACACGTGATGAGCGCTTGGGCGACAGCTCTCTTATAGTCTAGAACAGACAGATTGCCCCTCAAGTTTAGAGTAGGCAATCAGTGCATGTACGATTGTTCGGTCAACATTACCAAAGAAGATCCTATGCCACCACTTTTTTGACTTTCTACTAAGGCCTTGGACAGCACACAACATGTCGGCTATATCAACTCCACCCATGTGTTTGTTGTAGTCTACAACAGCATCAGGACAGGGGAACACAGACTTGGAGCCATCTTTCTGGGTTCTCTGAACTGAGGAAATCTCTGTCCCATGGAAGTTGGACAGAACGAAAACAGACTTGTTGTCTTCCCACTTGAATAATACAAGACCATCTTTCGACACACGAAAATCACTTTCTCCACGATCAAGGTCTTCATCCAAGCCAACAGGTAGTCCTTTACGGTTCGTCCGTATTGTACCAGCAGCATGAACACCATTCACTTTGAAGATACTCCAACAGTGGAACAGATGTGAAATAGTTGTCAAAATAAACCTCATGGTTTTTGTTGAACAAATCATCAGTCATTGTTTGGACAACTTTCTCACCAAGACCAAAATTGCAAGATTCATCATCTTTCTTGACAGATGATTTACTGGCATCAGCTACTTTCCCCTGATATCAAACTTGCTAACGTATCCATCCATGTCTGCTCTCATCCACAGTTTATATCCATGCTTTATTGGTTTCAGTGGATTGTATTGCTTTATGGAATGCCGACCTTTGAACAATATCATACAGTGCCGATCGCCAGTAAGGTATCCTCCACTATAACGAGTACTCGTTTTACTCGCTACACTCGCGAGTGTTGCGAGTCACCAAAAGATCAGGAAACTGTCAATAGATTATGAAAGAAGTAATCAAAGCGATTAATGTTACTGCGTAATAAATGAAAATAACGAAATTGTTTAATTCGGATAAATTGTTTAATTCGGATAAATAACAATCAAACCTTGACTCCCAGTTACTGTAAACTTCCATGTTGACCTCGACATAGAATGCCCCCAAATAATGAGCCTTCTCGCAGGCTAACCTCGACATTTGTAGCGTATCCAACGAATGTTTGCCATGGAGTTTTTTCGAGAATTGCCTAATTCGACTCCTTGATCGACTGTCAATGTTTATCGGCGTTGTGTTTACGTTCCTTGCATATATTACCGAAACATTGGCGAGTGATACGCTACAAATGTCGAGGTCAACATCGAAGTTAATACAGTAACTGGGAGTAAAGGTTTGATTGTTATGAATCCGAATTAAACAATTTGAAACACGGGTCACTCGCGGATCAACGATAAACTGTGAGTATTGTTTATTACTTTTATAAAACCTTTAACGTCTACATGCATGCGTTAAAATATTTATTAATATCTTTAAGTCAAACTTCTTGACAGAGCGTATTCATAAAACCCGTCGCCGTCAGACGCTGAAATATATTCAAGTGCTCTCTTGATATTCCTTGTTTAAGCCTTCGTTGTTTTTTTATGACGCAGTAACATTAATCGCTTTGATTACTTCTTTCATAATCTATTGACAGTTTCCTTATCTTTTGAAGACTCGCGAGTGTAGCGAGTTGCGAGTCAAATTCGGTGTTGCTGGAGGTGTGAGTACGCCACTCGCGAGTGGAGGATACCTTACTCGCGATCGGCACTGTACTTTCATCAATACTTTGCCTTCTGGACAGATTGTAGAGCTTGGTATATCTATTGTTGATTGCCTCAATCAGTGGGCGAAGCTTCTACAATTTATCCTTGTTGCCATCTGGAATGCTGTTGTTGTCGTTGACATGTAGGTTGGATAGGATTTGGGCGAACCTATTTCTTGTCATTGTTGAAGAGATAAACGGCACACTTAGGTCTTAGTCGTTTTTCCAGTAGTCGGTCCAGGATGGTAACTTGTGGTATGCCATAATTAAATTGATTCCAAGGAAACCAAATAGTTCCTCTCGGGTTACAGGTGGGATGGATCTCCGTTTCTGGTCGATGTAGCGGTTAGTTTTAGACAGTATTTTGTCAATAATTTCCATGTCAAAATACTGAAAGAAGATATCAGCAGGTGTGTGGCAATCAGCAAATTCTTCTATAACTGGACCTAAATGAGAAGAGATAAATGACAATCATAAGATGTTAATATATCAGTTACATTAGCTTTGCTACACAAATTTGAAGCATGGGCAAAAACATGACATACTGTAACCTTCGATAAATGTCAAAAATTCTTCCTTGGCATGGGAGCCTCGTTCTTGTCAATCAAGACAACATACTTCACCCCACATTGGCTCACCCCTTCACAAGAGTGAGGCTTCATGGCCAAGGAGGGATTTGTGATGTAATTATCATGTATTACTATCTGTTTACCTTCTGGACGGTTGACTGGACTTTTCTCTGTTGAGTTGTCAATTTTCTTCCATCTACAGCTTGCAATTTCGACCAACTTTGGTATTTGCGACACAGTAAACTTTTGTCCCTTGCTTGCCAGGAGTTTTTGCAATTCCTTGATTCGATTTGCTGAAAGCGGGTAAGAAGGTTTCTTCTTTGACAAAAAATCCTCAACCATCTTTATTTGTTCCTGAACTGTCTGTTCATTGTTTTTATCATTGGCATTTCTTCTTTGACGTTTCTTTTCCTGAACTGTCTGTTCATTGTTTTTATCACTAGCATTAGTTCTCTGACGTTTCCTTGGTAATTTCTCTTTTGGCTTTGGTGTTCTAGTATTTGGTGTATCTGCTGTATTTGTTTCTGTCGTTGATGTTTCTGCTGGTTCACTGACATCAATTTCATCATCAAGAGGGATATAGTTGGCGTCTGATAAATCTATATCCTCACCAGATGACTCGTCAGTGATATCATTGTTGTCATCAGGGATGTCTTCCCACATATCCAAAACATCCTCAACATGGTACTTCTTTGACCTTTCCATTGCAAATATACAATCTATCTGAAATTTAGAAAACTTTCTTATTATCATCGAATAATGAAACCAATTATATATGACTGATGAAAACAACAAATTGATAATACTGTTGGGACTTACAAGTCACAAAACAAAAAGCGCTATTTCCTAACATTGGTTTTTTATTTTCTACAAAAAAAATCACATAGAACTGTTCATAACAAGGAACCTAGCACACAAAAAAATTCCCGTCCCTCAAAACATTCGACAAGATTGTAAAAATCGATTAAAAAAATGCTCACCTTACCTTACACGAGGCAAATATTGAAGACTGCCATTTTGAATTATATATGCAACCGCTGAAAAAATATTGCATACCCAAATTCTGTCCCAGACTCTTGATTACATTCACACTGTTGGTTCTAGAAGATTTTCTGATCATATTTTGTTGTGGGACTTTAAAGTCCTGTCGGTAAACAAAGGGTTTGAGTTTCTGCTAAATATCTTGTGAAGTGGACTTGCTCTGGGGAAATGTTTATCGATGAGCTGCAGGAAGTTCTGCGCAATGTTCGTTCTGACAGTTTTACTATAAGGGGGTTGAACCAGATGACATTTCGTTGGCGATTTCTCCTCGAAGATGGTGGGGTGGGATGATTGTTGCCAGAATATTGTAGTGAAACGTTATAGTTGCTACGGCCGAGAGCACTTTCATAAAATGGTGCGGAAGAATCAAAAGAAAGATGACTGATCGGATGAGAGGGTAGAAATGCGTTTGAAGGTGGATGGTTAGATTGGCTATTTACGTAAAGCGGGTCGTTTGGTTTTAGGTACGGCGAGAATTTCCCGTCTCGCAGATTTAGTGTAACATCCAGAAAGTTGAAAGTTGACGACTGACTTCTGCTGTTATCCTTAAGCCAAGCTCATTAAAAATGGTGTGCAAATCTTTTCTAGCTTTGTCATGGTGGCCTCGCACTCGTGCCCCTCAATAACGCTAATCTGTCGTAACTCTATAGCCCTACGCTTTCTTTACCAAATTTAATTGCTAGCTTTGTTAAGATAAAGAGACCGACAAGTTCGCATATCTCGGCACCGTCGTACAGGTGTACTACTGTCGCTGCCCATGGTGACGTTGAACAAAGATTCGTTGTTTCTTTTTATCCATGGTACATTACCGTTGAACAATAGAGATTTACGAGCATGTTGAATGATAGCTATATGTTCATCTGGGATAGTAGTCAGAGTTTTCGCCCATAAAAGAACACTGTTTAAGAGATCTTCTGCAATTGATGTTCTTCGAAAAATTGATATCGATACAATTGACTCACTACCTTGAGTCAAATAAATTGCTATCAGAATGTCAGGCGGGATTCAGGAAAAAAAGCTCTACACAAACGGCATTGTTGAATGCCACTAATAAATGGTATTTTAATATGGACAAAGGTCATCTGAATGGTATTATATTCCTTAACTTAAAAAAAGCCTTTGACTGTGTAGATCATGACATTTTGATAAGGAAGTTAGCACTGTACGGAATAGAAGGAATCACGTTAAATTTGTTTCGCTCATATTTAAGTAATAGAATCCAGATGTGCAAAGTAGATGGAATAATCTCGCAAAAGAAAGGTATTCGTTGTGGTGTACCACAAGGCTCAAATTTAGGGCCACTTTTATTTCTTATTTATATAAATGATTTACCGAATTGCCTGAGACGATCAAGCGCTAGTATGTTTGCAGACGATACAAATTTGACGACTGATGGCTCTTCTATATCCGATGTGCAAGCAAATTTGAATGAAGATCTAGAACACGTACATCAATGGTTGCTAGCAAATAAGCTTACTTTAAACAAGAAAAAAACAGAATATATGATTGTAGGATCCAGACAAAGACTAAACAACATCAACAATGACCCAAATATTGAACTTGGCGAAACCAACATAAAACGTGTTCGTGAAACTAAAACACTTGGTATCATTGTTGATGAACAATTAAAATGGAAATCACATATAGGGACTGTTGTGACGAAAGTTTCTAAAGGAATAGGAATGATTAGACGTATGAAGGACTTTGTACCAAAAAATACACTGATTTCGGTTTACAATGCAATAGTTTTGCCACACTTTGACTATTGTAGCCTGGTTTGGGATACTTGCGAAAATTATTTGCAAGAAAAGCTACAAAAAATGCAAAACAGAGCTGCAAGAGTCATTACTGGTAAAACATATGATGTCAGATCTGTTGAAATATTAAGTGAACTAAATTGGAAATCATTGGTAGAAAGACGAAATGAAAATAAAGCTGTTTTCATGTACAAAATAAGAAAAGGAGAATGCCCAGAAAGCATTTCCAATGTATTCAATGTAACGAACAACCAACAATACAGTCTTCGCAGTAATAATTTAGATTATGCATTGGAAAAACCTAGAACAAATTTTCTTAAAAAAAGCATAAGCTATAGCGGTGCAAAACTGTGGAATGAGTTACCAAATCACCTTAAAGATAATATCTCTTTAAACAAGTTCAGGACTCAAATCAGAGACGGAAACACGTAACATTTTTAATTTTTTTCATTTGTTAATAGTACTTTTTTATGTGTGTAAATAGTGTTAGTATATTTTCGTGTATTTTTTTTAGTAGTACGGCTCCTTGGAAAACAGACTATTTAAGACTGAAGGACTACCGTATGTAAATAAGATTAAATAAATAAATAATAAATAAATAATAAATGGATAAAATTCGACGATATCAAATGGAAGGAACATGTGGTTAGGCTTGTTATTAATAGCTTGGAACCAGTTGGTAACAGATTGGGAATTTTTCCACTGGTTGACATCAATGGATGATCTGATGCTGTTATTAATACTATCGAGGATGACTTTACTTACTTTCCCAAGTTCACTTTTAGCTGGGTTTATTAGACGGCATTTCGGATTGGAAGAAATGTTATCTTTATGGTCTTTTAGAGTGATGCTTCGCTTAGCCATAATGTCCACGCGAAGGTTTTTCAAGCCTTCTAACTTGTATTTGTGTGAATGTATTGACACATTATTGTAATCATGTACGGCAAAGTTTAATAAAAAAAACAAATTTGCAGTGATGTATTGCATGTGAAATTAAATTGTACATGTATATAATCAATCAACCTAATTAAATGTTTAACAAGAAATATACAATATAATAATTATTACTTCTGTGATATCTGCTTGCAGAAACAATGTTGCCCAGGAATGAATTGATGTCTTGAGTAGCAGTGGAACCACCTCCATAATATTCTTTAATATAGGGAATAAATCTGGTTTCAAGTATTCGTCAAGATCAATTCTGCTTATGGTGATAGGACGGAGACTACTTCATGAATGCCGATTTTTGTGTCCCGACACAAAATTTTGGTTAGGATTATAGCTGTGTTGGGGACAGGTTTACATGAAGTAACCAGCTTTAGTCATACATGAAGTACCTGCCGATAGGACTGTCCACCAAATTCATGGCCAGAAATTGAGGTCGCGCATGAGCATTTGTGACAAGTCAATCTTGAACTTTTGAAGATATTTTTATGTATGGAGAGTATAGCAGTTTCAAGTGTAAATCACGTTTACCTGACCAGAAAATTGTATTTTTAAAATGTGTCGTCTAACATTTAAAGAAAAAGTATTATCTTATTCGATGGAAGGGAACATGAGCATAATTTATGATATTTAAGTGCAGGAAATGGAAACAACATTTTGTGTTATCGCAAAGAAAAAATAACAGCGGCAATAACGTTTTTGCTAAATTGACCCAAGTTTTCCGTACTTTATTGTTTCTAGAGCAGCATTCAATTTCTAACGTTAAAATGTGTCATCTACGTTTGAAAGAAGAAGGTAATGATTATCGTTTCATCCAATGTCCAGACAATTTTTCGGTAAACAAGATACAGGAAAAACTACTTAAAAAGGTAGTTTTTCGAGCTAACTAACTTCGAACGGAAGACATATGTTACATTAAATCAAAGAAAATATATTGCCTTGAAGTAATTTTTTAAAACCATGGCATTCACGATATTCTGTACAAGATAATGGACATAAAAACTCCTTAAAACAAGCTTCGTTACTAATAGTCTTATCCGTTCATACCTGAAAACTCTCTTGTTTATTACACACAATCAGTTTGACAGCTTGTAGAACCAATGTAGCTCATTTGAAGAGAAATAAGGTATCAAAAAACTTGAAAAACCATGTCTTTTTCACTTTTTCCTTGCCATATTTTTATGTGCAAAGCCGCTGAGCAGAGGCAGATTCAGTGTTTCTAACACGTATTTTCATTGATCGACTTGTTTGTTTTTAAAGATATAAAACTATATGCGATTGGTTTAAATTAATGAGCTAATATCCATGACAACAGAGGGGACGCCAAAATTTCCTGGGAAATTCGAACAACCCGCGGCTTCATTAAATAACATCAGAATTTCGACCTTAAAATTCTTTATCCGCCGTGTGTTGTACATTCTATTAGTCCATGTAATAACCCTTATTCTGAAATTATGGAGGAAAATGAAAATGTTTCTCCGTTCTTAATTAAAATATGCACTGAAGCTCCCAAGAATCAGTTGCGTTATGTCCATCACCAAGCATCTATTGGCAATCAAGTATTGTGGTGGCTGGATATCCCTTATCCGCTCTTACGTTCTTTGTCATATTCTGGTCAATATGTCGAAAAACTAAACTCTGAATTGCCAGAAGTATTATTGCCACTGAAAACTCCTAATAACAGGATAGAAGAAAACTTGCGAGTGAAAGTTTGTGCCGCTGTGAGAGAATACAAAGTCGCACAAAGATATGGGGGACGCAGTGACAAAACAAAATTAGATGAGAAAATATACAAGCTGTCCGTGCTTTCTTCTGAAGTTGCATGTATGTCCGATTTAAGGAAAAATAATGAAAATTCGGTTCGAGAATGGCAAGAAAAATACGAAAACCTTGAACAAGAAAAACAACGCCTTTACGAACAAATGGTGGAAGAGGTCAAGCATGGCCAAGATTTAAGACAATGTGTCAACACATATGTCGCGGCGAATGGTTTGTCTTGTCGAGGGTCGAAAATTGCAGATATTCAAACAAAATCGGGAAAAAACAAGAAAATTAAAATTGTGAGAGACAGGGCCCAACAAGCGTTGCATTTCCTCGAGCTTTTTGGACTGAGAGTAGAAACCCTGAAGGTGAAAGACGACAAAGGAAAGAACTACAACCTCGACCTTGGTTCAGGAGCTCCTGGGCAGCTAGACGATGTAGATGTAAACCGTCCTTCAAATCTTTCGGGCTATGATGCTTTGTCGGAAACCGAGAAAGAAACGGTGGAAGAAGTGCTGTTTTTGTTAGATAAATTCGGGGTTGGAGAAATGAATTCTATCACCAAATGACTATGGCAGAATATGGAGAAGAACTTGCCCGGTCATATCAAGTCAAACAACTAAGAAGCACTCTGAATAAATCATGTATTATTTCACCGACGCCTGGTCAAGCATATGGGGCCCAGTATTCTTTTGAGGATTTCCTCGTATCGAGAATTGGCAATCAACAGGTAAACTGAAATTTCTTAAATCTGCTGTCTACTCGGGATATATGTACGTTGTTTATATCCCTCGGCCCGAACAGTTGAGGGGTTTTCCCGTACATCCAACATAAATTGGTTGACACACACGATAAACACTCTCGCTGAGTTAGACCGACTTTACGTTCGAAAATAACTTCTCTGCCATTATTTATTTTACACCTATATATTTTTTATGCTGCATTTTACATAGTATGAACATAGAGAAATTCCAGAGAAATTGAAAGTGAAGATTAGTGGAGATGGGGCACGGATGACACGTCTAAGTAACTTTATGTTACTTTCCTTATCTTTCCTCGAAAGTAAAGAAAATGTACTTTCTTCAAAAGGTAAATAAAGTGTCATAGATGAAATATTAAAAATAACTATAATATTGAACATGAAATAAAAGAAGCTGTTGTACAAATTAAACGCTGATGTTTTGGGATACTTTCGTTTTTCATTCACTTCCGGTAAAAATAACAACATACCCATTTCTTATTTTATAGGCAATCATACGTTTGCTGTTGTGAGAGGGGCTGAAAATTATGATACAATAAAATCTTCATTTAGAGATGTCTTTAAAGTGCCTATAACGTCTGTGGGGATTTAACATATTTGTAATCTATGGATTCTCCTGAGATAAATTGTAATATATCTTGTCAAAATTTCATCTTCATAGCCTTTTTTGCTGTTAAAGTTGACGGAAATGACGTCAAATCGGGCATCTGTAAAGAGGTTTTCATATAGACAGATTCCCGATTTGACGTCATTTCCGTCAACTTTAACAGCAAAAGAGTCTATGAAGATGAAATTTTCAGCTGACAAGATATATTGCAATTTATCTCAGGAGAATCCATAGATTACAAATATGTTAAATAAATTTTATTAAATCAAACTGATATTGTAACCCAAGGTTAAATTGCATCAGTAATTACAATATATAAAAAAAGTTAAATAGGAAACGTTATATTTACAATAAATTTAAAAATGTGGCAGGCCTAAAATATTAAATATTTACTAATTACTGTTTTCTTTTGAAATAATTTGTGGTAAAAATGAGTTCTTGAATCTGTCCGTTTTACATAAGAAGTTCTTATATTTACATTTTGACCTCATGTCATAATCTGACGAGGTCTTTGGAATCAGGTGTTCACTAATTTTACTGTTTTTTCCATTCTTCTCAAATAATTTGTTACATAGTTCTTCACGCCGTATTTTTAGTAACGGGAGATCAGTGAGCTCACGTGCTTGTCTATAACTTAATGAAGGTAACATAATTTTAAATGCACGTTTTTGGATTTTTTCGATGTCATCACTTAAATACTGTTGGATGTTAAAGTGCCATACTTGGCAAGCATATTCTAAGACCGGTCTTATGATGGTAGTAAAAACCGTGCACAATATTATCATGTTAGCTTTCGATCTTTTTAAAAGTCTCAGCATGTAAAGTCTTTTCCCAGCTTTTTTAACGATTTGATATACGTGGTCATTCCAATTCATATTATCTTGAAGAGAGATACCAAGGATACTAGCGGATTTTACACGTTGTACTGCTACGTCGTTAATCATTAAAGGTGAAAAATTCCGTTTTTCTTTAGAAAAGTCGATGACCATTTCTTTACACTTAGCTATATTTAGCTTCATGTTGTTTGCGACAGTCCAATCATTAATATAATCCACTAGTTCCTGCAAGTTACTGCAACAGTGAGGTGAAATACTTTCAGTGACCGTGCTATCGTCGACGTACTTCCATCGATCAGGCCATTCGGTGAGTAAGTCGTTAATCATTACGAGAAAAAGAACAGGACCTAGCACTGTCCCTTGAGGTACTCCTCCATTTACATTATGCCAATCAGACAAACTGTTGCACAATTTGACATGTTGTTTACGTTCTGTAAGAAAACTTTGTATCCAGTCAACTATACATGATGGTACACTCATATCTGATAATTTATGCAAAAGAGTGGTATGATCAATACGGTCGAAAGCTTTGGAAAAGTCGAGGAGGAAAACTCTTACGGCGCTTTTTGCTGCGTCTGACTCACTAAGTAGATGGTGGACGAGACTTATCAGGTTGTGCGTCGTCGAAGTGTTTTTTAATGAACCAAACTGTCTTTTGTCAATTTGTCCCTCAATCGAATCGATCAACCAATCGGCCACAAAACTTTCACAAATTTTTGACAAGGTGGGAGTTAGTGATATAGGGCGTAGGTCGTTATTTATATCGACAGGTGCAGATACTTTTGGAATTGGGATAACATTTGCTTCTTTCCACGAGGTAGGAACAAACGCTTGCTGGAAAGAAGCATTGAAGATGGAAGAGACGGGCAAGGCTAAGATGTGGGCGTTGTCCTTCAGTACCCAATTTGGTGTTTCATCGGGGCCAGGAGATTTTGAAGAAGATACTGCAGCTAATTTATGGTATACATTTTCTTCACTGAGAATATACTCCGGAAAGATTAAAAATTGACTACTCTCTACTTGTGTCTCGGTGGAGGATTGTTTTAGGGGAGACATTTCTTGGGTAACTGATGTAAAGGCATCGTTAATTTTATTAGCTAGGAGTTTACCATTTAGTATCTCATCATCCACGACCAGGGTGGAGAACGCTTTTTTCTTGGGGTATCCTGCGTGTTGTTTAATGCATTCCCACCACCTTTTAGGGTTAGGATTCGATTTCAACTGATCAATCATTTTCTGGAGGTGGGCAGATCTAAGTTTCTCACGTTCTCTATTTGCAAGGTTACGAAGGTGGCGGTACTGTTCAATATTTCCATCATGGTAAGCTTTTTGCCGGTTTCGAATTATCTCTTTAAAATCGGGTGTTACCCAGGGTTTATCTTTGTCAAGTAGTTTCGCAGTTTTTGTGGGAAAGAAAATATCTAAACCTGTGTTTAAAATATTTTGGAAAATAACCAATTTCTGTTCACATAAGACTTCGCGGTAAAGTGGTGTCCAATTAAAGTCAGCCAACCACTTTCCAAAAGCAGCCTTATTGGCTGGGTACCTTTTTCTTCTTTTCACTTTCGTGGTCATATTCTTAGTCTGGATTTTTCTAAGGGTACAAAACAGCGAATTATGGTCACTTTGTCCAACAGGCGAGGTGACCAGAAGAGAATCACAAAAGTCTGCCATATTTGTAATGATTAGATCTAAAATAGCATTATTCCTAGTTGGTTCTCTGACAATTTGTTTTAAAGTGAAATGTCTGAGTAAATGAGACACTGGGCATCTGTTGAAGTCGCCAACGAGAAAGATTCCAGCATTTGGGTATCTCGTAAGGGCAAGGTCAAGTTTTATCGTTAAGTGATCCACTAACGCAATGTTATCATTTTGTGGTGGATGATAAACTACGCAGACGATGAGGCATGAATAACCACGAGGAAGTTTATGAGGCCTTAAGTATAGCCAAAGAGTTTCAAAGTGGTCGTCTTGCAACTCTGTTAATACTTTAAAGGGAGTGTGCGAATTTATAAATGCACACACCCCTCCACCGATCTGATTAGCTCTATCGCGCCTTACTAATGAGTAGCCATCAACTTGTACAGCACCGTCATCAATATTTTGGTTGAGCCACGTTTCAGTAATAAACGCAAAGCTAATGTTATTTAATTTAAGGATAATCTCTAAGTCATCTATCTTCGGCAATTAATCCCCACAGACGTTATAGGCACTTTAAAGATATAAATCGTGTGATTGAGCGAGAATTTATTTTAGTGGATGGTCATGTAATTCCTGTTGAAATTTTTCTTGGGGGGACTAACAAAGTAAGTTTTGTAATTCATGATTTGCTTAAAATTTACAAAATGTTTAGTTTTTTAATCATGAGCAACTTTAAAATTAATTTAGTTCTTGCTATTGATGATGGGACTTAGTAATGCAACATCAAATTATTCGTGTCTGTACTGCAAAAATGAGAGGTAAATATGCTTGTATAGAAATACATGAATAGAAAAAATAAATTATCATATCACTCAAATTTTGTATGTTCCAGGTATGATATGTCCAAAGCCAATAATTATTACAACTGTGGTGACAATGTCCGTGCACTGGAAGATATGGTTACATGTGGGAAAACATCACACAAGTACTTTCTGCCAATGTACCCCTTCTCAATATTTCTCCAGACAACATCATACCTGATGAGTTACATCTCCTGCTTCGAGTTGTTGATCGACTTCTCCGAAACATCATCCATGAAGTGCTAGAATGGGACAGCGAGGATGCAGTAACGAATAGAACACCACAAAACCATGTTTCGAAATTGATAGAAACAATCAATTCCTGTGGTGTTACATTTTCAATCTGGCAGAAGGACAATGCTGATGGAAAAGCATCTGGAATATACGAAAAAGTTACTTCTTGCTAACCTTCCAGATAAATTGGCAGATGCTTTGCATCCAGAAACCAGCACAACAGTCATACAAATCTGGAAGGTTTGGTTTTAAAAATACAATATTGTACACTTTTATCTTTGTCGGGATGCATCCAGTGAAGGGGGCTGGGGAGAGTTGGCAACCCTCTAGAGTCTAGCCTCAACTTGCCCTTTCCTACGCTGAATAAAATCATCTGGTTATAAGCCAGCATAAATTAATAAAGACTGTTTTACAAGAATGGGTTAATATCCAGTAGACAACTTATTATTATTTATACAAATATATATATATATATATATATAATATAATATATTAATATATTATATTAAAATTTATAATTTATGTTGCACATAATCATTATACTTGTCAATCTCTGTAATAATTTGTATTTTCTAGGATTTTGAAGTTCTCTATTCCCAATATCTCAGCTCCTGGAAACCTGGAAAAATTCGGTGTTTCCAGGAAAAGGTATGTACACAAATAAAATGTTACACTTTTTTTTTTTGCGATTTGACCCTGAATGATGGCGGGTGGCTTGGTGACTATTTTATAATTTTACTTGTGACTACTTCTTTGATCTATTCTGCTGATGACGTTCATGATGTGGAGCCGATAAGGGGTATGGCTATCAACAATGTGCTCCTCCTCGAAAAACGTGGATGGATAAAGTCTAAAAATCTCTCTCAAGCTTCGCAAACATCAACACTAATGGCAAAGAACGGCCGTGGGAAGCGATACATGTCAAGCAGAATTCCTTACTCAGCTAATCGTTGCTGTGGGTATCAATTGGAACGACAACTAATAATCTGTGGTGATGTAGAATTAAATCTGGCAAAAGCTATGAAAAGTATGAAGCTCAGTCAAATGGTAAATTCTGTCACAAGACCAACAAGTGAATCATGTCTTGATCATTACTATACAACTCATCCTGAATTTACTGTTGGAGTTTCTGTTTTGGATATCGGCCTTTCAGACCATCTGCCGTTAATTATTCAGCATAAATATTCGAAGGCAAAAAGATCTGACAAACAAGTGCATAACACCATCAAATACCGCAACATTAAAAATCTGAATGCTGATGAGTTTGTTAAATCACTCGAGTGTACCGCGTGGGACTCGGCTTTTGTGTTTGACGACATTAACGATATTGTTGATTCCATAGAAAAAATGCTTATTGAAGTTGTTGATACGCACATGCCATTGAATCACAAGCATGTCAAAAAGCAAAATCAACCAACATGGATGAGTGATGAAATCATGAACTCAATACAGAATAGAGATTATTTATTGGTAATAGCTCGTAAGTCAAACATTCGACTGGACTATATATAAACATGCCAGATGCAAAACTACAAATCTGATTAAATGCTCTAAACGACAATTTATTCAAGAATCAATAGAAAATAATCAAGGAAATCCTAAGGGAATTTGGAAAGCGCTAAAATCGTTAAGTGGGAAGATAAATACTCCAATAACAATCGATGAATTAAAGGTTAATGATACGATAGTAAAAGATAAAGCCGATATTGTTGAAGCAATGAATGCCGCTTTTGTTAATATTGCCTCTAGAATCAGTCAAGGCAATCAAAGTAATGCCGAATTTGATGGGAGGAAATTAGTCGATTTTGTAAAGCCAAAGATTGGTAATGATTGTTTTGAAATACCTCTGATTACGTCGACACAGGTTCTGACTGCATTGAATAACATGCAAACTAATAAATCCACTGGCTGTGATGGTCTAAGTGCTAGAGTACTAAAGTTAGCAGCACCGGTATTGGCTCAACCTTTTTGCCGCCTTATGAATTACTCCATATCATCGGGCACCTTTCCTATTAGATGGAAAACTGCACAAGTGACACCCCTATATAAAAGTGGATCTCGTGATGATGTAGATAACTACCGTCCGATTTCAATTCTTCCAATTATCTCTAAAGTGCTTGAAAAACATGTGGCCACATCGTTCTATAAGTACCTCCAAGATCACAACCTTATTTATAAATCCCAGTCAGGTTTTCGTGCTAACCATTCGACAGAGACGGCATTAATAAACCTTGTCGATAAACTCCTTTTTAACATGGATGACGATAAGGTTACATGTTTGACGTTAATTGACTTCAAAAAAGCATTCGACCTGTAGAAAACCAGACTACACTAGAATGTATTTGTAACTCTTTATTCATAAACCATAAACATAAAAACTTAAAAACAGAAAAATATAATATCGCTCTCATCACAGCACGAGTTCTGTCCCATCATCCTTGTTGCGGTGTGGCACACGTATCCCAACACCATTGTTTCAGTTTCCAACAGACCTTATTAATCACGAAATCCTGCTAAAAAACTTAGATGTATGGAGTGGACAAATCATCTATTACCTGGTTTACATCATATCTATCCGATAGAAAACAGTTTGTTAAACTAAATGAATGTGTATCCACTTGTCAATTAGTATCACAAGGAGTACCGCAAGGATCGATTCTCGGACCTGTGTTGTTTATTACATTTATAAACGATATGCCTCTTCATATGCCTGATCCAAATGTAGAAATTTATGCCGATGATACAACTTTAAGTAGTACAAGTATCGACAAAATACCTGTTTTACCTCAAATGATAAACCAAGACTTGATCTGCTTAGAGAGATGGTGTAATGAAAATGGCATGGTTATAAACATGTCAAAAACAAAATCAATGTTAATCGTTGGTAAACGCGTACGAAATAACACAAGCGTAATTTCTACCTCAATAGATGCTAAACTAAATAACACAGAAATTGAGCAAGTACTCAGTTATAAACTTCTTGGTGTTAGTTTGGATCAAGACCTGTCATTTACCACCCAAATCGATGATCTATGCAAGAAGTTATCGAAGCGTATTGGTCTTCTTCGCCATATAAGTCCATATTTAAAGCAAAAACAACATGAGATATATTACTCTGCAATAATCAAACCTGTTTTACTCTATGGTAGTACTGTATGGTGCTCCTGCAAACAAGAAGACCTACAAAGAGTGCTCAAATTACAAAAACGAGCTGCAAGAGTAATATTGGATGCTGACCGTACAGCCTGTTGTTCTGTGGACCTGTTTAACGCGCTTGGTTGGCTGCCATTTTACATCGAGGCTCACATAAATCGCTGTACCTTAGTTTATAAACGAATAAACGGATTAGCACCAACCTATATAAACGATCTACTCATAAGGAATTGTGATATTCATAATAGGAACACTAGGTACTCGAAACTAAATTTAAATTGTCCAAGATACAAAAGAGAGACTGAGGGAGGGCGTACGTTTACTGTTAAGACTTAAGGCTTGGAATGGTATTGCAAGTGACTTAAAGAAAAGTCATAGTCCGAGTAGTTTTAAAAGAAACTTTCTTAAGTACTTTTAACAAAGCAGCGAGAGACGTTAACTTTTGATTCATTTTTATCTCTTTGAATGATTTTATTTTAAATATTCTTTGTATAATGTCAACATATAAGTATAATTACCTACTAAATGTAAATAATAATTAATTAGCATATTTTATTTAGTATAGTTTATTAAGTTTATAATATTTCTGTAATTAGGAATATGGAGGGTTTATCATTTTCATTAATGTCAAGTGTTAACCTCTTGAAATAAAGTCTCTAACTAACCATCTAACTATGTGTTTTGTACAGTTTAAAAAACAAATACATGTATTATTAGCCATAATACCAAAACCTATTATTGTCATTTCAAGGCAAAAGAATGGATAAGACTATATCTTAGTCTAGCAAACAAACAACTTGGATATCCCAACAAAGACATAACACCTTATATGCATATCATGGTTTTTCACATCCCCCATTTTATGGAAAAATACAAAAATCTGAAGCAGTTTAGTGGTCAAGGTAATTATTATTGTTGTTAAGAATTGCATTTTTCTGCAACATCAACTCATGTGGTAAAATGTCTAAATTACTCTTCTCTGTCTTTGGCAACCTTGTTTCACCACTGCAAAACTGATACCACCAAGGATCAACATACCCCTCCAAAAACCTTAAAAAATGTTAAATCATAATAAATACCAGACATCGCAAGAGGTCATAGGGGCACTATTTTACTGTGAATAAACTACTATCTACTATTGTAGATAGTAGTTTATTATTCTATAATTAATCATTCAAATATATAAATTTAATTTGAAGGTGTTGAAAAAAATAATGATGATGCTCGTCGTGTAGTGTTGACCAAGTCAAACAACTGGGACAGTCCAGCATATGTTTTGAGAAGCGAGCACAGGCAATGGAAATTACAGGGCAAAGAAAGAACATCCAGACAATACACAAAGAAAGATACAAGCTACTGGTTTAATGGAATAAAATAAATAAGGAAGAATAGGAGACGGGTTTCACACAAAACAATCACAGATGATTTGATTACTGACACAACAGCAAATTTGGATGATATGTCAACACAAGAGTTACGAGATGAGTTGAAAAAGTATGGTGTACTGGCATGTCAATTTGGAAGAAAAAGAAAGCCTGGGCTTCTGAAAATGCTAAAAGAAGCTATAAAGAACAAGAATGGGTGAAATTATTTAACCCGACTCTTGCTTAAAACTTCTGTACTGTAGTCTGTATTTCAGAATTTAAAATCTATAGCAGTACACCAACCTTTGCTATATGATGCTATTTTTACTATCGGATGCTATCTTCACTAACTGATGTTATCTTCCTTTGTGCAGTTAATGTTAATATAGGAAAAGGACACTTGGCAGTATCAAATGAAAATGTAAGATATGGTTTAAATTTGATTTTTCTAAATTGGAGTGACATATTTGGGATACCGGATACAATGGGTTTCTTATAAAACACTGAGAAAACATTAAACTTAATAACCTGAAGCAAACACTCAAGAGTTTAGTAGAATTTGAAAGTACTTATGTAAACCTTGGCTTGTAGCTCGGTTCATGTAAACTTTCAAATTCTCCCAAAATCTCTTGTGTTTGGATATTTAGGCTACATAAACATATGGGCAACCATTTTCTAAGAATAATAGTATATACTTAAGAAATAAGATAAAGACACACAGAAAAGCTGGTGACTTAAATTACAGTAGGCTGTGGGTGCCTACATTGCGCCAGCTTTTCTGAATGCCTTGAAACTTATCTTCTCAGTATAACAACGCTGTGAGGGAATGATGGCCCCACTGTTTTCCTGTGCTTGGTATTTCTTAGGAGACCATGACAAGTATGAACGAACACGGACAGGATATCCAAGTTGGATGCCCATGTATGTCCATAACTTTATCCCAGCCGACAGGAAAATAGCACACAGGAAAACAATCCTTCACCAACAAGTACCACCCATTTTGTTTCACACCACTTTGTTGAAACAAAAACTTTAAAATGTCAGAAGCAAAAGGGATGGATACTGCCAAGTGACCTTTTCCTTTTAAAAAACATTCAACTGCCTGCCTCATTTCTGCAGTTGCCTCCAAGATCACATCCTTTGCAGGAGTTGGTTGATTAAAATATCTAAAATACACAAATACCGCAATGACTTTGTGTTGAATTCTGTTGATATTAATAAGTTAACATCAACAGAACATCAAAATCTAACACATGATATGTACACTGAATATATTTGTGAGTTCTGCATAATATCTACAGTACTTTAACTTATATTAAATTAATACTATATATAAAACTTACTCGATGCAATCTTCACTAATGTTGTCCTCGTCTTCCCACGAGGCATCATATCGTGACCACCCACGCCATTTCACCAAATACTGAGTAACCTGATAGAAATTATTTATTTTATTAATTAAGCTTTGGTTAAATGAAAATTTATAAAATGAATATTCAAGGACAAACATCGACATCAAAGAACGAACTACTTACCCCGCAAATACACCGCTTTGCCACGACCCTCTCCACTTCGAAAACGTTTGAGTTCGCACTCTTCTTGCTGCGCTTTGGCTTGCCAAAAATATCGGGCAAAAGATCAATTGAACTGGTCAAATGAAGTCGTTTGTAGTCGTTTGTAGTTCGTCACAAGATAACCGCGCGAAAACCCGCGAAACTTGTTTTGACGCGCAAGGGCTCGCGGTATGCAAATGAGGAAATGGATCGACATTTCTGGTCATGAATAACCTAGTGGAAGTAAAGATGTTAATTGGAAGTAAAGATGTTAATAAAGTATTTCCAGTACCCCTTAACTTATCCCTGTGGGATAATTATAATCCTGGTTTAAAAGAGCTAGCCTTTTTGAACACCAGACTATTTTACTGTCTAACATCAGACTATTTTACTCTGAAAGCATATATGAAAATTGCTATAGAATATATGGAATATTAAATAAGAAATTCAGGGAAGATTAATTATATAAAATATTCTATAGGATTCTATAGAATTTTATAGAAATGCAGTGTAGACTATTCTATAGCATATGTTATATGCTACCAGACTATGTTACCCATAGTCTAATGCCAGACTTAATTTTACTCTGTAATATACAGCTTGGATGATAAAGTTTCAAATTATCGCCCAACTCACTCTCGTGTTTACACCAGGCCATTATATACATATTGTATATATTATGTATTGTTTAATAAACGAGCAGCAGTGTTTTATCAGATATAAAACACGAGGGCATAGGCCGAGTGTTTTAGATCTGATAAAACACGTGCTGCGAGTTTATTAAACGGCTTCAAACATGACCCATTTGATAAGTTCATTGGCGTAGTAATTTTGAAAATCAATGTTGTCTAAGCCGAGAAAATCAAAGATAAAGTTTATGTAAATCAGGACGAATCTTTATCACATTTAAAGACACGATACGGTAGTGATTTTCTTTTGTCTTTTCCTCATGAATTATTAATGAGTGTTTGAAGGAAGTTTTAATAAAAATTAAAATTATGCTTTTCACCTGGAACATTGATTGCCTTAATTCTTAAAATCCAGATAATTAATAGTACATGACTAATATATGTGAATGGTTCAAGTAAAAACGAAATGTTATGCACAGTATAATAATGGCAAATTATGTTTAATTACTTTACAGTACATGTACGCATGCGCACGCGTGTAAGCAAAGCTTACATATATATATATATTGTCAGGATATATATTGTCATATATATTGTCAGGATTTATGGTGAAGGAAAATTTCGAGTGTTGGAATATATACATGTTAAGGGTTTCGGCTGCAATTGAACCCGCAACCATGCGATGCTCTGACCTACGGAAGCCGTTGCCGAGAGCCTAGTCACGAGTTCTGTATACATAGTGGTGGTAATGCCAGGATAATGATTCTGGGTATATTATAAGTAAATGCACACACACGCATACATACATATATATATATACATACATACATATATACATACATAGTCTTAATGTATTCCAACACTAGGGGCGGATTTAGTATTAGTCAAATAAGTCTGGGGCCGGTTGTACGAAAGCCGTTTAACTTAAACGGCGTTTAGCGCTATCCTGCTTATAAATTTGCTATCCGGCGGATAGTTAACCGGTGGATAAAAATGTGTTGTATGAAGCCCGTTTAGTACAGCGTTTTACTATCCGCTGGATAAGCATACTTTTAACCGGATTAACCGGTTTTTCCCGGGTTTTTAACAAAAAATTTAAATGTCAAAATGGACAACAAAAGGGTAAGAAAGGCTAATTTTTCGGGGGCTGAATGCGCTTTACTTTTGGAATTGGCAGAACAAAATGTCGATATTATACGAGAAAAATTTTCTAGCACATTGACAAACAAGAGGAAGCACGAAGTTTGGCAAACGATATGCGAGCGGGTGAATGCGCTTGGTGTTGCTAAAAGAACAACAAACGATGTAAGGGAAAAGTGGCGAGCTATGCGTGGAGAAGCGAGAAAAGATTTCAGTCGGGAAAATAAACAACAAAGAAAAACCGGGGGAGGAAAACCACCACTGCCGCCCAAGGCAACAAGCCAAATAATTATCGAGCTTTTTGGGGATGAACCTGGCTTTTCGGGGATACAGGGTCGGACATGCGCGAAGAGAAAATTATGTTTATAAATTATAATACACGACGACGTGTGAATTTAGTTTCTGTTGGATATTTCTTCGTTAAATTAATAGCTGCTTCTAAAGTGGGAATGGGACAATATGGAAACAGTCACAATCATGCTTCATTTCCATAAATATTACTAAGATAAGTTGACTATAACTAAATGTATTGACACTAAAAATATTTATTGTCATATCGTACGTTGTCTTTAATAATTTTGGGAAGCTAAAACACGCTATAATTTTGAATTTTAACAGTAGGCAGTACTCAATATTTGGCGTTTATATAGCCATAGGCTTGTAAACACTTTTTCACAGCAACTCCTTGCAACAAACTATTGATTTGTTACTGCATGACACTTTAATTTCACTCTCAAGTTCTCGTTCTGCAGTTTGTGAGTAACTATTGAAAATATATTTTATAGAAACTAGTTTGGCAACACTTGCCATTGGGGAAGAATGCATTGTCGTGGAAGCAATCCCTGATTTGGAGGTGGTAAGCCAGGTAATTATTGATTTACCCGAGCCTGTTGTTGGTGAAGTAGCACCATCTTGTGCATCTTCTCCACTGGCATCAAAATATCCTCCACCAGCCCCAAAGAAAAGGAAAGTGACAACTCAGGACATCCAAGCAATGCAGTTAGATGTCCTGACAAAGGAGAAGGAAAAGATTGAATTGGAAGTGGAGAACATTAAGCTGTCCAATGTGAAGTTGAGGCTTGAAATTGAAGAATTGTTGTCGAGGGCCCAGCCAGTTAACGTTGAGCGAGGACTTGAAAGCCACTTTAACTGTTGATGTTTTAAGTAACAACTTAGTCTTAGCCTCATTAATATTTATAATACATATTTGTTTCAATGTACACAAATGGGATATTTTAATATAATAATTTAATCTGTTTAAAATACTTAAAGGTGCCGTCCATCCGTTCTGCGCATGTCCACCGTTTGTTTACATTGCATTATATAAACATTGAACATGAAGTATTGTGGATTTTTTTCACACGCTTGAGCTTTTCCGCCTAAAAAGCGTGTTATAAGAAGCTGTTTGGTTCCTAAATGTTGTTAATATATCAAACTACCACTCGTGCATTCGCTACCTTTAACAAATACTCGCTTTCGAACTGTCGCAAATCTATTCCGTTAAAGTTTGTTTACATGTGGGGTCCCCAACATTTGAAATATCACACATGCGTAGAACGGACTGGACTGCACCTTTAATATAATGTATATGTTTGCAAGACCCATTTAATTAAAAGTATGTGTTTGCAATGTAATTTCTCACTGCTGCTCCTGTCTCAGCACCCACATAATTTTCATTCTCTAAGGGCTCTTCCTCCTCACAATCAGCTGGCAAGGGCTCATTGTTGTCAATAGCAATGTTATGAAGGATACAACATGCTACAACAATGGTGCACACTCTCTCTGGGGACATTCGAACTTCAGAATGCAAGACATGAAATCGCCGTTTTAGAATGCCAAAACTTCTTTCGATAATTGATCTTGTTATTCTGTGAGCACGGTTAAATCTTCTTTGTGACTGGGTTTGTGGATTTGGGTAGGGTGTCATTAAGTATGGTAAACATGCATAGCCACTATCACCAAGGAGAACACCATTTTCAAAATTTGTTCCTTCCAAGTAAATACCAATGTTGGATGTCTGAAATATATGGCTATCATGAGTGGAACCAGGCCATTTGGCAACTATGTTGGTATATTTTCCTAAAATGAAAATTTTAATCAATACAATTGCTGGCACACCATAGAGGGGTCCTGAATGTGGGCGTGGATAGAACAGGACCAATAATCTAGTCAGATATTAGGTTTATTTTCCACTTAAAAATTTCAAGGGCCATTTATGAAAGAGATTTTTTGCCAGCATCAAGCATGCAATTAAATTTCTGATTAAGAATCTACAAAGATAAAAATTCCTTACAGAAATTGCTGGGGGTATGATCATTCCAATCCCAATAAGATCCACAGTCATACCAAATCATCCCCCTTTCACCACAAGTACGAGCATGCGTGAAGTATTAAAAAACAATTTCATTTGGCAGTAAACAAAGGTAATGTTAAAAATAAAACCACAGTGAATACTGAAACAGTCGAACTGAATTTGCATATTCCAGTCACCTATTGGTAAGTGTCTAATTATAATATTAACTAGAATCAAAGATTTTTTACAGTACCTTTGTGATCACAGATTCCTTGTACGTTTATACTATGGAACCTCTTTCGATTCACGAAATCCCATTCGTTTTCGTTAGGAGCAATGATTCGGACATGTGTCCCATCAACACAACCGATTATACATGGGAAATTAGCGATCTCATAGAAACCCAGCTTTGCTGCGTCGCGAACTTCCTGTGTTTGAGGGAACCTTATGAACTGGTCAATTCTTCGAGAGAGAGCGACAGTCACCCTACGGATTATTCGACTGACAGTGGCCTTATCCAAGCCTGCAACAGTGTCTCCGGTTACCTGCTGGAAGCTTCCTGATGCCAGAAATCTCAGTGTTATTAGCACCTGTTTTGTCGCTGAAATGGCGTGGCTACGGTTTGTTGCTGGACTTATTTCATCTTGCACAAGACGTGTAATAAATGCTAACGATAGCGTTGCCGTAACTCGTTGTCATTATAATACTGCAATATGTCGTCTATTTCTCGCCTATAATTTCTATCTGCTCGCCTATTCACTTGCGGAAGGGCATACAAATGGATGCCAGGTAATCTGTACAACGCCATTTCGTTAAAATTTGACAACAAAGATGAAAATTTATCCGGCGGATAGCAATTTAAACGGTCTCATGACACCGTTTAAATTTATTCGCCGGATAGCAAAATTTAACCGGTGGATAGCGTTAAACGGATTTCGTACAACACGATTTTTGTAGCGTTTAAATTTTATACGGTGGATAGAGAGTTAAACGGTGGATAGCGACTTAAACGGCTTTCGTACAACCGGCCCCAGATGACTAAGGTGAAAAATTCTCAAAGAGAAAAGAAGAGAACTTAAAATTTTCATAAAACAATAACATGTTTGCAGGAATATGATTAATGGCCGCGTCGCGGTACGATAGCGATGAACGACCTTCAATCCTCACAAAAGCGGCAAAGCTTTCCTTCAAAATATTAATTATTTTGTAAATTATTTATAACTGCACAACTCGTCAGGCATTCAACCTGGATGCGTTAAATTTAGGGCCCGTAATTCCGCTTATCAGGCAAACACACCTGCAGATCAGTCAAAATGGCTTGCGCCGATTGGTTTAGAGTGATTTTGCCGAACTTGGCCCGTCTTAGCCATTCCGATTGGTCAAAAAGGCCCGCAAAACACCTGCAGATCAGTCAAAACAAGGCAAATGGGTCGAAAAAGCCTGCAGATACACCCACAGATCAGTCAAAATAGCGTGTACTGATTGGTTTAGCACTTTCTGCCCTTACTCCCTGACTTAGTACCTGATCGAAGTACGTCAAGTCTGTTCTGTTCGATCATGGCTTCCACAAGCGTGTTCTGCTTTAGAAAGCAAGATTTGTTGGCAAAGGTACATTTTCCCATGATTGGACGCAGTAGTGCACAGGGATTTCGGAGCAGAGTCATACATTCCTCTGTTATGCTACAGCTGACAAGTCAAACTAAAGGAGTCTTGCATTGCTCTAAAGTCTAAGGTGAGTGAATTTTAGCGTTCTCATTCAATATTACTTTTACTAGTCTACTACGATCGTCTATGTACCGTGAATTATTTAAATTAGACGGAAAGTCAACTTATTTATTGTAATTTGACTTGGTATCACGCGTATGAACAGTTCATAATAATTTTAATTAGTAAAGTTGATTTCGAACATTTTAATAACAGTGATACCACTTATTATTCTATAAGAAATCTGCTGTTTGGTTTGTTAGTTTCTATGTTTCCTTTCCATATCAATTGACTTGGAATGAATAATTATTTTGTGTTATGTCTGAATTATATAGATCTGAAGCCTCTGGGAATTGCTTATAAGTTATATATACAGCTAGCTGTTTGTTTGGCAATGGTAGGTGATAATTCTCTTACTGTGGATCTTCGAGCTTTAACATCGATTTACTCTGCCTCTGTCTGTGTCTCACAAAGCATTTGATTCTGGTCTCTCATGTACTACCAGGGTTATTTTCAGTTCACAAGCTACATCTACAACCAGTACCTCTATTGCTTTGACACTTCCAAAATGCGAGTATGATGTTGCTTCTTATAGTTATAGGGAGAGAGTCAAAGGTTTGAGCAACTTGAAAATTGAGATGTTGATTAAGAATGTTTTTAGACTTGATAAGTCATACCCTACTAAAAAAACCAATGGGAGCAGTTTTCTTTATAAATGGCTTGAATTACAGTACATCCATGGTTATGTTATTCTTTTAGTGTAAATGGTGCTTTTCGTCGTTCCTGTGTTTTGTTTGGCAATAAGTTACTGAGGAAGCTCATTGAATTCAAAAATCATTTGCTGAATCAGTTAAATATTGGAATGATGCCACTTGTTGTTTTAAGTATCATACCGGCACCAAAGGTACTGTAGTTCTAAAGAATGCTTGCATGAAAATACATCAGCTATTTTCACATCTATTCTCACATCTACAGTATTCTTAGTCAATTGTCAGGAAAAAGCCAACCAATTGAGGTGACGATGAGTGAAATTAATCAGCACACTAATTTCTTCTTTTCAGTTTATAGTACTGTACTGTAGCTCTGGTTTACTAGAATATTCTTGATATGACCCTTCCTGTTACTCAGTTACTGCAAGGAAAGAATAATGATATTTTAGATGGTTTAGAATTGATTCAGGCCTGCACAAAATCAGATTAATCATTATCATGCTCAGTCGTAATAATCAGGCTGTTTCTTTAGCTTCAACAGTTGACATTGAGGAATCTATGCCAAGAGTAGCTCATAGACAAACCACTAGAGGTAATCCTCCTGCTACTACAGTAATGCTTCTGAGTATTACAAGCGTACCATTACAATCCCTGAGTTGGAATTGTGGCAGACATATTGGGTTGCCTATACAGGTTCACATCCCAGTAGTGTTGCTACATTTGATTCTTTGCATGTTGCGAACATTAAAGTTAGCTACTCTATCTGTCACTTCCTGTGTGTGAGCAATCTTTTTAGCCATGCTTAGGAATTAAAAAACTACACAAGAAGCACCATGGTTGAAGATTACTTTTTTATGGCTTAGCATTGATGGCAATTCATCAAGAAATAAAGCATTCTGTTCAGAAAGTCATTGACAAATTTGCAGCTGACAACAGAATAATTGAATTGATTTGATGACCTTTAACACACATTTTAATAATTTAATTCAATATTTGACAATTTAATTAATTAACTAATTACTGGATAGATGTTCTGTAAAACCTAGGCTACTGCAGAGATACTGTATATAACCTACATATGATTCATTTTATACATCTGCTGTCTGGAAGCCATTTACAATTATCTTTCCCAACAAACAAATAGACTTACATTTAAGTTGTCTGTGTCTATAATTGGAATTTAAAATTAATTACAAAATAATAGTTAAAAAGTAATGTATCAAGAGTTATTTAGATGTTAGATAAATTGAAGGTTAAATTGGCCAGGATAATGTAGAGAGTTGAGCATCTCTATGTCCATGAACTGTTCCATTATGGTCATCAATAAAAGCTTCTTTTAAACCAGACATTGTCTGTTTGGGTAGAGGTGTAAAAGGCAAGTATCTGGCACCTTAAAACCAGACAGCTCAATTAAGGTGATCACGAGCATATAAATAATCAAGATCACGAGCATATAAATAACGAGAGGTAGGGGTGATGTTGTGCAAAAAGGCTTGAGGCTAATGCCGAGAATTTATCAAAAAATAGTGGAACCGCTTTGTTCGGGGTCACGCGAGCTTTGGCTTGTTCTTGTTTGGCTTGTTCTTGTTTGGCTTGTTCTTGTTTGGCTTGTTCTTGTTTGGCTTGTTCTTGTTTGGCTTGTTCTTGTTTGGCTTGTTCTTGTTTGGCTTGTTCTTGTTTGGCTTGTTCTTGTTTGGCTTGTTCTTGTTTGGCTTGTTCTTGTTTGGCTGGTTCTTGTTTGGCTGGTTCTTGTTTGGCTGGTTCTTGTTTGGCTGGTTCTTGTTTGGCTGGTTCTTGTTTGGCTGGTTCTTGTTTGGCTGGTTCTTGTTTGGCTGGTTCTTGTTTGGCTGGTTCTTGTTTGGCTGGTTCTTGTTTGGCTGGTTCTTGTTTGGCTGGTTCTTGTTTGGCTGGTTCTTGTTTGGCTGGTTCTTGTTTGGCTGGTTCTTGTTTGGCTGGTTCTTGTTTGGCTGGTTCTTGTTTGGCTGGTTCTTGTTTGGCTGGTTCTTGTTTGGCTGGTTCTTGTTTGGCTGGTTCTTGTTTGGCTGGTTCTTGTTTGGCTGGTTCTTGTTTGGCTGGTTCTTGTTTGGCTGGTTCTTGTTTGGCTGGTTCTTGTTTGGCTGGTTCTTGTTTGGCTGGTTCTTGTTTGGCTGGTTCTTGTTTGGCTGGTTCTTGTTTGGCTGGTTCTTGTTTGGCTGGTTCTTGTTTGGCTGGTTCTTGTTTGGCTGGTTCTTGTTTGGCTGGTTCTTGTTTGGCTGGTTCTTGTTTGGCTGGTTCTTGTTTGGCTGGTTCTTGTTTGGCTGGTTCTTGTTTGGCTGGTTCTTGTTTGGCTGGTTCTTGTTTGGCTGGTTCTTGTTTGGCTGGTTCTTGTTTGGCTGGTTCTTGTTTGGCTGGTTCTTGTTTGGCTGGTTCTTGTTTGGCTGGTTCTTGTTTGGCTGGTTCTTGTTTGGCTGGTTCTTGTTTGGCTGGTTCTTGTTTGGCTGGTTCTTGTTTGGCTGGTTCTTGTTTGGCTGGTTCTTGTTTGGCTGGTTCTTGTTTGGCTGGTTCTTGTTTGGCTGGTTCTTGTTTGGCTGGTTCTTGTTTGGCTGGTTCTTGTTTGGCTGGTTCTTGTTTGGCTGGTTCTTGTTTGGCTGGTTCTTGTTTGGCTGGTTCTTGTTTGGCTGGTTCTTGTTTGGCTGGTTCTTGTTTGGCTGGTTCTTGTTTGGCTGGTTCTTGTTTGGCTGGTTCTTGTTTGGCTGGTTCTTGTTTGGCTTGTTCTTGTTTGGCTTGTTCTTGTTTGGCTTGTTCTTGTTTGGCTTGTTCTTGTTTGGCTTGTTCTTGTTTGGCTTGTTCTTGTTTGGCTTGTTCTTGTTTGGCTTGTTCTTGTTTGGCTTGTTCTTGTTTGGCTTGTTCTTGTTTGGCTTGTTCTTGTTTGGCTTGTTCTTGTCCTGCTTGCGAGCTACTCTTTCCTAACCCCGAGGGGCCTGATACTCAGGCTAATTTGAGTATTGCAAATAAATTTGATAATTTTAAACACTTACTCAAAAACTAGAAAGTCACAAATAGTTAGCTTAAACCAAACTAATAAAAAAGGTGGAGTTGGTATGTATATTGATTTTGAACAAGTAAAATATAAAACCCGTAATGACTTAAACATTAATTTAGAACATACCATTGAATCAATTTTTATAGAAATAATTACTTTTAGTGGTAAAAATAATATCCTAATAATTTGCCAACCACCTGGTAATAGAGTTGAAACATTAGAAAATGTAATGAATGAATGAAATATCAGAGAAAATAATGGGGGACTTTGATATTGACTTACTTAAATCAAAATCTTGTGATTATGCAAATACATTCACAGAGCAGCTTTTTACATCTTCCTATTATCAGAACATACTGCAACACTTATTGACAAACTTGATACAAGTATAAATGGAATTATTTTTAGTGATATCTCAGACCATGTCTGATTTAAATACCTTAAAAAAAAACCCCGAAAAGTACTGGTAAGAGAATCTATATTAAAAGAGTAATCAACAATGAAAGTGTTAACTCTTTACAGATGAAATTAAAAACATATGGGAAAGTGTACTTGCTGAAAATGATCCAAAAGAGACCTTTACTAAATTTTATTAAAAAAAATATTTTCAACAACTTATTTTTTCCACTCAAAACAAAAGTGATTAAAGAACATTGACAAAACAAAAAATCCATGGATGACAAACTGTATTTTAAAATCAATTAAGAAAAAACACTTTATAAAAATATTTACTAAATTATAGTAAGAGAAATGAAAAATCATACAATAACAAACTGAACGATGTAATAAAATTATCAATAAATTATATTATGAAGATCAATTAATCAAATATAAACACAAAGAAGATTTGGAGAACAATGAATGAAATACTGAATAAATGTACGAAAAATAGAGCTTCCAAAAGAGTTTGAGACTAATTCATCAAATACCATTTATGATCCAATCCAAATAGCTAACAAATTTAATAATTATTTTGTTACTATAGGGCCTGAGCTTGCAAGGAAAATTAATAATAATTCAAATACTACATTAAAAAATATCTCACTAATGACAACCCAGATACTGAATACGAAGTTGAAACTGAAATAAAAAATATGAATCCAAAAAAAGTCCTGGGTATGGTGGTCTGAGTACACAGATAATCAGACAAGTTGCAAAGAAATTTCAAAACCACTTACGCATATATTTAATTTAACATTTCTAACTGGGATTATCCCAAACAATTAAAAATAGCTTTAGTAACTCCAATCTTCAAGGCAAACGAAGACAATAAATTCGAGAATTACCAGCCGATATCAGTTCTCACCTGTTTTTCTAAACTACTAGAAAAACTAATGTACAATATTAATTATATTGGAAAAACATCATTCTATCAAAACATCAATACGGATTTAGAAAAATAGGTCAACTGAACATGCAATAATAGAACTTGTTGATTACAAAAGCAATAGATCAAGGAGAATACACTATTGGTATTTTTCTTGACGTATCAAAGGCATTTTATACAACTGATCACAAGATTCTGGTTTAAAATTACAATACTATGGAATCAGAGGAGTAACAATAAATTGGTTTAAAAATTATCTAAGAAAACAGAAAGCGAAATATAACCAGGTAAATTCAAAAGAAATTATATAAATTGGTGTCACACAGAGACAATACTTGGACCGCTTCTATTTCTTTTATATATAAATGATATTAAGAATTGCAGTACAATTGTTTCAATTTTATTATTTAATGATGATACATACAAATATATTTTGCAGCACTAATGTATTAAAACACTAAATGAAACTATGCAAACCAAAGTAAACAAAGTAGCTGAGGGTTGTCCAATACTGTTGAATAGATAAAATTCGCACAATTTGATGAGTCAACATGACCCATACAAATGGAGAAACTAGATGTCATATGGTGTTGGTGGATAGAGGGCTAACTCTATTCGCCGACTGGTACGATTCTCCCAATTTGACGAGTCAATACGACCCATACAAGTGGGGATACTTTTATATACATGTATACGTCAATTGGGCTATGACATTTAATATGCAAACCCCTTGAAGACAACCATTTCCAGGAGCAGTTATAACCTAGACATTTCCAGGTGGGTCATAACCAATGGCTTTTCCAGAAGGGCTAATAGGTAAAAAAACATTTTCCAGAAGGGTATTATGCAGGTTTTTACTGTTTTCGTAAGGGGAGAATGGTCTACTATCCATTGTATTTTCAGGGGAAAAAGGCAACGCTGTTTTTTCCAGAGGGTTATTACACAGGTGCTTACTCTTTTTTTTTTTTTTAATTTAATCAATTTTCCAAATGTATATTAAATTATTATTACATTAAATTATACAATTAGTTAATTATAATGCAATTTGAGGTAGGCTCAAAACAGAATACATGATTCCCTGTCATAAGCCACCTATAACATTGACTAAATAATATAAAATTCTAAAATTTTTACAATAACTAATAATCCAAAATTAATAATAAATTAAAAAGTACAATGGACAGTCAATTAAACACATAATAAGGTTGTACAAAATTTATCATGATAGAAATCAAGTAACTTATTACGAAAAATTGGTAAAGTATCATATTCCCCCTTATGGCAAGCAGTAGATCATTCCAAAGACGACATATACGAACAAAGTAAGAATTCTTAAATGATTCTGTTCTACTAAAAGAGATGTTAAGAGTTAGATTATCAACATTATGTAATGGTTTACCACAGGAACGAAATGAAACAAAATCACATATATTAACTGGACAAATATTCTTGTAGCACTTGAAAAAAAGATGTCATGGATTTCTCTTCGATATTGCAGGGGAAGTAAATTCAACTTACTTAAGCGTTTATACTCTGAATAATCCCTGCCAATCATTATTTTAACTCCGAAAAAGCTCAATTTGAGCAAGTTAACTTTGATAAAACATTGATGTTTTATCCTGGGTTAAAGATGCTGATTAAATATTAATTTCTTTTGAATTTTCTTCATGAATTATTAATGAATTTTACAAGAGAATTAAGGATTTTTCTGTTTGATTTTTTTTGTAAAAAAATCTATCTATTGTTTTTCCAGGGGCAGTTTAGATTTTCTTAGGGGGTTATGGTGGTAAAACACATTTCCAATTTTCCAAAGAGGTAATCATCTGTTACTGAGCACATAATGGAGTTGGTTAATTGTTGTTTGAAATAATTTGCTGTTTTAATTTTGGTTCCTCAATATCTGATAATATCAATTGTTTTGTAAAGTGGCGGTTACGTGCCAAATGACAGAGACAACAGAAGTTTTTTTCTCCGTTTTATTTTAACCCCATATCAAGTCTCCATAATAACATTTTATTGTTAGTTATAAATATTAAATATCTGTTTAGTCATGGAACCAGGTTCCTGAAATCCTGAAAGGTTCAATACTACAATTAAACTACTATTAAATGCATACATAAATATGAACTCTGTCTGTATAAACCTTTACATTACACGATATACCACAAATTATGTGAAGCTTTTTCGGTGATTTATGCCTACACTGTGACCGTTGTCATACAGGTCTTATCGAACTTATGAACCTTATTCAGTGCTAGTGACTCTAGTCAGGCACTTGAACTCAAGTTGCACTTAAGTGCTAAATTTTTAAGGGATTGCATCTAATTTCAACCTAACAGCCTATTGCATATTTGTCATTGTTGATCTACTGAATATATATCTACTGTATGAAGTTCACCCCTTATTACCCTGAATTGTAACGCAATTTCCCTACTTGACTAGTGGTTCGCTAACTGGAGGTATGACTTCAGACTTGCTTCCAAGACATGGAGACTTTATCCTAAGGACTTGAGATTTGTAAGATCGTATATAGAATTAGGATGTACAATTCTATAAATTTGTGACACTCTCCTCACAAGCATCACATGTGTAGTATGTGCTCTCTACATTAAACTACATGAACTGTTGTTCTGGATATGCAGACAGCGAGTTTATTTGTTACTGTAAATACAACCATTAACATGCTGTTCACTTTTTGCCACTTTTACAGAATTGCAAAATCACAATTGTAAAATACTTGTTTTGTCTGATTCTTCTGAACCTTGAACTTCTGCAGAATACAATCCTACTCTCCATCCTCGTCTGCTGTCAATCTCGTCTGCCTCGAAAAATGCTGAAATTGAGTCAGTGGCAGGTTCCAGATTTGGGGCAATTTCTGCAGTATGAGGAATTTCTTGGTCTGTCTTACAAAGTGTGGTCATGTACTCCTTAAACACTGAAAACATGATGCTGGGTAAATCATAGTGATCCTGCATTATACTTGGAAGAGGAATTATGGATTATGATATATATGTGTTGATAATTTGATATTCGATTTCGGCATACATCACTTGCTTTGCGTTTTTAATTGTGGTTTCTATTTGGGATTTAAAGGCAAAATGGTGTCAGTCAGTAATGACGACGTAATAGAAAAACATAACATTAATTGGTCTTTTGATCCCTTAAAAGTAATGCTATGGTATTTGAGGATGAACTTCAGGTGGGCAATGGGAAACTTCTTAATTACCATGATATCTTCTGGTATTGACAGTACGTTCCCACTGTAAACAGGCCTGTAATCTGGGAGAGTTTGTGTCTTAGGTCTGACAAATTTGTGTTTTGTAGACCTCTGTAGTTGATATTATTGTCGACACACATATCTTGGAGTGTCTTCACTCGTTTTCTATAAAGTTTGTGTTGTTTCCAGGTCATTTTCATTTATTTTTTTCCATTTTGTCTTTCTCTTATTTAAAGTAAGTTTTCACATCATCAACATCCAGCACTATTTAACACTTCTGGTGGTTCACAGTTTAGCTGGAAAAATAGATCTGAGTCTTGCTGGGAGAAACTCTCGTGGGGCAGAGGAAAATTTCTGATTGAAACTGTTTTCAAGACAAGTAATGGAGCTCTCCGTTCGACCGAAACCAACGAACACAGTCTGGCACTGGTTGTTCTACATTTAGTCTCCCTTTCTCATCAACTTTCTCTTCATTAAAAATCATTGTTCCATATTTGTCATTCCATGTTCTTGACCCAGTTTTGTTTGTTACAATTTCATAACAACTCGAAATCCTCTGGTACACCCCATGACAAGATTAGTTATTGCAAGCTCGAGTTTTGAACTGGTTTGTAAGTCCAGGGGCACTTGCTTTTTCTCTCTTCGCTAAGTCTTAAAAATTGCTTCAAATTGTCTTCATTATTAAACAATTCACATTCCTCTGTTACACGCCTTAGTGCTTTAATGAAATTACCTCTGAAATGAAATTTTGTTTGGCTTAAACACTGATTTACATTTTCAGCCATTGCTTCCACATTCTCTTGATGCTCTCTACTGCCTTTAGCTGCTTTTTCATGAACAAGACTACTCTTGGAAAACCATGTCTGGATAGAACTTCGTTTGCAGCAGCATGAGGTCTTTCTGCAAAGTTTCTTTTGTTGTGGTATTCAGCAAACGATCGTTGGGATATTTTGGAGAGGGAGAGCATATGCAAAATTCGAACCAAACACATTTGTATAAGAGGGCTATCTGGATCTTCTGAATGCCCATTCTCGACAATAAAATTAAAAATACTTTTAAGCTTTCCGTTGGTTGCGTTACAAAAAATAACGTCTAATTCTGGCAGAGTAAGCCTGTGGAATATTTCATTTATACCTCAGAAAGTTGTTTCTGTTTCAAAATAAGCAATGTTCACCAGCATAACGGTCTTCCCTGTTCTTGTGACTTTCTTCAACTTCATCGTGCAAGTTTGGCATCCATATCGCTTTCAGATGATTGCAACTTTGTGACATCAATGAACCAATGCGTTTTTGGGTAAACAGCATTGACACAACCTTGTTCAAAACTGTGGTCGGGATATATAATTGGTTTCCAGCTTTTCCCAGGTGGAATATCCCCACAAACCATGCTCTTTGCATCACATGAGTCTATCATATGGTCCAAAGTATTTTTCCCCTTCAGCGTCTTCCAAAAGCAAGTTTACATTTTTGTGCTCCAGTGTAAGTTTACAACATTTTTCTGGGTTCTAATTCTTGGAGGTGGCTTAAGTGAAATCTTGGATACAGCTCGCTGGATGGTTCGTAGAGAAGGAAGAGCTTCAGGAATGTTGCTGCGAATAAAATGATATGCAAGATGGCCACAACAGATGAATAGCGATATCGAGAACTTTCTTAAAAGTTCCTGATGTCGCCTTTGCTTTGGAAGCTTTTCCAACATTTTCTCTGCATTCAACATCAATTGCCTGAAAAAAGAAAAACCAGTGACATGTATTTCAAATCGCTGCCGGTCTTGCACAGCTTGCAGCATCTTGCTGATTTTAGGAGATTCCTTCACCAATGCTGTTACCTTATCGACAACTTCAAATAATGAAGTTATGGTCATTGGAAACAGATTAAGGAGGGCCAGAGATTTACTTGTTGTACGTGACCAGTCAATGCACAGTTTGGTGGAAACAGAACAGGCTGCACATACTTCTCCCCTTGCCGTTTCAACTATCGGTTGGTTTTGACAGAAGGAGTAAGCTGAAAAGGATCATTTTCTTCACTGATTTGTGGCTCGATACCATCAATGACTGCATCAATTGCATCACAGATGAGAACAGTGAAATCTGCAGTTTCCTTCTCCACTTGGGCAACTTGTTCAACGGATGACATGGTTCTTTCACGGATTTGTGACACAATACTTTCAACAATGATTGGATCAATTGGATTGTAGACGAGAACAGTGGCATCTGCAGGGCATGTTCCACCGATGATGTGGTTCTTTCACCGGAGAGATTTAAGGAGACAGTAGTATGGCCAGTAGCTGGTGATGAAGCAGTTGTTCTAGGGCTTGACATATACTTGTACAAATTATTTTCCTTATAACCACGTTTCGGAGAATTCACGCATTTGGCAACATAACGGGTCCAATTCGATATTAAACAATACCTTCCTTGAAACCCAGAGCGCATTTTTGCGCGCATATTTTATATGCAATAGAAAGACTAGGATTGCACCTTCGTTTAGAGTAACAGTAACTTCGAACTTCTTATGCTCTTTAAATTCTCTTAGCTGTTGAATTTTCTGCAACTTGGCGTCGAATATTTCCCAATATGACAGTTGGGTCATATCGATGACCGTCTTCTGGATCATCAGAATTGGTCCTTTTCGTTTCGGGTCGTACAAGTACATCTCCGATAGGCCACTTGCCTGCAAGATTAAACCTTTCTACTTTTTGGGTTTGGCATTTAATACCACTTGTGCATGGGCATCTGTGACGTTAAGTAAGAGTTAGATCCCAAGAAGGAGGGCTTTATGCTATATAAAGCCCGACATTCGAGGAATCTAACTGATTTAGTTCATGATCGAGGAGGTTTTCCACAAAGATTTCCCCAGTTTTCCCCTTCATTTCTTATCTAATTAGTATTCATTATCTAATTAGTATTCATATAAAGCCCACTGTACATCAAAGAAAACCGACTCGATCAGAAACTAAATGCTGATAACAAACTCCTTTTTATGAAACTTAAATTTCGGCGGGCTAAAACGCAGGTAGGTCGTGTCTCTTTAGTAGTATACCCAAAAGGTCGAAATGTGCAGAGGTGACTGGAACCAACCCCAAAACAACTAAGATCCTAACCCCAACCTCCCACCTAACGAGTTTTCTAAGAGTTAGGGTTAGAAACTGCTACTTGGGTTTTAGCCTCGCCTCTTAATTTCGAGTTTGGGATGAAATTTCGTAGTACAAGTTGTTAATAGTTTATAAAACGAGCGACTTTTCCGCTTCAGGCATGTGGATTGATTGCCCATTAATCAGAGAAATCACAAAAAATTTAAAAAAAGAAGTATTCGAAATCACAATGTGTGCACTGGAATATTACTGGCACTGTACATTCTTCGATAGCTTTAGCATATTACCTCCAGCACAGGAGCTCTTGGTAAAATGGATAAGTGTTGATAAAAAATATCTTCCAGTTGAATGATGAAGTCTACAATCATGGCCAAAAGTTGTGGGACAGTGTTGTTGGGTTCTTGAAAAATCCTGCCCGCACACATAATTCTCATAATTACATTGCATCCATTTTATTCAACATTGTAGGGGGGAATGGGTTCATATGTGTGATAATAAAATTCAGTAAAACTTGAGTAGGTAATAAATGTGACTGTGTCCCAGCTTCTTTTGGCCAGGATTGTCTGAAAAAAATATATAAAAAAATTGTTGGAAAAGAAATTGAATATTAAAACAAAATGAAACAGCACTATATTACACTATTACTTACATAGTCAACTAAATTATGAAATTAAATGAACTAAAATAATATGGATTGGAGGGATACATGCCGTTATATTTGGAATAAACTAAACCGTTAAAATAATAAATCCGCTAAATCACTAGTCACTATAAACCCCTATAGATCACACTCTGTATTTACTAAGATAGTGAATGAAAATGAATACGTTAGTTAATGAACAGCAGAGAGTTGTTTACATTGTTACATACAGTAGAGCAAATGTGGAAAGGTTCCCCACCAGAAAATCTTTTGCAAATTCCAGAATCCATGCAGCTTCGACTTAAACCGTGCGCTCACTGCTTTGCCAAGTTCATTTTCGACAACAGTGACATTTGATCTGTTCGGTTGTCAACACTACGTACTTTCAATAAATAAACAGTGCTCATGTACAGTGCTCGCATATATGTTGTGAATATATAGAAAGTTTTGGCGCAGATACGACTTTAATCTGCGATACCTGTTTCTCAATATAATTTCTTCTAATAAAAACAATGTAAAGTGGATTTCAACTTCCAATGTGCGTCAAATGTCGTACTCTTGCATGTTATATGCGATACTAATATTCGTTTTCACGCCGTAAACGGTATAATTTCAAACTGTACATTATAACAGTTACGCTGACAAACTTTGCTTCTTTTCAATAAATACTTTTCGAATAAATTTTTCTGTGTAACCCTCCCAGAAATTAAATAGTAAAGAAAGCCAAAACTATTTCGAACATAGGATGTTCGCCAAATTCGTTCGACGCGCACCAGAGCAGGAAAGTGTTTATATGCGTGTTGATTGACCACCAGACCAGCCAAATTATAGACAGTTAAAAATGTTTGTATACCTGTTGGTTGACCACCATAGCAGGAAAATATTTATATACGTGTTGGTTGAGCAGCAGAGCAGGAAAATAGACAGTTGAAAATATCTGTAGATGTGTTGGTTGAGCAGCAGAGCAGAAAAATAGACAGTTAAAAATATTTGTAGATGTGTTGGTTGACCACCATAGAAGGAAAATAGACAGTTGAAAATATTTATAGATATGTTGGTTGATACCCTGTGAGCAGAGCCTTCTTTTCCTTTGTTCCCACCCAGCAAGGGGAAACAAAGGAAAAGAAGGCTCTGCTCACCAGGTAGTTGGTTGACCACCATAGCAGGAAAATAGACAGTTAAAAATGTTTGCAGATGTGTTGGTTGACAATTTCATATACTACATATACTGTACTATAGTTTGTAATAGACCATTTGCACCATGATTTTTAATGGCATTATTTGACTACAATCACCAGAATGCTTTGCCAGTATCTTAACGCTAAGAGGACACTGGCAAACCATACTGGTACGTAGCCGTAGTCAAGTAATCCCATTGAAAAAAATATCTATTGTTCTGCAACTTGATTTTCATAACAATTGCATAGTATGAAACATACCTATATAAAAGATTATTTTCAACAACTTTTTCTTTCTATTTTTCTCTTTTTCTGTTGCATTCTCAAATGTACGCAACATCCTTGGCATATCGTTCGGTTCCCTTTCGATGAAGCCCTCATCTGGCTGTAACTTTGTACTTATCAAAGTCTGAAATATTTTGACAATGTATTATAAAATACTTTGTAGAATATGATGTTTAAAACCTTAGGCTTTACAAAGTCAAGTTTCTTTTAATAAACACACTTATTGCTTAACTCTTTCCCTACGGGCGCAGTTAAAATGGGTCACTGAAGACCCGCAAAGTCGTCAATCGAAAAACACGGCACACGGTAACGCAAGATTAAAAATTGAAATTCGACAAGCGCCAGGAACATGAAATCCACGCACACGCCAAGTTTGATTTGATTTCATAAACAACTCTGCGATTGGTGGCATTTTGAGTTTTCAAGATGCTACGCGGGCGTGCAAGATGGCCTTTTCGAGAAAAATGTAAATTTTTCAACCTGATTTATGATAATTAATGCTAATTTATATTAACATAATGTGTTTTGTTCGGGAAATTTAAAAGAACAAGTAAAAGCCGGTTTATTGGGCTTCCAGAAAATGTATAGCTTTCACAACAGTTATGGTTATTTCAAGAGATATCAATAGAACAACGTGGTCGTTCAATTTTTGATGTTTTTCAGCCGTAAGGAAAGAGTTAAACACCATTATTTGTAACAAAGATGATTTCAGGCGAAGCTTAACATCCACTTAAAACAAAACAAATTGGGGAGCACAAATAATTTGTATAAAATACCAAGCCAAGTTGTTTATTAATACTTTTGAAATACTGAACTAGTTGCCCCAGAGGTAGGGAAATTGCTGTTTTTTAACATTTGGAAAATGTTAAATTCCCTGCTATATATCCCAGTGGTTGGGGGCTGTGATTTCAAATGACTGATACATAAAAGCTTAAGTATACCACCATACAGTATATACAAGACAGGTGAGGTATATGTTATCAGTTTAATCAATAACAATATAATATAATTTCAGACAATAACAATATAATATTATTTATTTTGGAAATGATGCAAGACTTGATGACTACAAGAACATATCAATCATAACATCTTTGTCAACAGCTGAATCCTAGCTCAGACTAAACATCTAAATTTAAACATGCAAACTTAACTTGAACATGTAAACTTAACACAAATGGACAAAGAATAATAGGATAAATACTGTATATGTATGCTGTTGCGATGTTCATTACATTTTCTGTCAGTAATATCATGTTTTGGTGATTGAGAGTTTGGTATTTGTCTCACACAAAATATAATCACTCGCTCAATTAAAGTTTAAACTCGGCGACTGGACAGCAAAAATATAGGTAACACCAAAGTTAATATTCATGACTTTAGCTGTGTTTATATCGATTACATGTTAAATAATTATCATATTATTCATGAGCTATTTCATAAAAATACATGCGGCAATGCTTACGTTACTGGGAAGTAGTTTAAACAACGAGATTCCTTCGCAAATTGGCATACGCTCACGACCATCGACAGCTTTCTTCCTCTCCACATAAACCATTTGTGCGCATTCTTCCCTGAGCAAGGATAATTTTTGTTCTTTTTCTGCAGAAGAAAAGCTTCCCCAAGTATATTAAGCAATTGCTGTAAGACCTTGTTCGAAGACATTGAGCATCGTGATTCGAACAGAACTCACAACAAAAAGTGTGAAATAGTCTCGTCAATAAATAAGATCAACCGTGGTCTGAAACGAAATTCTTACGCAATAGTCTTCCGATCTGACTGCTGCTGACTGCTGCTCGGGCAAGGTCTCTGATTGGTTTGCTGCATCTGACTGCTGCTCAGTTTACTAAAAATAGCCTCTATTTTAAGGTTTTACTGCTAAAGACCCTGCACCACTGCTGCGAGTGATGCTGCGCTAGGAAGCCTTCGACCGATTTAGACATACTTCAAGTAATAAATATATCCTGTATTACAATTTTAAAGAGTGTCAGCTGCCCAGAAGCGACCACGGGCACATGAAATAAGAACCAAATGTATTGGGTAAATACGTACCTAAAATGAACAGGTTTTGTGATTGGCTATATGGAACAAAAGTGATAGGGTTAGGACATTGGTTTCTTTGTGGTTGATTATATTGTTTTATTGTTTGAATCAACCAATCACAAAACTTGATAGTATAGGTAGGTGATGACCCAATGTATTCCGCATTTCCCCGCATTAATTAATTAGGCAAAATAGCAGTTGCGCCCCTCTAGATCCGCCCCTGACTTATCAATTACTACCTCTGCTGGTAAACTGACACTTAGAATGCATATTTATAGGGAAAGAGGTAGGATGATGGGACACTTAAAATAGTGACAAACTGAAAACAATGTCCTTTTGTCTGTAGTATTGGATCAAAGAACTTAATTAAATGGTTCCATCACCTTTAGTTGGAACAATGAGTGGCATTTAAGAATTCTAAAATTATCATCTGAATAGGATTCGGCACAATGCGCATTAGACGAGAGTCACAATCGCTGAGGTATATATATATATAGCGTTAATACACCATGCCACATCACTGAACACAAAGTTCCAGATGAAATTTCTGTCTAATTTTTTGTATATCATGCTAAACTGTGGAAAGTAGAATAATAGCAAAATTTCAGCTCAATTATTTGAACTACCAAAAGTAAAAACCGGGTCTATGAGGTGTGTGTGTGTATATATATATATAAAATATATAATATAGCATTCTGAGGTAACGTTCCAGATGAAATTTCTGTCCAAATGTTTGTATATCATCCTAAACTGGAAAGTAGAATACCAAAATTTCAGCTCGATTCACTTATGGATAAAAAAGCAGGAGAGCTCATACTAGATCACATTACAAACATTTAATTATGTCATTTAACATGCCTTGCAAATAAATGCAATATTATATTTTGTTAAAATCTGTAGATCAGGGATTTTACAGAGCGACTGACAAGGGACATGTCCAATTTGAACATAGAATCTACGATGTCATAGGAGAGGTTTGTTTGCAGCAAAAAGAACCACTCATTTTTAGTCAATTTTCTGTGTCATGTCAGTTATCATTCAATATACCAGTAAATTTATTCTATCTTAAAATGGATATGCATTATCAGGATTTTGGGAAAGATTTTGTTAATAATGTGCCTACTTATGAATATCTATTCTTTATGGGATTGTATGTTCAACATTTAATTGTATCCCCATTGACAAAAGGCTTGCAGGCAAGATTGAAGTACTTGTTGGTGAAGGTGCAAAAACTGTGGATGGAATGAAAAGGCACCTCCAAACAGTTTGTGAAAAACGAACTATTTGCAGGGGAAACGCCACCACCATCTACCAATAGGCGCTATTCAACAGATGTGGATGTTAGAAATCAAATGTACCGGTCATCAGTGAAGCAGATGCTGTCCAAATTAGACCAGCAAAATCTAGAACAAAATTGAAAAGTGGCATCAAGAGCACCCTCGAGATTCTATTTTAGACCCTGTGCCCTGTCTCCTCACCCACTGCTGCTGCAGGAAAGATCAAGCCAGATGGAAATTGCATTGAAGCTGATGTCAGCGACGTAGGCAGGGGGAGCACCGCCCAGACCTGCCAGCCACAATCGCGGCTTTGTGATGAACATATAGCCACGACTTCCTTCATTCTCCACATGGCTCCCCCACTTTGAAGGTCCTGGCTACGTCCCTGGCTGATGTCACCCAAAGCCTTCTGTTTGCTCATCAAACAACTTAGCAGAAACGTTTAATGAGTCATTATGGAAATGAAATAACTTTGATTCACGCAACTTACAAGACCATGAAATATGAACTGCCACTATTATTTCTTGTTGTTAAAACAAATGTGAATTACATAGTTGTTGGTTCCTTCATAACTCAAAATGAAACAACTTGATGGCAAAGAAGCACTAGTGATCTTTTGTTAGTGAACCCCAGCTGGAACCCCCGGTTCTTTGATTTTTGTCACAAGGAGATAAATGCCATCGAGAACATGTTCACAGGTAGGAATGGCAATAATTATACACTAACTATAAATAAATACGAAGAATAATAATTAAAATTAATTTCATTCAGGATTACAGTAATGAGTACGTTCCTAAAGTTTGTTATTTAAAACCAAAAGTTGATTATACTTCCTTTCAAGAACAAATTACTTTTCTAGCTGAGCAAAAACTCTCTTCTCCTGATGACAGAAATTTAAATGGAGCAACTCCTGTCCCTGTTCGCTCTAAAAATCAACAATAAGTTCAAGTAAAGAATGGGCTTGTTTCATCTGGTTATGAAAAAGAGCTTGAAAAATCACCAAGTACAAAGAACCAATTTGATGTCATCATAGTTGAAGGGCAACATCAGAGCATTCAGAACATTGCCTCCAAGATCTCTCCAACTCCTTGTATTACAATACATCAACTACAGTTGATGAATAATGGAGACATTATCCTAATCCTCCAACCTGGGTCACACTAGAATACCACAGCTGTCCTGTTGATCGTGGTTCTAAACTTTCCCTATATGAAGCAAACAAGACAAAAATCTTAAAGAAAACCACCTAGCTTAATGACCTTGAAACCCATGTTGGCCAGACCCTACTCAACCAACAATTTCCGTTTGTGGGTGGCCTTAAAGATCCAATAGTTACATGTCCACTAGTTACTCCTGCAACATCAGAATTTGTACAAATAGTGAACACTGAGTCACATTTGGTATCCTTAAGTACAATTTCAACACCATATAACTCTGGCACTGTCAAGGTTTTTGACAGCACATATCACCAAACCAATTCCACTGCAATCGAACATGCTTGTGGTATGTTGTTATATTCGGGTGATAAAGTCACTTTTGTCAATGAAAAGGTGCAACGACAAGTGGGTTAGAAATGATTGTGGTCTATTTTCTCTGGCATTTGCCACTGATTTGTACTGTGGTTTAAAGTAGTATAGAAAGTGGGGCTACCAGCACAGTTTTTAATTTTTCGTGCTTCGCAACTAAAATTGAAAAATTCGCTGTTATCCCCACTTTCGAGACTACTAAAACGAGACGAAATAAATTTCGTTAAGTAAAATTCGTTAAATGAAACAAAAATAAATTAAACTCGAAAACCATCACACACGTTTCCTAAAATAGTTTTTCAAATATTAGTACGTAGAGACCGCAACTCTCTTTTACGACTGGTCATCCTTTTCCCAAGTACAGTGTGTTTAAACCTCTCGTCTAGTTCCTTGCGTTCTAAGCTACTCTTAGCGAAGAGTTGTCGTTTGAGCTCTCTTACCTGGTAGATAAATGATAACTCTTTGTTGTGTCTCGTTATCTTTTCCTCCACTGATCTCCCACGTTCTACGCTACTCTCCAGGGTTACAGTGCTCATTACTTCGTGTGAGCGCTGGAGCCCTGGAGAGTAGTGTGGAACACGGCGATACAAGGACAGTTTTCCAAAAAGTCGGATCCATTAGGAATCTACACGATTTGGAAAAGTGTGTTGGTACCCCCGTGCTCACCTTGTCGGGTAGGATATATCGCTAGACGTGGTGCTTCTGCTAGTGTTGATATACGTAGCCCTGCTGTGAGTGCTGACGTTAACACTTTTTAGGGGATTCCCCACTATTGCTCACACGTCATAGGTAAGGGGGACATCGGATTATGCCATAATCCATTATCCTCGATGTTCCTATCTGTACCCGCACCTAGGGATATGGGGGACATCGGATTATGCCATAATCCGATATCCTCGATGTTCCTATCTGTACCTACTTGTACACGCACCTAGGGATATGGGGGACATCGGATTATACCATAATCCATTATCCTCGATGTTCCTATCTGTACCCGCACCTAGGGATATGGGGGACATCGGATTATGCCATAATCCGTTATCCTCGATGTTCCTATCTATACCTACTTGTACACACACCTAGGGATATGGGGGACATCGGATTATGTCATAATCCATTATCCTCTATATCCCTTGTACGCGCGGTGATGGACTGGGAAAGTAAGTCCAACGTATGATTCGAACACACGCCCCCTTAATGTTCCGAAACGCAACGCTCAACCCCGCGAGCTACCATGCCCATGGTAAGTTACACACTCATTTTATAGTATTTAAGCGATTATAACTTGGTTGTTGTATGTGAGATAGCTTCCTAATAAGATTTAACATTAGTCAATTCGGTTAATAAAAGCCACAACGCTATATTATGTCTTTCTAGCGATATGAGCACGATAGACATGCTGAGACTTGACACCCAACGAACAGAGTTGTATACATAGTTAAAATATCATTTTAGCGATGCATATATTAGTGATTCGCAAACAAGTGGTGTGACGGAGCTTGTTTGTCTGATACAAAATGTTGCTAGTTAAATTTTTCGTTACCAGCCAAAATCGTTTAATGTCTTTAGGATGAATACAAGCGCTAACTATTGCTTCCGTGTTGTGTTGGATATATAATATCTCACTTCAACTCGCTTCCGCTTATGTTGTAATTAGTTTTCTTCATTCGGGGGTTCCCCCTCGGGGATTTCCCTTCTAGCCATATGGCTAAGTACGTGTTTACTAGTTGTTAGTCCACCTGATAACAACCCTAAACAAGGGAGGTAGGGGGATACGTATGATATAAACTTCTCTACATCTCTTTTTAGTAGCTGGTCAGTGTTCAACTCGTTTTCGAGCTTCTCGGGTGACTCTATAGCGTCGAATCCTCCTAACGCGTGGGCGAACTTGCTTATTAAAAAGTCACAGAGGAACACATTCGCTTTCTCAATTCTTTTTACCTCCCATTCTTCGTAGATCTTATTGATAACTTTAGCTGAGGCCTTTTTGAGATAAGCGATGGATTGGTCTATCTCACCGTCCTCTGAGAGTCTTCTTAGTTCGTTTCGTTTCTTGTCCACGTCAGTTTGCGGGATGTCGTCAACTTGTGGTGTGTCGATTTGTGGTTCTTCGATCACTTCCTGTTCTGCTTCTTGTATGTCTTCAATGAGTTCGTCAATTGTCTCAAGATTTTTTGTCTTACGTTTTGGCATGTCCTATAATATACGATATGTTTCGTTTTTGCGGGGTGACTATTTCGTATGAGTATGGATGCCTTGTGAGTATCTCCAATCTTACGTATTAGTTGTCTCTCAACTGTTTTGTGGAATAACTAATTCATACGAGTATGGATGTCTTAGAAGTATCTCCAATCTTGCGTACTCGTTGTCTTTCAACTGTTTTATTATTTTCTGAATTTCCACTTTATCAACTCCGTTGAGATAATCGTCTACGATTATTTTCATATCGTTTCTGTTAGGGTTGTAGAATGTTACTAACTTTGAGATGTTTTCACGATATGGTTTACTAATTGAGGTTAGTTGTTGTGTTATAACTATTGTGGATAGGTTGTAATGTCTAGCACTAAAGGCTAGTTTAACTAGTTCGCTTGTTCTGTTTTTGACGTCCTGCCCACCAGCGCAATCGTCTAGTATTATCAATGAATTGGTGCCTTTATAAATACCAGTCACATATTTAAGAAATACGTCGACCTTGTCTTGCTCACACTGAATAGCGATAATGTTTGGGTCTCTCAAGTATTTCCACTCTGTGTACGTTTTGTTCCATTCAAATGTTGGACATATGAGAATGATGTACTCGAAATGGTTAGTGTATTCTCTCTCTATCATGTCCAATAGGTAGTGTGTTTTACCACAGGCTGTCATACCAACAATTAGCATGTTAAAAGGCGTTTTCATATAGAATACTATATGTTTTAGTATTGGATTGATTATAGATCGTTGTTGATAAGGTTTACGAGTCCGTCGGAGAGTATGAATATTCTACACATGACGTTCGCTGTTGTGACTTTTTTAATGATTTCCATCAGTATTCCTGACTGAGTATTCACGATCTTTTTTCCAGTGGCTACTTTCGCGTTATCTTCGATAGATCTAAGGTCAACAACCAAAGCGAAACCGTCTTTGTAAAACTTTTGGACAGTCATGTGCTGGTCACAGTCTAGTTTTCGTCCAAATAGTCGTTTCGCTTCTACCCATAGTCTTGATTTTGGTATTCCTTGACTGTATACCATATTTGGCACGCCTTCTATAGTAAGTTTGACTGACTCTATGTTTGGGTAGACGAACTCCTCACTGTCAGTTCTTGTCTTATTTGTGAAGAGTAGAACGATAGCTTTCATTGACTTTCTTGGTAGGTTAATATTTTCGTTCACAAGTGTGATTCCTTTATCCCACTCCACAGTCTTCATTAGCGTGACGTGCTCGTACGATAGAGATCTACCGGATGCGTATAGAGATGATACTTCATCAGCGATCTCTTGACTCTCGATAGTTTCGTACTCCAATTCGAGGTTCTCCAACGTATAACCAGTAACAGCTGATCCAGATTGAGCCACCATAATATCAGTTGCTTTGGGGAGTGTGATTATGTACCTGAGATTATTGTTCATATTATACGGTGCGTATAAACCGTGATCTTCTAGAATCTTGTCAAGTTGAATCTTTTGTTTGGTGCCATGAATAGAGAACATCAGACCATCGCTAACTTTTTGTACGTTTCCACTGGCCGCGCCACTGTCGTCCTTCGAGATTAACTTTCGAAGGTTCTCGTTTGCTAGGCCGTATTCGATCATAGCCGTTTGCTCTGTTTTAGGTCTCCATAAATCTCTGTACGTACCGATAACACTCTCACCACAGTTGTCGTACACAGTCTCACCTGCTAGTTTTATAACCAGTTTTTCAGAGAGTAGTCTCGAGAGGTTATTAAGAAACCATGATTTCGCGTTCGCACTTTTGAAGTCGAATAGGAGATGGAAACTGGAGGGTACCAAGCAAGTATTACCCTTTGTCTTTGGGATATCAATGTATAACTCCTCCTCTGGATTGGCTTTGTTAGGGTTCAGTGTCACAACGTGACGGGTTCTTGTGCCTTTGATAGCAGATATTTCACGACGTCTATATCCAGGAAGCAACTCTTTTTCACTAGTATTCATACTATATATTATAACACATGTTTTATTTCCTCTGTTTGTACTGATCGTAGACTAACCAAGCTAGTGCTATCGCTAGGATCCACAAATTAGACGCTAACCAAGATATGCCTGCAGCTCCCCACTTTAGCGCAGTTGCCACCACGTTTAGCAGTCCAGCCAGTAGAGGGCCAGCCTTTGTGGCTAGATTAGCTATAGCTTTTCCTAGTTTTCCAAGTGCTTGACCACCTTTGACGATAACACTCCTAGCTGATATTACTATGGTAGTTATTATCCCAGCTATAGAGATTGATATAGCACTTATTCCAACTAAGTTTTCCCTTGCCCATTTTTTAAACCTATCAAGTCTATTTAGATCATTACCATCAACCTCGTCTTTTAACACACCTATTGCCTCGTTGTGTTCTGGTCTCATATTGTTCTCGATACGGATGCTATCTGCCTTCAAGTAAGCTGTGTCACTAACACTCTTATAGAATTGTTCTTTTAGAGGGTCTAGCTCGACGATAGACATGAGTCTATATTGGTCGCCTAGTGCATCTAGCGACTCTATCTTAACATCAGTTGACCCTTTTGGGTTGAGAGAGCCAGCGAACTCCCTAATCTCTTGTTCACTAACGAAGATACCTTGCGACGTTTCTACGAGTTTCTCCACTCTTTGTTCGACTCTGTCTTGTATCTGTTCGCTTGTGTTAGATACTATGTCTTTTGACACGTTACTTGGGATTGTGTTGTCGCCGTTAATTTCCTCAACCATCGCAGTTAAAGTTAGTCTGTGCTCCTCAACAGCTCTACTTAACAGACTCTTAAAGTTCTCGACATCTTTCTGTGAATCTTTAGCGTCGCTGTACACTATAGACTTCCCTTTTAGCACCATAACTCTATTATCTTCGAATTCTAGCCCGATAAGACCTTTAACACCAAATATCATTTTAGACTTTTTTATTATATCACTCGAGGCCTCTCCATCCTTAACGTTAATACTAACACCAAGATGTTCTAATAGAAACTGCTTTCTATCTCTTGTTACTGACGCATTGTATGACCTTTTATCGTACTTTGGGTTTGGGATACCATCAGACGTGGCACTCCCTTTATCCTCTCCAGTTATTGTTACTGTGTTACCATCATCATTACCTGTGAATGATGTCTCCACGTATCTGTTTTTTACTCTGAGTGATATGTCTCTCCTCTCTAGCTCTTGTTTCACCCTAGTGAATCTGTCACGTACACTACTATATTCTTGTGTTGTCCAGTTTTCCTCGAGTATAGTATTGAGTTGGTTGACTTCAATTTCTAACTGTTCGTCTGTATATTCCTTAAAATTGTCACGCTCTTTTTCTTCCTCACGATTTTTCATTTCAATGTCATCAAATCCTCCTTCAGCCATTATATACTACTCAATGTTTTGAATATCACTCTCTGGTATCCATGAATTGTGTTTACTATCGTAGCCAAGCCACTTAACCAAAACCATCTTTTTATCCTTAACCTTCTTTCTCTTTAGTATCTTCTCAACTTTATATACATCGTCTTTTTTATCAACAGCTGACAACTCTTCCTCGTAGAACTTACCAATGATGGGTTCCCCTTCATGGTCCTCTATCTCGTACATGGTAGGGTCACCACGTATGACCTTTGTAACTTTGAATAGCTCCTCAGTGAAGTTAGCCTCATACCCTTTTGCAAATATGCTCTTGTACTTTGATATCCTGACAGTCTCACCTACTTTAAACTTTGGTAGTGGGTAGTCACCGAAATGGTGTCCAAACAACGTCGTCCATACTTCGTTTTCGTTTTTCTTGCTCACATCTTTAGGTTTCATTAGAATAGTACTGTGTTTGGTATTGTTGTAATTTTCAACTAGTTGGTCTAAAATGTCAATCCACTTGTACGTTCCTTTACTGTAGAAGTACTTCCACATAGACGTCTTGAGTGTTCTGTTAAACCTTTCCACGACTGCTGCCTTTTTATCAGAGTTCGTGCTGAAGTACTTCACATTGTGTTTATCCAATAGATCCTTCACACCAACGTTATAGAATTCCTTACCGTCGTCAAACTGAGCCAGCTTTGGGTACTCGCCAAATCTAACCTTAGCCTTCTCTAGTAACTTTGTGACAGCCTTAGTCATGTTTTTCGTGTCTTTCCTATAGACGGGTATTGCGAAAGCATACCTACTAAGGATCTCAGTGGCTGTTAGTATCCAGTAGTACCCGTTGTTCTTATGCTTGTACTTGCCCATATCAACCAAGTCCATCTGTATCTGCTCACCCAGATAGTCAACAAATGTTTGTCTAAACTTGTGTTTCTTAACAACTGGTTTGTACCTGGTGTATGTGTCTTGAGATTTTAACCAGTCCTTTATCTTTACCCTACTAACGCTTAGGCCGTCTTCTTGTGCCTTTTGGTACAGCCTCTCGGCGGATTGGTAACCAGTTGATGGGTTGTAGTAAATATCTCTTAGTTCTTGCTCTACGTCCATATACACTACGTGATGTGTAAATCTAACAACACCTCGCCAACGTTAATACTGTTATCGTCCTGATCTGTTATCTTGAACTCTAGTTGGTTGATGACTCCTTTGTTTATTGGGATTTTCGACCCAACACCAAAATGTTGTACAGAGCCCTTTAATGTCTGTGTGCTAGTTATTGGCAGTACTGCGATACAACCACTTTTGCTACCATTAACTACGTTCTTAGACCTGTCCACAATATTAGATGTTACTTGTATGTATTTCAGTCCTCTGTTAACGTTCACAACATTAGGACTGGTTTTTGTGGTGGTTATTGTAGTGTTTTCGTCAAACCCTAGAAGTTGTCCAAATTTAAACAGTTCTATTTGTTGATCAGTTGTTATCGTACACGTCGAGTCATATCTGTTAGCCACTAGCTTGACGTCTCCTAACTCTTTCAAGTCGTCTGCAATCGTTTTAAAGGTGTGGTACCCAGGACTAAAAACGTGGTTGTTACTGTTATAAGTTATCTTACTGTTGACTGTGGTTACGTTAACGTAGTCCCAAAAGATGGTTGCCTTCTTCACTAGTAAGTGAGGGTCTGAGTTAGTTGCTATAGTTGACTCTGGTAGGTCTATAGTTTTCGTTGAACCACTAATCAATACTACCACTCTCATATAACGTACGGTATGTTATGATGGATGTGTTCAAAAGAAAGTATCCTTATGCTGACAAGAATAGGTTTTTTCTTGATGTTGACGACAATATGCATATACATATATTCTTCGTGACGAAAACCAATATTGGTGACGTTTCGATAGACTCAAGTAGGTTTAAGAGTAACCCGGAGTATACTAAGTATCTAACGATAAACAAACCAATGATAGTTAGCCAAAAAGAGATAGCTAATGCCATACGCGTGGCTAAGCTGAATCTAGTTAAAAAGTACCCTCACGTCACTTTGAGTAAGTTTGAGTTCGATCCAACTGTCTCACAAGATGGTGAGGTTAATGGCGTTGACATATATTTTAGAAACAACGACATCATAAGCACTAACATAACTAGTGATACCTTCAAAAACGACAAGAGTATGTGGATTTGGTTACACAACAACAAGTCTCCAAAAGGTCACGACGATAAGTTTCCAAAAATATGGCTATCTGGTGGAACTATCCAACCACTATCAAAAGGTCGCAAGAACCACTGGGGACTTTGGGATGGCTATCCAACGGAAAACGTGTTGAACTACCCAGTGAATAACTTTAGAGTCTTCGTTAATCAAAAGAACTACTTTCTCTCAAAGTTACCAATATTACAAATCACCACGTCAAAGACAAAGTCAAAGTGGGACGATAATGAGAGCTACTATAGGGTCGTGTTTGCAACGTATTGTGCAAGTTTCTGTTGTGGAGTGTCGTTGCAACACTTGTCACCCTCGCAAGAAGTTCACCCTGTTATAACTAGTGTAATGAGGTTTCATCTGTACTTTACTGTTAGAAGACTTCTCAGAAGGATGGTGGTGAGAGTATGAGATCGATAAGTAGAGAGTTTGACGCTGGAGAATTGTATGGTAAGACAGACAAGATTCCTAGAAAACATTACTACCAAGGTAAAGTCCTTGCTGATGGTACAACAGGTGAGGAGAGAGTCTTCACGATTAACGACGTTAAGAACGACTACAAACGATACGTTCCTCTGGTGTCGAATGGTTTTACCAACATTGGGCGACAATACCTAAATCAGTCTATAGAAGCCTTTGTTTACTCCACACTTGGTGCACAAGCAAGAACACGTGTGTCAGTCGTTGGTGATTCCGCAGGCAGTCTAGAGACTGAACAAGAGTTCCGAAAGTTGGTGATAGTGTTATAAACTACGACGTGTCAACGTGGATTCTCAACATGAACAAGTCGATTAGAGACACTAATGTTGTCCAAAATCTTGCGTTATCACCGTCTACGTGGTTAATGCCAAGTAACGTTGTAATCCTAAAGAACAAAATCGCTGGGTACAACAACCTATTGAAGACTGCTACACAGAGTATGAAGTTTGGGGTAAATAGTGGGTTAAACTACGCGAAAACGACGGAGGTTAAGAAAGTACACCAAGAAGGTGGAGAGCACCTGGAGACACTTGACAAACCAAAGGTGACGAATCGTCTGGTGACATCAAACGTGGCACACCAGGAAGGTGGAGAGCATCTGGAGACACTTGACAAACCAAAGGTGACGAATCGTCTGGTGACATCAAACGTGGCACACCAGGAAGGTGGAGAGCATCTGGAGACACTTGACAAACCAAAGGTGACACATCAAGAACGTCGTCTAGAAGTGACACCAGGTGACAACACGACAGAGTTGGGGCTAGTTCTAGTGGTTTCGGCTGTGTCTGGCTATTTAGTAAGCAAATATATGTTATAACATAATGAGTCTAAGTTATGGATTTGAGGACAGAGACTACGAGAGTGACAAAATATTAAGAAGAGCGAAGAGACATCTAGACAGTGACCCTAAGTTAAGCGTTAGCGGTGGGAGGATGTCTGGAGACATAGATATGGCGTTCAGGGCACTCAAAAACATAGCAGACCCAGAAGATGATTGGGATGCTGTCAGTAAAAAAGTGTTGGAGTCTGTATACTTATCGCAATACTTTAGAACGCAGTCCTATAACGTTGTATTTTACTTTAACGTCACAAACCATGCTGTGAGCATGGTGGAATACCACAGTGGAACAAATAAAGTGAAAACCATTAGAGATAAAACGAACATGTTAGTACAATACGATCCAACGTATGGTCCTATTATTGGTGTTAACAATGGTCATAGCTTCCTATCCCCTGAGCTAACTCCAATTCCGTTTGAAGCTGGAGTGCATTTTAACTGTCCACGTATGCAATACTGTGACATATCCGTTTTTATGGTAGTGAGGTTAGTCACCAGGGTTTCTACGAAAGATTGGGAGGCGATTATCTCAAACGATGACGGATCGTGGGACAAATGCATAGGGTACAAAGGAGGTGAAAATGATAAATTATCATATGGTGGTGGCTATCCAGTAAAGGAGTACACGTGTACAATCCCAAATAATATCGACACCACCAAGAGACACATGATATCAATACATTGGCGGATGGGTAACTCCTACGTTAAGGTGAACAACGTAAGATGAACAGACTCAGACTTCACAGCTAACCACGAAGAGATAGGGTCTCCTTACGTAACGATCTTTGGAGTGCATCGACCAAAAATACCACTCGCACCCTATAAGTACCCGTCTTTGATAGAGTTCTACGGTGTGAAGATTGTCTCTGGTTACATGACGAGCCGAGACATAATATTAGTTGGTAGAGATATGATGAAGGAATATGATGTGAGCTAAGATATATGAGGAAGAAGTCAGTTGTTGTTTTCAATCACATATCAAAGGATATGTCAGAGGAAGAGGTGCTAGAGCTCAAACGCTTGTACGCGTACTACCACAAACTAGAAGCCTGTTACAAATGGAAATACAAGAGGTTGAAGAAAGTTAAACTATCGTTAAACATGACTAGCATAGGGTTAACGACAGTAGGGATTGTAGCTGGATCGATAACCGCTAACCCTCTAATCATTGCTTGTATTAGTGGTCCTGGTGTGATCATCCAAGGTTACTTGGCTAAATCTAATCTGACGAGTAGAGTGGAGCATTGTAAGTTCGCACACACTAGCTACAAAAAGATACTGACACAAATAAGATCGTATCTTAGAGGTCTTCCTTACAACGAGTCAACGTTTCTCTCAGACGTTAAAGTGTTGGACGATAATGTGACTGACTTATGCCCACCAATCAATGGAATGGTGAAAAGGTACAATAAAGTATATGACGAGACCAACGTTCCAAAATAGGGTAAGATACAAGGGGTGAGTCACCCCACACGGTCACACACGGTCGGTCTACATATCAGAACCAGGAGTGTGTTCCACATGAAAGACGACAAAAACTCAGGTCCCAAAACGGGACCTGAGTTTTCGAGTGTCAAAACAGACTAGTCTGACCAACACCTCAAAATGGGACCTTGGTCAGATCACGCGTTCGTGCTATTAAGTGGTTACTCTCTTAAGACGACTGCTATTTAAACACAAAATAAAACACGTGGTATATTATAGGTGATGAGTATCACTAAAATATTTAGAAATAACGACATGTCTGTCACGACTATTAAAGATGGAGACAATATTTGGTTCTATGGAAAAGAAGTCGCTAAGGCATTAGGGTATAAAAACGCGAGGTGGGCTATCAGCGTACACGTTGACGATACATATAAAGTAGTATAGAAACTAGCGGTACCGGCGCACTTTTCCATTTTTCATGTCTCAACTTTTTTCTCTGATGAACGCAGCACTTTTTCGTTTTTAGATTCCACATATAGTTTTCGAGCAAATATGTGGAATCCAAAAACGGAAAAAGTGCTTGGTTCTCCAGAGAAGTTGAGACATTCAAATGGAAAAGGTTCGCTGTTACCGCTAGTTTCGAGACTACTAATAGACGATGTGTCACGTGGTTTGGGGCCTTTGATACATGTCTCAGCTAGTAGGCTACAGAGTGAGGTGTCTGGACGTGACGCTGATATGGGATTTGTTATAAGTAGTGAGTCTAGTGGATTCCTTAATTCGAAAAGGTCTAAAGACTTAGCTATATTAAATAATAAAACGACTCTTATGAAAAGGTCTGTACTTAAACGTAACCCTATTGTGAGTGGTAATGTCGCTCGTAGTGGTACACTATCGAGTGGTGGTGCACGTGATCCTGCTATGAGTTCTGGTAATTTAGTTATGCCGAATATTAAGATGAGTTTTTTAAAGAGGATGTCTAGCTGACGCTAAAAAATTAGGGTATGAGTGGATGGACCTTATTAGAAGGGGATCTAGAGTGAACGTCATTAATAGAGTCACCAGAGTTAGGGAGGTCAGAGAAGTTCGAAAGGCTAGACGTGATCTTAGACGATATGTGAGGAGGTCGCAGTTAAGTCAGGAGGTCTCAGACAAAGAGTACGATAGAATAACTAGTCTTATTGCTAAGACGAAACGTCCTACTGTAGTGCAAAGGAGAGTTGCTCTTAAAGGGTATACCAAGTCGTATAGTGTTGGGGTGGTCTACAATAAGGATCCATTAAAACAACTAGTCAAGACTAGAGTAGTAGTGGGCTCGACTCTACAGAAAGAGTTAGATAGACTGAAAGGTTTAAAGTTTTCTGAGATATTGAAAGTGACTCTAGAGAAACAAATTGGTGATGGAGAGTCTGTGTTTAAGACAGCCTTCTTCCATAGCGTAATCAAAACAGTGATTAGTAGTGTTGATATTAGTGGGACTACAAAGCAATCTAGTGAGGAGATAGTAAATCGTATTGCTGTGTGGTTGTCAGAAGGGTCTGGGTGGGTTGTGGATAATATTGATGATCACTTTATTAACGTAGTGGTGTATGAACCTCTTAAAGGATCGAGTTATATTGAACTACCGTTAGAGTTGAGGAACGCGTCGAAAGGTCTAATTAATATAAAGAACAATGATGACAAGTGTTTTATGTGGTGTCACGTGTTGCACAAGTGTCCTGTAGGAAAGGATCCGCAGAGTGTCGAAGCATAAGAAGAATGTAGGTTCTGTGAACTATGAAGGAGTGAGATTTCCAGTTAATACAAAACAGTACAACAAGATAGAGATACAGAACGGTATTAGTATCAACGTGTTTGGGTACGAGGACAAGCAGCCATTCCCTATCTACGTTTCTGAGGAGAAGTACGAGGATCATATGGACCTGTTGCTAATAACAAGTGGTGTTAAACGACACTACGTGTACATCAAAGACTTTAATAAGTTTATGTTCAACCAATCTAAATACGAGCACAAGAAGAATTTCTGTAGGTACTGTCTTCAATGTTTTACTACCAGTGAGATTCTAGAGAAACATAAGGAGGTTTGTATGGTGGTGAATGGTAAGCAAGCGATCAAGATGCCAGATGAAGGAGACAACACTCTTGAGTACAAAAATTACCACAAACAATTAGAAGTGCCATTTGTGATATACGCAGACTTTGAGGCTATCACAGAGAAGGTCAACAACGCGAAACCACTCACAGGATCGTACACTAGCGAGTACCAAAGACACACGGACTGTGGGTATGGGTACAAAGTAGTGTGCTGCTATGATGATAAATATAGCAAACCGTTAGAGATGTTTCGAGGTAAGAACGCTGTTAGGAAGTTCATGAAAAAGATGTTAGAGGAGGTTAAATACTGCAAGAAAGTTAGAAAGGAGCATTTTAATGAGGACATGGTGTTGACCAGAGCTGATAAGGTTAACTTCAAGGAATCGACTAAGTGTCACATTTGTGATGGGAAATATAAAAGTGGAGACATGAGAGTTAGAGATCATTGTCATATCACTGGTAAGTATAGAGGTTCAGCACATCAGTTGTGTAATAGGAACTATAGATTGACTGATAAGATACCTGTCATATTTCACAATCTAAGAGGGTACGATAGCCACTTCATAATGCAAGAGATAGGCAAGCTAGGTCAGAAAATCAACGTCATACCAAATAATATGGAGAAATATATGGCATTCATGTTTCTAGATAGTTTCCAATTCATGAGCTCTAGTCTAGTCAACCTAGTAAACAACCTACCAAAAGATTGTCTTAAGTACACGTCCGAAGTATTTCAAGGTAAGGAGTTAGAGTTGATGTCACGAAAGGGTGTGTACCCATATGACTATATGGATAGTTTCGATAAGTTCGAAGACATAAAGCTACCCTCAAAGGAGAGCTTCTACAGTGCACTGAACGACGAACATATATCGGACGCTGATTATGAACACGCACAAGAAGTGTGGAAGACGTTCGATTTGAATAATATGGGTGAGTACCACGACGTGTACCTCAAGACTGATGTGTTACTATTGTCTGACGTGTTTGAGAACTTCAGAAAGACGTGCAAGCAGTACTACCAACTAGATCCTTGTCACTACTTCACATCACCAGGACTATCGTGGGATGCTGCTCTAAAGATGACAGGAGTGAAACTAGAGTTGATGACTGATATCGACATGTTTCAGTTTATTGAGAAAGGAATGCGAGGCCAGTCTCTTGTATCACGCATAGATATGGTAAGGCTAATAACAAATATATGAAGGACTATGATAGTAGCAAGCCATCGAAACACATCGTGTACCTAGATGCGAATAACCTTTATGGTTGGGCTATGTGTCAGTATCTACCGACTGGTGGATTTGAGTGGGTCGAAGGTTTTGACAATCTAGATAAATATAACAACGACTCAGACAAAGGGTTGATACTTGAGGTTGATTTAGAGTACCCAGAGGGGTTACACGATCTTCACAACGACTATCCTCTAGCCCCTGAGAGGATGAAAGTGAGTAGTGATATGTTGTCAAACTATTGTAAGACAATCCAAAACAAGTTTAAGATATCTGTTGGAGAGGTTGCAAAACTTGTACCTAACCTAAACGGTAAGAGTAAGTACGTCGTTCACTATAGAAACCTACAGTTATACAAAAGTTTGGGAATGAAGGTTAAGAAGATACATAGAGTACTTCAGTTCGATCAGTCACCATGGCTCAAACAATATATCGACTTTAATACAGACAAGAGAACCCAAGCAAATAATGACTTTGAGAAGGATTTCTTTAAGCTCATGAACAATAGTGTATTCGGAAAGACTATGGAGAATCTACGAAAGCGTGTGAATGTGGAGTTAGTGACAGACGAGGAAAAGCTGAAGAAACTAACGTCGAAACCAACCTTTGTAAGCAGTAAGATATTTGACAATAACTTGGTAGCAGTTCACAAGATCAAAGAGATACTAACTCTAAATAGACCAGCATATGTGGGTATGTGTATTCTAGACCTATCGAAGACATTGATGTATGACTTCCACTACAATAACGTCAAAAAGGAGTATGGCAACAAAGCCAAACTACTATTCACAGATACGGATAGTCTAATGTATGAGATTGAGATGGAGGATGTGTACAAAGACATGTACGCTAACAAAGAAGTGTTCGACTTTAGTGGATATGACAAGTCATCTCCTTACTTCAACCTAACTAACAAGAAGGTTATTGGTAAAATGAAGGATGAGACGTTAGGAGTCCCCATCGTTGAGTTCGTTGGTTTAAGGTCGAAAATGTATAGTTACATAAAAGAGGACGGAAAAGGTGGGAAGACTGCTAAGGGTATCAAGAAGAGTACCATTAGAAATAATATAAGACATGACAACTATAAAAGTGTCCTGACAAATGGTGAGCAGATGTCTCACATAATTAAAACTATTCGCAGCAAGAGCCACCAACTAGGAAGCTATGAAATAAACAAGATATCCTTAAGCTGCTTTGACGACAAGCGACATATACTACCAGATGGTGTATCTAGCTATGCGTATGGACATTATAAAATAGTTCGAAATTAAATGTTTAAATTTCTCAAATGCTTTTTAGTATTTAAATGTTTGTATTTAGAGGTCACATGGTATGGTCTATCACATGTCTCACACACCCACTTATGAGTTCTCATCCACTCTTTGGTTTGTGCTCTAACTGCTTCTAAAGCTTCTTCTTTAGTTTGGTAAATTTTTGGTCTTGCCATTATATATTACTATATATTTTATTTACCCACTCGTTGTAGTATGGATCCCCTCTCCCGTCCCAACCTAGATCCTTGTATACTACGCTATACAGGTTATACTCGAATCGTACCTTGACCTTACCAGGTTTGAGGTCGTTAAAACTACCTCTCAACTCTATACCTCTTCTAGAGCATATTCTTATGATATAGAAAATATATTTCGATATGTTCTTGACAATCAAATTGTTTCTTTTAAGAGACCACACTATCTTTATAAAATCACTGACCACTATTGGTATGTCACTCTCATTGACTAGTCCAGTCAACATTCTCCCTAACCATTTACTGTAACTATGAGCCGATTTCCTGTACATCCAAATGTTAGGTACAAAGTTCCTCACACGCCCGTAGGTAGTCTCTCCACACTTGTTACAACTAAATACACCATCTTCGATTTGGGTTCTGTGGTTACTACACTTGTAACAATATGTGGTGTCGTACCACTTTTTTGGTCTTGCGTCCCTAATTCCATTCTTGATCTCGTCCAATGTATACCCTAATGTAGTACCACTCCACTTTCTTGATGTGATCTCATCCAATGTATACCCAGCATAGAACATTCTCATTGTACGTTCGTCAACCATTTAAGTTAATATACTATATATACCTTTAGACTATAGTGTAGTAACTTTGTGGTTGAGTGTCTCCCACTCACATTTTATTGTTGCGACCTGTTTTAGAGCGTCTGATAGTAGTTGTTCCAACTCTTCTATCTGACTAGTTTGGTAAGAGAGTGTTGAGTCACGCTTTTTATCAAATTCAATAGCCATCTCCTTCAGAGTAGTGCTCATTATACTACTCTATATATTAAGTAACCTAAAGGTAGCCCAACAACTCCGACGAATACCATTTGATACTCTTTCATCTCATCTGAAGGTTTGTAATAGTCTGACAACTCAGGCTCTTTACTAAACGTCTTCCCATCATACTGTATAGTCAGTACTTGTTTTAGTTGATCCAAAGCGTGGTTCGTGTCGTTTATATCTGCGTTAGCATCTGACAACTGTTGTCTTAATTCCTGGATTTTGTCTCTCTGACGAATCTCATTCTCGTAGAACTTTTCTTTCGCTTTTGCGAGACTTTCCAATGCTTTGTTGTGTCTCTTTATCTCTGTCTCGTAGCCGGTATGGTTTAGCTTGCTGAATATGAACCCAGCTCCTGCGAATGCTATAGCGTTGAATAAACCACCTGCTATCACACTAGCCATTATGTATTACGTTAGATTATTTTGAGAACGGGTCAATAGGTAAGTATTTCTTGCTCTGCGCCCACTTAACGAGTAGCGTTGAAACGCCTACAGCAGTCGCTAACTTGAGGGTGCCCTTCACTGATTCGGGGGTACCCAACGGTTCTTTTAGTACTTTCTTTGATGCCATGGATACGGCTACGGCTCCAGCAGTCACAAGGGCTGCGTCGTATAGCTCGTTCATCAGTTCTTTTCTATCTATTGATGCCATATATTATACGATATGTTTTAATCGAGACTGTCGAGTTTACGTGGTGGTGGTTCCTTTTTTATTACAACGTTCTTAGACTCCTCATTAACAGTCACCATTTGTTTGTCTTGCTTCATCGCATAATACAATGAGCCAGCAGCTATAACCACTCCCATAGTTCCTATTATGTATCCATAACTAAAACCATCATACTCTATCTCACTTACCACTCTCTCTCTCATCTTCCTCTCCTTTGCAGCTTTAGATATAGCAGCCAAGCGTTTGCCTGCCTCTACTCTCTTAGGGTCTTTGGTCCTTGTTGTCGACGTTATAATAGGTACGGACTCACTGTCAGTCATCTATACTATACGTGATATCTAGTCACAGTCATCTCACAGATTATCTCACAGATAGAGTATTCGATGAAAGTATTTTTGGTGATTAAATAGTGTGGTTTCACTCTTGAATCTCCTATTACAGTACTCACACAGGACTCTGGAGTCTCTCATATATGTCTCTATGAAATGTATTATCTCATGTTGGTCTGAGGATAGTAACGTGTTGTACCCTTGTGATCTTAGTCTCCTTAATACCCTCAACTGGTTATCCCTAATAACCCCATTACCTTTCGGTGTTTTGAACTCTATAGCAAAACCATTGTATCTCTTATGTAGTTGCGGAACTATCAAATCTGGTTGCCCACCACTATAACCCTTCTTCCATCCATCTATTCTTTTAGCAGATGTGTCTTGGTACTCACCCAACCCTGGGATGACTATTGTTGGATGGTACTCTCTAATATATTTAACTATATCATAATGCAAGTCTGTCTCGTTCATTATTGATAACTGGTTGCATTGTATGTACTGACCAGTCTTTCTAATAGACGGTAAGACTTCTGTGAATACCCACTCTTGAAACCTCTTAGCTGACTTCAATCTGGACGAAAATATTAGAGCGTAGACTCCTGGTTCTGATATATAGACAGTATGTGATTGTGTATTTAAAGGGAGGCTATTGTATAGCCCCCCTTGTATCGCACTAAGTGTCGTCTTATATTTATCACCAATATTTATCCTAATGGATTGTCTTGTATTATTGTAACCCAATGCTGCCGCCACCTCTTTTCCGTGGAACCATATACTATCTCCATCTTTAATAGTCGTGACTGACTTGTTCTCAAAACTAAATACTTTGGTTAGACTCATCACCTATACTATACCGTATGTTTTATTTTAGGGTTCAAAGTAGCAGTTCTTTTAAGAAAGCAACCACTTAGCACAAACACACGATCTGACCAAGCCCCCCAAAACGGGGGGTTGGTCAGAACAAACTACTAGTTGGTGATACTTATGAGCATCTACTCTTGGAACTTGTCGACTGACACACCACTGGTTCTTACGTGTAGACCCGTGTTTAAAGGGAGGTCGGAATCGGACCCCCCTTGTGTCTCGTACACTTTGTTGTACCTTTTCACCATTCCATTAATTGGTGGGCATAAGTCAGTCACATTATCGTCCAACACTTTAACGTCTGAGAGGAACATTGACTCGTTGTAAGGAAGACCTCTAAGATACGATCTTAGTTGTGTCAGTATCTTTTTATAGCTAGTGTATGCAAACTTACAATGCTCAACTCTACTCGTCAGATTGGATTTAGCCAAGTAGCCTTGGATGATCACACCAGGACCACTAATACAAGCAATGATTAGAGGGTTAGCGGTTATCGATCCAGCTATAATCCCTACTGTCGTTAACCCTATGCTAGTCATGTTTAACGATAGTTTAATTTTCTTCAACCTCTTGTATTTCCATTTGTAACAGGCTTCTAGTTTGTGGTAGTACGCGTACAAGCGTTTGAGCTCTAGCACCTCTTCCTCTGACATATCCTTTGATATGTGATTGAAAACAACAACTGACTTCTTCCTCATATATCTTAACTCACATCATATTCCTTCATCATATCTCTACCAACTAATATTATGTCTCGGCTCGTCATGTAGCCAGAGACAATCCTAACACCGTAGAACTCTATCATAGACGGGTACTTGTAGGGTGCTAGTGGTACTCTTGGTCGATGAACTCCAAAGATCGTTACGTAAGGAGATCCTATCTCTTCGTAATTAGCTGTGAAGTCTGAGTCTGTTGATCTTATGTTGTTCACCTTAACGTAGGAGTTACCCATCCGCCAATGTATTGATATCATATGTCTCTTGGTGGTGTCGATGTTATTTGGGATTGTACACGTGTACTCCTTTGCTGGAGCTCCACCACCATACGATAATTTATCGACTCCTTTGTACCCTATGTATTTGTCCCACGACCCATCATCGTTTGAGATAATCGCCTCCCAATCTCTCGTAGAAACCCTCGTGACTAACCTCACTACCATAAAAACGGATATGTCACAGTATTGCATACGTGGACAGTTAAAATGTATTCCAGCTTCAAGTGGAATTGGAGTTAGCTCGGGGGATAGGAAGCTATGACCATTGTTAACACCAATAATAGGACCATACGTTGGATCATATTGTACTAACATATTTGTTTTATCTCTAATGGTTTTCACTTTATTTGTTCCACTGTGGTATTCCACCATACTTACAGCGTGATTTGTGACGTTAAAGTCAAATAGAACGTTATAGGACTGCGTTCTAAAGTATTGTGATAAGTATACGGACTCCAACACTTTTTTATTGATAGCATCCCAATCATCTTCTGGATCTGCTATGTTTTTGAGTGTCCTGAACGCCATATCTATGTCTCCAGACATCCTCCCACCGCTCACGCTTAACTTAGGGTCACTGTCTAGATGTCTCTTCGCTCTTCTTAGTATTTTGTCGCTCTCATAGTCTCTGTCCTCAAATCCATAACTTAGACTCATTATGTTATAACACATATTTGCTCACTAAATAGCCAGACATAGCCGAAACCACTAGAATTAGCCCCAACTCTGTCGTGTTGTCACCTGGTGACGCCTTTGATGCCTCCAGACGGTGTGTCACCTTTGGTTTATCAAGTGTCTCCAGGTGCTCTTCCTGGTGTGTCACGTTTGGTGTCAGACGATTCGTCACCTTTGGTTTATCAAGTGTCTCCAGATGCTCTCCACCTTCTTGGTGTACTTTCTTGACCTCTGTCGTTTCTGTGTAGTTTAACCCACTGTTTACTCCAAACTTCATACTCTGTGTAGCAGTCTTCAATAGGTTGTTGTACCCAGCGATTTTATTCTTGAGGATTACCACGTTACTTGGCATTAACCACGTAGACGGTGACAGTGCAAGATTTTGGATAACGTTAGTGTCTTTAATCGACTTGTTCATGTTGAGAATCCACGTTGAAACGTCGTAGTTTATAACACTGTCCTCCACCAACTTTCGGAACTCTTGTTGAGTCTCTAGACTGCCTGCAGAATCACCAACGACTGACACACGTGTTCTCGCTTGTGCACCAAGTGTAGAGTAAACAAAGGCCTCTATGGACTGATTTAGGTATTGTCTCCCAATGTTGGTGAAACCATTCGACACCAGAGGAACGTATCGTTTGTAGTCGTTCTTAACGTCGTTAATCGTGAAGACTCTCTCCTCACCTGTTGTACCGTCAGCAAGGACTTTACCCTGGTAGTAATGTTTTTTAGGAATCTTGTCTGTCTTACCATACAATTCTCCAGCATCAAACTCTCTACTTATCGATCTCATACTCTCACCACCTTCCATCCTTCTGAGAAGTCTTCTAACAGTAAAGTACAGATGGAACCTCATCACACTTGTGATAACAGGGTGGACTTCTTGTGATGGTGATAAGTGTTGTAACGACACTCCACAACAGAAACTTGCACAATATGTTGCAAACACTACTCTATAGTAGCTCTCGTTGTCGTCCCACTTTGACTTTGTCTTTGAAGTTGTGATTTGTAATGTTGGTAGTTTTGAGAGAAAGTAGCTCTTTCGATTAACGAAGACTCTAAAGTTATTTACTGGGTAGTTCAACACGTTTTCCGTTGGATAGCCATCCCAAAGTCCCCAGTGGTTCTTGCGACCTTTTGATAATGGTTGGATAGTTCCACCAGATAGCCATATTTCTGGAAACTTGTCGTTACCTTTTGGGGACTTGTTGTTGTGTAACCAAACCCACATACTCTTATCGTTTTTGAAGGTATCACTAGTTATATTAGTGCTTATGATGTCGTTGTTTCTAAAATATATGTCAACGCCATTAACCTCACCATCTTGTGAGACAGTTGGATCGAACTCAAACTTGCTCAAAGTGATGTGAGGGTACTTTTTCACTAGATTCAGCTTAGCCACGCGTACGGCGTTAGCTATCTCTTTTTGATTAACTATCATTGGTTTGTTTATCGTTAGATACTTAGTGTACTCCGGGTTACTCTTAAACCTACTTGAGTCTACACTAACGTCACCAATATTAGTTTTCGTCACGAAGAATATATGTATATGCATATTGTCGTCAACGTCAAGAAAAAACCTATTCTTGTCAGCATAAGGATACTTTCTTTTGAAAGCATCCATCATAACATACCGTACGTTATATGAGAGTGGTAGTATTGATTAGTGGTTCAACGAAAACTGTAGACCTACCAGAGTCAACTCTAGCAACTAACTTAGACCCTCACTTACTAGTGAAGAAGGCAACCATCTTTTGGGATTACGTTAACGTAACCACAGCTAACAACAACATAACTTATAACAGTAATAATCACGTTTTTAGTCCTGGGTACCACACCTTTAAAATGATTGCCGATGACTTGAAAGAGTTAGGAGACGTGAAGCTAGTGGCTAACAGATATGACTCGACGTGTACGATAACAACTGATCAACAAATAGAACTGTTTAAATTTGGACAACTCTTAGGGTTTGACGAAAACACTACAATAGCCACCACAAAAACCAGTCCCAACGTTGTTAACGTTAACAGAGGACTGAAATACATACAAGTAACGTCTAGTATCGTGGACAGGTCTAAGAACATAGTTAATGGTAGCAAAAGTGGTTGTATCACAGTACTGCCAATAACTAGCACACAGACACTTAAGGGCTCTGTACAACATTTTGGTGTTGGGTCGAAAATCTCAATAAACAAAGGAGTCATCAACCAACTAGAGTTCAAGATAACAGATCAGGACGATAACAGTGTTAGCGTTGGTGAGGTGCTGTTAGATTTACACATCATGTAGTGTATATGGAGCAAGAACTAAGAGATATTTACTACAACCCATCAACTGGTTACCAGTCTGCTGAGAGGCTGTACCAAAAGGCACAAGAAGACGGTCTAAACGTTAGTAGGGCAAAGATAAAGGATTGGCTAAAATCTCAAGACACGTACACCAGGTACAAACCAGTTGTTAAGAAACATAAGTTTAGACAAACGTTTGTTGACTATCTGGGTGAGCAGATACAGATGGACTTGGTTGATATGGGTAAGTACAAGCACAAGAACAATGGGTACTACTGGATACTAACAGCCACTGAGATCCTTAGTAGGTATGCTTTCGCAATACCTGTCTATAGGAAAGACACGAAAAACATGACTAAGGCTGTCACAGAGTTATTGGAGAAGGTTAAGGTTAGATTTGGTGAGTATCCAAAGTTAGCTCAGTTTGACGATGGTAAGGAATTCTACAACGTTGGTGTGAAGGATCTATTGGAGAAACATAATGTGAAGTACTTCAGCACGAACTCTGATAAAAAGGCAGCAGTTGTGGAACGGTTTAACAGAACACTAAAGACGTCTATGTGGAAGTACTTCTACAGTAAAGGAACGTACAAGTGGATTGGCATTCTAGACCAGCTTGTTGAGAATTACAACAATACCAAACACAGTACTATTCTAATGAAACCTAAAGACGTTAATAAGAAAAACGAAAACGAAGTATGGACGACGTTGTTTGGACACCATTTCGGTGACTACCCACTACCAAAGTTTAAAGTAGGTGATACTGTCAGGATATCAAAGTACAAGAGCATATTCGCAAAAGGGTATGAAGCTAACTTCACTGAGGAGCTATTCAAAGTGTCAAAGGTTGTGCGTGGTGACCCTACCGTGTACGAGATAGAGGACCATGAAGGGGAACCTATCATTGGTAAGTTTTATGAGGAAGAGCTATCAGCTGTTGATAAAAAAGACGATGTATACAAAGTTGATAAGATACTAAAGAGAAAGAAGGTCAAGGGTAAGAAGATGGCTTTGGTTAAGTGGCTTGGTTACGATAGTAAACACAACTCATGGATACTAGAAAGCGATATTCAAAATATCGAGTAGTATATAATGGCTGAAGGACTCGATGAAATCGAAATGCAAGATCGTGACAAGTTTGAGAAATATACAGACAAACAGTTAGAAGAAGAGTTTGACATGCTCAATAATACACTCACGGGAGATGAGACAGGACCAGAATATAGTGGTATGCTCGACAGAATCACTAGGGTAGAACGAGAGATAGAGAAGAGAGACATATCACACAGAGTACAAGACAGAATAAAATATATGGAGACATTATTCACAGGCGGAAAAGATGGGAAAACAGTGTTAATCACTAGTAAGGGTAGTAATGTCACCGCTGAGGCCCCAACAGTAGTGTTTGCTGAACCGGCAACATATGGTGACGTCCACGATGAGAGCTTCAATTTAGCTTTCGAAGAGGCGAACGAAATCGAAAGAAGACTGAAAGAACTAAAAGGAGACAATAAAAAGTTAATAGTAAATGGTGTAAAAAGAACCAATCTAATAGATAGAAAAATACATAAGTTGTATAAAAAAAGACTCAGTCATGACGATGTGTCAAGGAATATAGTCAATAGGTCATATGTGACACCCTCAGGTTCTATTCTTTTCAAACCGGTAGGAGAAGACGGTGAATATTTGAAACCTAAACTAATACTAAAACCTGGAAAAAATGGTTTAATCTACAGTAGAGACAGTAAAAGTAAAAGTGCGATTGAGCAGTTTAAAGAGCTAGTCGGTCAAATCCCTGACACAACAACAACTGACGCTAGAACAGTAGACACCCCAACAACTGACGATAGAACAGAAGACACCACAGTTTCAAGTGAAGACTTCCCAGTAATTAGAACAGAAATGAACTACGATAACGTATTTGGTTTAACAGAAGAAGAAAATCGTGAGTTAATAGGTGTCCTAAACCCAAGTGATACAATCGACCCACACACTAGACCACTATTTCTAAAAGCACAAGCCGACCATTTTCAGGACACTATTGACAAGACTGCAGACGATATGAATAGAGAGGAACACGGTTCCATAGAGAGGAGAGAATTGTTTGAGCGATTGACAGGTCTCGAGATAGCTAAGGGTCGAACCTTAAATCAATTGGAACGTGAGGAGGTTAGGGAGATACAAGAAGAGGATATCACTCGGTTACAAAAAATAAAGGAGTGGTTTAGAGAAAATTGGTTAGGCGCCTCAGCTTTAGGAATAACCATAGCCTCTTTTATCACCACAATTATAATATCTGCTAGAAGCGTAGTCTTCAAAGGTGGCCAAGCACTTGGAAAATTAGGAAAAGCTATAGCTAACCTAGCCGCAAAGGCTGGCCCTCTACTGTCTGGACTGCTAAACATGGTGGCGACTGTGCTAAAGTGGGGAGCTGCAGGTATATCTTGGTTGGCGTCTAATTTGTGGATCCTAGCGATAGCACTAGCTTGGTTCGTCTACGACCAGTACAAACAGAGGAAATAAAACATGTTATAATATATAGTATGAATACTAACGAAAAAGATTTGCTTCCTGGATATAGACGCCGCGAAATTTCTACTATCAAAGGCGTAAGAGCCCGTAATGTTGTAACACTAAACCCCAACAAAGCCAATCCAGGGGAAGAGTTATACATCGATATCCCGAAAACAAAGGGTAACACTTGTTTGGTACCCTCTAGTCTCCATATTCTATTCGACTTTAAGAGTTCGAATGCGAAATCATGGTTTCTTAACAACCTTTCGAAACTACTATTTGAGAGACTGGTGGTAAAACTAGCTGGTGAGTCCGTGTATGACAATAGTGGTGAAAGCGTCATCGGTACGTACAAAGACCTCTGGAAATCTAACAGTGAGCGAGATCAGATGGTCGAATACGGTATAGCAAATGAGAACCTTCGAAAGCTAATCTCAAAGGACGACAGTGGTGCGGCCAGTGGAGATGTGCAAAAAGTTAGCGACGGTCTGATGTTCTCTATCAATAACACCAAACAAAAGGTTTAAATCGACAAGATTCTAGAAGATCATGGTCTATACGCACCATACAACATGAACAACAATTTCAGGTATATAATCACACTCCCAAAAGCGTCTGATATTATGGTGGCTCAATCTGGATCAGCTGTGGCTAGCTATACGTTAGAGAACCTTGAGTTGGAGTACGAAACTATCGAGAATCAAGAGATTGCTGATGAAGTATCATCTCTATACGCGTCCGGAAGGTCTCTATCATACGAACACGTCACATTAATGAAGACTGTGGAGTGGGATAAGGGAATCACACTCGTAAACGAGAATATTAACCTACCAAGAAAATCAATGAAAGCTATCGTTCTACTCTTCACAAATAAGACAAGAAATGACAGCGAGGAGTTCGTCTACCCAAACATAGAGTTCGTCTACCCAAACATAGAGTCAGTCAAACTCACCATAGAAGGTGTACCGAACATGGTCTACAGTCAAGGAATACCAAAATCAAGACTCTGGGGAGAAGCGAAAAGACTATTCGGACAAAAACTAGCCGACTGTGACCAGCATATGACTATCCAAAAGTTTTACAAAGACGGTTTCGCTTTGGTTGTTGACCTTAGATCTATCGAAGATAACGTGAAAGTTGCGACTGGAAAGAGGATTGTGAACACCCAGTCAGGAATATTGATGGAAATCAATAAAGAAGTCACAACAGCGAACGTTATGTGTAGAATATTCGTACTCTCCGATGGTCTCGTAAACTTCATCAACAATGATCTACAATCAATCCAGTACTAAACATATAGTATTCTATATGAAAACACCTTTTAACGTGCTGATTGTTGGTATGACAGCCTGCGGTAAAACGTACTACCTCTTGGATATGATAGAGAAAGACTACATGAATCACTTCGATTTCATCATTCTTATATGCCCAACGTTCGAATGGAATAAGACGTACATAGAGTGGAAATACTTGAGAGACCCAGACTTTATCGCTATCCAGTGTGAGCAAGATAAGGTCAACGTAGTCCTTAAACATGTGACTGACACTTATAAAGGTACCAATTCACTAATAATATTAGATGATTGTGCTGGTGGGCAGGACGTTAAAAACAGAACAAGTGAACTAGTTAAACTAGCCTTTAGCGCTAGACACTACAACCTATCCACAATAGTCATAACACAACAACTAACCTCAATTAGTAAACCATACCGTGAGAACATCTCAAAGTTAGTAACATTCTACAACCCCAACAGAAACGATATGAAAATTATCGTAGACGATTATCTCAACGGAGTCGATAAAGTGGAAACTCAGAAAATAATAAAACAGTTGAAAGACAACGAATACGCAAGATTGGAGATACTTCTAAGACATCCATACTCGTATGAATTAGTTATTCCGCGAAAACAAAACACGTCGTATAGTATAGGACATGCCAAGATGTAAGACAAAAAATCCTGAGACAATTGACGAACTCATCGAAGACATACAAGAAGCAGAACAGGAAGTGATCGACGAACCACAAATCGATACACCACAAGTTGACGACACTCCGCAAACTGACGTAGACAATAAACGAAACGAACTAAAAAGACTCTCAGAAGACGGTGAGATAGACCAATCCGTCGCCTATATCAAAAAGGCCTCATCTAAAGTTATCAACAAGATCTATGAAGGATATATGGGAGGTAAAAAGAATGGAGAAAGCGAACGCGTTCCTATGTGATCTTTTAATAAGTAAGTTCGCCCACGCGTTAGGAGGGTTCAACGCTATTGAATCACCTGAAAAGCTCGAAAAAGAGTTGATTACTGACCAACTACTTAAAAGAGATGTAGAGAAGTTGATATCATACATATCCCCCTACCTCCCTTATTTAGGGTTGTTATCAGGTGGACTAACAACTAGTAAACACGTACTTAGTCACATGGCAAGAGGTGAAACCCCTGAGGGAGAACCCCCGAATGAAGGAGACAGCGCTATCTAATTACAACAATCTACAAAACCACCTAAAGACATGAGTATACACTAACTTAATGAGTACTGTAGCCATGAAGAGTAGTGTAGAACGTCGGGAGTCAGTGGAGGAAAAGACAGTGAGACTAAACGAAGACCTCCTATTTATCTACCAGGTAAGAGAGATGAAACGACAACTATTCACTAATAGTAGTCTAGAGCGGAAGAAACTAGACGAGAGGTTTAAACATACTGTACTCGGGAAAAGGATGACCAGTCGTAAAAGAGAGTTGCGGCTTCTACGTACTAATACTCGAAAAAATATTTTGGGAAACGTGTGTGACGATTTTTGAGTCTAATTTATTTCGTCTCGTTTTAGTAGTCTCGAAACTAGCAGTAACAGCGAACTTTTTCACATTTTGATTGCGAATCATGAAAAAATGGAAAAATGCGCCGATACCGCTAGTTTCTATACTACTATATAAGGTCAAACGAGAGGTGTTTGAAGGGGGGCGCGAATCACGCCCCCCTTTAAACTTACAACCAAACACGATATTAATATCGGAGCCAGGAGTTTACGCTCTAGTGTTCTCATCGAAACTCGAGTCAGCAAGAAAGTTCCAAAAATGGGTATTCACAGAAGTCCTACCATCTATTAGAAAGACAGGACAGTACACACAACATAACCAACTATCGATTATGAATGAGACAGATTTACACTACGACATTGTGAAGTACATTAGAGAGTACCATCCAACAATAGTCATCCCAGGGTTGGGTGAGTACCAAGACACATCTACTAAAAGAATAGATGGATGGAAGAAAGGTTACAGTGGTGGGCAACCAGACTTGATAGTTCCACAACTACACAAGAGATACAATGGTTTTGCTATAGAGTTCAAAACACCGAAAGGTAATGGGGTTATTAGGAATAACCAGATGAGGGTATTAAGGAGACTAAGATCACAAGGGTACAACACACTACTATCCTCAGACCAACATGAGATAATACATTTCATAGAGATATATATGATAGACTCCAGAGTTCTATGTGAGTACTGCAATAGAAGATTTAAGAGTGAAACCACACTGTCCAATCATCAAAAATACTTTCACCGAATACTATATCTGTGAGATGACTGTGAGGTCGTCTGTAACAAGACACCACGTATAGTATAGATGACTGACAGTGAGTCCGTACCTATTATAACGTCGACAACAAGGGTTAAAGACCCTAAGAGAGTAGAGGCAGGCAAACGCTTGGCTGCTATATCTAAAGCAGCCAAAGAGAGGAAGATGAGAGAGAGAGTCACAAGTGAGGACGATAGTTTTAACTACGGATACATCATAGGCACTATAGGAGTGGTAATAGCCGCTGGCTCGCTGTACTACACGATTAGGCAAGACAAACAAGTAGTGCCAGAAGAGCCTAAGACCGTTGTTATAAAACCATCACGTAAACTCGACAGCCTCGATTAAAACATGTCGTATAATATATGACATCAATAGACAGAAAAGAACTGATGAACGAGCTATACGACGCAGCCCTTGTGACTGCTGGAGCCGTAGCTGTGTCCATGGCATCAAAGAAAGTACTAAAAGAACCGTTAGGAACCCCTGAATCAGTGAAGGGCACCCTCAAGTTAGCGACTGCTGTAGGCGTTTCAACGCTACTCGTTAAGTGGGCGCAGAGCAAGAAATACTTACCTATTGACCCGTTCTCAAAATAATCTAACGTAATACATAATGGCTAGTGTGATAGCAGGTGGTTTATTCAACGCTATAGCATTCGCAGGAGCTGGATTTATATTCAGCAAGCTAAACCACACCGGCTACGAGACAGAGATAAAGAGACACAACAAAGCATTGGAAAGTCTTGCAAGAGCGAAAGAAAAGTTCTACGAGAACGAGATTCGTCAGAGAGACAAAGTCCAGGAATTAAGACAACAATTGTCAGATGCTAACGCAGACATAAACGACACGAACCACGCTCTGGACCAACTAAGACAAGTACTGACGATACAGTATGATGGGAAGACATTTAGTAAATAGCCTGAGTTGTCAGACTATTACAAACCCTCAGATGAGATGAAAGAATACCAAACGGTATTCGTTGGAGTTGTTGGACTACCTTTAGGTTACTTAATATATAGAGTGTTATAGAAATGAGCACTAAAACTTTGAAGGAGATGGCTATGGAATTTGATAAAAAGCGTAACTTGACAGAGACACTCTCTTACCAAACTCGTCAGATAGAAGAGTTGGAACAACTACTATCAGACGCTCTAAAACAGGTCACAACAATAAAGTGTGAGTGGGAGATACTAACCGACAACCACGAAGTTACTACACTATAGTCTAAAGATATATATAGTATACTAACTTAGATGGTTGACGAACGTACAATGAGAATGTTCTATGCTGGGTATACATTGGATGAGATTGAGACATCAAAAAAGTGGAGTGGTACTACATTAGGGTACACATTGGACGAGATCAAGAATGTAAGTAAGGACGCAACACCAAAAAAGTGGCACGACACCACATACTGTTACGAGTGTAATAACCACAGAACCCAAATCGAAGATGGTGTATTTAGTTGTAACAAGTGTGGAGAGACTACCTACGGACACGTGAGAAACTTTGTACCTAACATTTGGATGTACAAGAAATCGGCTCATAGTTATAGTAAGTGGCTAGATAGAATGTTGACTGAACTAGTTAACGAGAGTGACATACCAACAGTTGTCAGTGATTTTATAGAGATAATATGGTCTCTTAAAAGAAACAAACTGATTGTCAAGAACATATCGAAATATATTTTCTATGTCATAAGAATATGCTCTAGAAGAGGTATAGAGTTGAGAGGTAGTCTTAACGACCTCAAACCTGGTAAGGTTAAGGTACGATTCGAGTATAACCTGTATAGTGTAGTATACAAGGATCTAGGTTGGGATGGGAGAGGAGATCCATACTACAACGAGTGGATAAATAAAATATATGGTAATATATAATGGCAAGACCAAAAATTTACCAAACCAAAGAAGAAGCTTTGATAGCATCCAGAGCTCAAACCAAAGAGTGGATGAGAACTCATAAGTGGGTGTGTGAGACGTGCGATCAGTCATACCACGTGACCTCTAAATATAAACACATCAAGACTAAAAAACATTTTAGAAATTTAAACAGCTAGTTCTGGACTATTTTGTAATGTCCATACGCATAGCTAGATACACCGTCTGGTAGTATATGTCGCTTGTCGTCAAAGCAACTTAAGGATATCTTATTTATTTCATAGCTTCCTAGTTGGTGGCTCTTGCTGCGAATAGTTTTAATTATGTGAGACATTTGCTCACCATTTGTCAGGACACTTTTATAGTTGTCATGTCTTATATTATTTCTAATGGTACTCTTCTTGATACCTTTAGCAGTCTTCCCACCTTTTCCATCCTCTTTTATGTAGCTATACATTTTCGACCTTAAACCAACGAACTCAACGATTGGGACTCCTAATGTCTCATCCTTCATTTTACCAATAACCTTCTTGTTGGTTAGGTCGAAGTAAGGAGATGACTTATCATATCCACTAAAGTCGAACATTTCTTTGTTAGCGTACATGTCTTTGTACACATCCTCCGTCTCAATCTCATACATTAGGCTATCCGTGTCTGTGAATAGTAGTTTGGCTTTGTTGCCATACTCCTTTTTGATGTTATTGTAGTGGAAGTCGTACATCAATGTCTTTGATAAGTCTAGAATACACATACCTACGTATGCTGGTCTATTTAGAGTTAGTGTCTCTTTGATCTTGTGAACTGCTACCAAGTTATTGTCAAATATTTTACTGCTAACAAAGGTTGGTTTTGATGTTAGTTTCTTCAGTTTTTCCTTGTCTGTTACTAACTCCACGTTCACACGCTTTCGTAGATTCTCCATAGTCTTTCCGAATACACTATTATTCATGAGCTTGAAGAAATCCTTCTCAAAGTCGTTCTTCGCTTGGGTCCTCTTGTCTGTATTAAAGTCGATATATTGTTTGAGCCATGGTGACTGATCGAACTGAAGTACTCTATGTACCTTCTTAACCTTCATTCCCAAACTTCTGTATAACTGTAGGTTTCTATAATGAACAACGTACTTACTCTTATCGCTTAGGTTAGGTATAAGTTTCGCAACCTCTCCAACAGATATCTTGAACTTGTTTTGGATTGTCTTACAATAGTTTGACAACATATCACTACTTACTTTCATCCTCTCAGGGGCTAAAGGATAGTCGTTGTGAAGATTGTGCAACTCCTCTGGATACTCTAAATCAACCTCAAGTATCAACCCTTGTCTGAGTCGTTGTTATATTTATCTAGATTGTTGATGTCAAAACCTTCGACCCACTCAAACCCACCAGTCGGTAGATACTGACACATAGCCCAACCATAAAGGTTATTAGCATCTAAGTATACGATATGTTTCGATGGTTTACTACTATCATACCCCTTCATGTATTTGTTATTAGCTTCTCCGTGTCTATGTGTTATGCAGGAGACACCACCCCGCATTCCTTTCTCGATGAACTGAAACATATCAATGTTAGTCATTAACTTTAGTTCCACTCCTGTCATCTTTAGAGCAGCGTCCCACGATAGTCCAGGTGATGTGAAGTAATGACAAGGATCTAACTGGTAGTGCTGTTTACACGTTCTTCTAAAGTTCTCGAACACGTCAGCCAGTAGTAGTACGTTAGACTTTAGGTATAGGTCGTGGTACTCACCCATATTCTCCACACCCATTGTCTCCCACACTTCTTGAGCGTGCTCGTAGTCTGTGTCTGACACATGCTCGTCGTTTAGGATGCTGTAGAAACTCTCCTTTGATGGCAACTCAAGTTCGTTAAACTTATCAAAACTATCCATATAGTCATATGGGTACACACCTTTTCGCGACACCAACTCTAGCTCCTCGCCTTGAAATAGTTCAGACGTATACTTGAGACATTCCTTTGGTAGGTTGTTCACCAGGTTGGCTAGACTAGAGCTCATGAATTGGAAACTATCTAGAAACACTAGATGTTTACCTAACATGAATGCCATATATTTCTCCATATTATTTGGTATGACGTTGATTTTCTGACCTATCTTGCCTATCTCTTGCATTATGAAGTGACTATCGTACCCTCTTAGATTATGGAATATGACAGGTATCTTATCAGTCAGTCTATAGTTCCTATTACATAACTGATGTGCCGAACCTCTATACTTACCAGTGACATGACAATGATCTCTAACTCTCACTTGTCCCCTTTTGTATTCTCTATCACAAATATGACATTTAGTCGCTTCCTTGAAGTTAACCTTGTCAGCTATGGTCATCACCATGTCCTTATTAAAATGCTCCTTTCTGACTTTCTTGCAGTATTTAACCTCCTCTAGCATCTTTTTCATGAACTTCCTAACAGCGTCTTACCTCGAAACATCTCTACTGGTTTACTATATTTATCATCGTAACAGCATACTACTTTGTACCCATACCCACAGTCTGTGTGTTTTTGGTACTCGCTAGTGTACGATCCTGTGAGTGGTGTCACGTTGTCGACCTTCTCTGTGACAGCCTCGAAGTCTGCGTATACCACGAATGGTACCTCTAATTGTTTGTGATAATTTACGTACTCAAGAGTACTGTCTTCTTCAGCTGGCATCTTGATCGCTTGCTTACCATTTACCACCATACAAACCTCCCTATGATTCTCTAGAATCTCATTGGTAGTAAAACAATGAAGACAGTACCTACAGAAATTCTTACGACACTTGTGATTAGACTGACCACACATAAACCTACCAAAGTCTTTGATGTACACGTAATGTCGTTTAACACCATTCGTTATTAGCAGCAGGTCCATATGATCCTCACACTTCTCCTCAGAAACGTAGATAGGGAATGGCTGCTTGTCCTCATACCCAAACACGCTGATGCTAATATCATTCTGCCTCTCAATCTTTTTGTACTGTTTCGTATCCACTGGAAATCTCACTCCTTCATAATTGACAGAACCTACGTTCTTCTTGTGCTTCGACACTCTCTGTGGATCCTTTACTACAGGACACTTGTGCAACACATGGCACCACATAAAACACTTGTCATCGTTGTTCTTTATATTAATCAAACCTTTCGACGCGTTCCTCAACTCTTCCGGTAGCTCAACATAACTCGATCCTTTAAGAGGCTTATACACTACCACATTAATATAGTGATCACTAATACTGTCTACAACCCATCCAGACCCTTCTGACAACCACACAGCTATACGATTCACTATCTCCTCACTAGCTTGCTTCGTAGTCCCACTAATATCAACACTATTAGTCACTGTTTTGACCACACTATTGAAGAAGGCTGTCTTAAACATAGACTCTCCACCACCAATTTGTTTCTCTAGAGTCACTTTCAATGTCTCGGAAAACTTTAAACCTTTCAGTCTCTCTAACTCTTTCTGTAAAGTTGAGTCCACTACTCCTCTAGTCTTGACTAGTTGTTTTAGTGGATCATCATTGTCGATCACCTCAACACTATACGACTTAGTGTACCCTTTGAGAGCAACTCTCCTTTGTACTACAGTAGGACGTGTCTTAGCAATAAGGTTAGTGATTCTCTCATACTCTTTGTCTGAGACCTCCTGACTTAATCGTGACCTCTTAACATATTGTCTAAGATCGCGTCTAGCCTTTCTGACCTCCCTAACTCTGGTGACTCTATTAATGACGTTCTCTCTAGATCCCCTTCTAATAAGGTCCATCCACTTATACCCCAATGCTTTAGCATCAACTAGATAGCCAGACATCCTCTCTAGAAAACTCATCTTAACATTCGGTATAACTAAATTACCAGAACCCATAGCAGGATCACGTGCACCACCACTCGATAGTATACCACTACGAGCGACATTACCACCCACAACAGAGTTACGTTTACGTCCAGACCTTTTCATAAGAGTCGTTTTATTATTTAATATAGCTAAGTCCTTAGACCCTTTTTGAATCATGAGCCCCACTCAACTCATGACTTGAAATAAAGCCCGTATCAGGATCATGTGTAATATTGCTTGACACAGTCTTGTCACGAGCGACACCCTCACCCACAGCAGCGCCACGTCCAGACACCTCACTCTGTAGCCTACTAGCTGAGACACGTCTCTGACTCCCCAAACCATGCGACACATCGTCTATTAGTAGTCTCGAAAGTGGGGCTAACGGCGAACTTTTTCCATTTGAATGTCTCAACTTCTCTGGAGAACCAAGCACTTTTTCCGTTTTTGGATTCCACATATTTACTCGAAAGTTATATGTGGAATCCAAAAACAGAAAAAGTGCTGCGTTCGTCAGAGAAGTTGAGACATGAAAAATGGAAAAATGCGCCGGTAGCCCCACTTTCTATACTACAGTTTAAATCCAACAAATCAAAGATATGATCAAGGATCTATGTGCCAACACTATGTCAGCTGATCTGAATCTGGAAAAATGGTTCCTTTTCCCCAAACCTTGAAGAGAGTACCATATCATTTGGGCTGTACAAAATCAGCTATTTCTATTTTGTGCATGTGCATAACTGCCTAATAAACAAGAATATGCGCAGTGCTTCAAATGCCACTCATGGTATCATCCTGTACGATGATGATGTACGAATGGACCGGCTAAACGCCCTTGTTCGACCTCTTTCGCCAAATACCCGTCTATAGCTTCCGGATGTTCAAGTGCAGATTTACAGTTTGTTAAAGCTGATTCAAGGCGAGTCTCTTCGTTAATGCACCAGTCAATTGAAACCACAACCCCCGGGACATAGCGTGGATTGTAACATTTGTGGAGTGTTTCATTTTTATTTTTTTCCCGCCCCCCGGGAAAGTTTGCTGTTACAATCCCCACCCAAATGCATTGCCCTGGTGACTCACCAGATTTTGGTGAGCTGGTTTCCATAATAATTATCGAAAAAGTGACAGCAACCCTAGTCTACAGTGGCGTTTTAATACGAGTCTGATAATATCTACCAAGTCTGTGCGATCTACACAGATAACGCGATCCATGCAGTCTACGCGATTTATGCAGTTTATGCGTTCTATGCAGTCCACACGATCTACACAATCTATGCTGTCTACGCGATCTCAGTATGCAGTTAATGCATTTGCGACCTATGCTGCTATGCAATCTACGCGCGATCTACGCTATCTATGTAGTCTACGCTATCTATGCAGTCTATGCGTTCTACGCAATTTACGCGATCTACACAATATACACAATCTATCCATATTGAGGACATAGCGATATGTTCAGGTGATAGATTGTATATAGATAGACGCAGGCACCGACATAGATATTTTTGCACGAAAACATCTGTATTATTTAGACCAAATGCTTGACTTGCAGCAGACAAAAACTCATTCAAACTAGAATTTCTGTCTACATTCACAACTTTGCAGTGGTCTTTGAAATGTAGAAGAACCTGACATCCAGAAAAAAAAGCATCAATATACCTGCAACAGATGTACAGAAAATACATTGCCTACCATCACATAATTTATTTATAAAATGTAAATGTATGGAGACCGACTCTCTAGCCTTGCAGCTCGTATTATCAGCCAAACAATCACATGAGACAGGACCCCAAACACGACTAGAACAGAGAGAAAAATCAGACCCTGCAGTCCACGCCGGGAATCGAACCCGGGTCACAGCGATGAGAGGCAAGCTCCGTAACGCTACACCATGGTTCCTCTGTTTTTGACCTCCCATTTGGCCTGGGATTACCGATCGATTGAATATTCAACAGCGACCGTCACAACATGAATTATTCATTTTAATATATACGGAAATGAAGAGAGAAACATGTTGAACTACATCTTTAACGAATTATGTAATGAAGTGTTTATCGTAAACCATATTTAATTACTAGCGATGGCCTAAAAAAAGTGAAGATAAACAAGGAAATATAAACTTACCTTATCTGCCTGAACCGAATCGCCATGTTGGGACGAGCGAGCGAGCGCGAGTCTCAATACTTGGGCCCAATCCCCCTCTGTCAGGTCGCATTACGTATCCCTGCGAAAAATCCCCGCAAATTTAGCAGATCGTTACTGTCCCCATCCCCCCGGGAAAATGCAGTCCACGTTTTGCCACGGCCATGTCCCCGTTACACCCCCGCTATGTCCCGGGGGTCGGCGGCCGTGGTTTCAATTGACTGGTGCATAAAAAGCAACCGAAAACCGTTACGTAGACCATCTAAAACAAATGCTTTTTTTTGGCGATCTGGGTGACCCTGTAATTCCAAATTAAAGCGTTCTACGTTGATTGGAAAAATGTGATTTATCAGCGGAATCGCCTGTGTCGGCTGTGCTAAAAACAGGATAAATTGAACTAAGTGCAGGAAAAACGGTTTGTAAGTTAGTTCTTGAACCAGGTATTGGCTCTGAACGACATCTTGGATAAGGTTCTTGATTGATGTGCGACTCTGCGAGGGGCATTCAATACTGTCGTGATTGGCGGGGCAGCCCGGAGTGTTGCACACATGGCGGAAATTGCAATTGGCGAACATACTCGAACATCGGCCTCAGTTGTACGAGAAGCAAATCTGGTGACGTTGGTGGAACCCCGGGCCTCCCGAGTTTGTTGATGAAAGGGTGAGGCCAATTAGCCAGCGGTATGATAATTATATAGATCCGTTCTCATGAAACTCCAATCTTCAAGCCCTGGAATATCTGTCTAGTCTAATCTCAAAACGTTCCTCTTCCCGCACACTTCGTTCTTCGCACAAATCTCTTCTAGATGTTCCGACTAAAATAAATACTGTTACCTATGGTGAACGTGTTTATTCCTATGCTGCTCCTAAACTTTGGAATGCTCTTCCCGACGACATCAAGTCTTGTTATTGTCTATCTACTTTTAAAACCTTTTTAAAAACGTATTTTTTTAAAGAAGTCTATGAATGATATATCTAGTTTTTTATTAGTTCTTAATATGTATTATTAGTCATTTATTACCATTATCATTACCACTATGTAATCTAACATTGTATATTTTATTAATACTTGTAAGCGCATTGCGATTTTTAAATGCGCATATAGAAAAACATATGTATTATTATTATTATTATTGTAGTGGTTGTCATTTGCATCATCTAATACAGGGAAAGGCAAAGAGCGAACCTCTCTGGATCTCAAAACAAAAAGTTAACTTTGTTTTTGTTTTCCATGTCTACAACGAAAACAAGTGAATATAAGGGCAGGTGCATGCAAATGCCACAAATAAGAATCTATTTTGGATGACTTACCTGCAGAAGGTACAGTCAGCAACTCCACATTTCTGTACCTGGAAACAGTAATGCCCCTCTATGCAGCTGTGACTTAGAAATACTGAAAGTGTGTCACACTCGACATCGTTGGCAGTCAGGTGATCTCTCTGCAAAGGAAAAAATTAAATTTTAAAGGTAACCTTTTTAGAAGTAGCACCGAGCGAGCAACAAATGCATATGTCGAACAGAATCCATCCCATCCGTTCTCCATCTCCTTTCACAAGAATCCGAAAACTACCAACGACAACAAAAAAGCTAAAATCACACACACATACCGATCATCAACACCTCGATCTATCGAATATCACATCCCGTCGTTCAACTCGTCGGCAGCGATCGCAACAAAACCACCGCCTGCAACTTCGAGCTGTCAATTCTGCCACCCATCCAACTCTCGCACCCATCCTTTATGCGGCACGTTCACAAAACAACATTTTCACTGACGAATTCATCAATACTGAGTGCACTCCCACGTCCGATTGATTTACATATACGACCTCGGCGCCACTGAGAATTCGTCTCCCACAACACTTCGCATTTCGACGTAGGAAATGTCTACGACCACACCACCAGGAAAACACCGGTTCTCGTCCGATCACCGCAGTCAAGTCTGGTCGGGTGGAGTTAGTACTTGGATGGGTGACCGCCTGGGAATACTCCGTTTTGTAGACCAACCGCCTTTTGGTTTGAACGCGCTCAAATAGCGCCGGCGCTCACCAAGTGACGGCCAGCGGAACCGCTTGTTTTTGCACACCGTTTTTCGCGTTTATACTTTCAAAATAAGGGTCGGTATCGCTTCTCGGCCTTTTGGCTAAGATTCAAGGTTCGCACACTTGATCTGTAGAGAAGAGATTGTAAGTGCTGTAGGACGTCGAGGCGCTTTTTGGTTAAAACATTAATTTGTATATCCAAACCATTTTTAGTTTCTTTATTTGTCCATTTTTGTGTGCAAAAAAATTGGTTACGTAGCGAATAAACCTGTCGGAAATTTAAGAGGCTTTGCCCCACCACCGAAAAAGGCGAATTTCCGCCACTGCTGCAGAGTCTAGTCACAGAACAAGGTTCGCCCTCCTCTCGGCCTGCTACCAACGCTAAAAGGAATAGTAATCATGAACCAAGAGTTCGCACCACGTACAATTTATGGCAAATTGTCGGCGCTTGCCGTCAAGGACAAGCCATCGTATACGTTCCGTGGCCTCCGCGACGAGTTCAAGAAGCAGTTTAACCTGCCAGTGGTCATCTCCTGCCTGCAAATTCTACCTGGTCATCGAGTACGTCTGACCTGTGTTGATGATGAAGCTGCCATACACGTTATGTCGACCGGAGTGTCCTTCCGTGGCTTCCCTATTGCTCTAACGCGAGCGAAATTTGAACGTGTCGTCAGACTGCACCGTCTACCGTACGAGATGGAACTCGTCCATATCCATCAAGCCCTCCAGACATATGGCACCGTGAGTTCAGTGGAGCGTGAGTACGATGAGATTTGTACTGGTATCATTATTGTTAAAATCAATATCGAGAACCCCATCCCTTCCCGCATTGTAATAAAGGGACAATCCGCAGTGGCTGTTTATCGTGGTCAAGTCCGTACCTGTTTTCGGTGCGGAAAAACAGGCCACGAAAACCGCTCATGCCCGAGCCGCTCACAACCGTTCCCCCCTGGAACCACCACCACCCCTGTACCCAAGTTACCCGAGGCTCCAAGGCACCCACACCACCACCGAGAAAACCAGCCGCTAAACCAACCGCTATCCCAACTGCCATACCAACCGTTGAGTCACCCGCTATTCAAATAACAATCCCACAAGCGGAACATCCCAGCCCTCTCGTTAAAATCCTGGAGATTAACGGCATGGACGAAGACCTCGTGGTCTCCTCATCTGAGGGGGAAGGTTCGGAGGATCGAAACTCCGATCTTGAACCAGAAGACGAGTGGGAAACCGTAACCGAGACCAACGTCCCAGACACCCAGCATACAGAAACCGGGGGGCGGTAGCATCGGGACTCACCCCTCCGATGGCGAACCCTCTGACTCCGGGGGGAACGTCCCCGAAGACCAACCTACTGACCCTTCTACCACCACGACCGACACCTGCGGATAGACGACCGTCAGCTGGAAAAAATCAGAGGCCTGTTAAGACGATGGGGGCCAGCGACAACACCTTCGACCCAACAACACGGAAACGGACCGCCCCCTCTCTCCAGTCCTCTTTCCCTTGCACTCGTCGCCGCACGGACAGCGAAAACATCAACGAGACTAACGAATTTCTCACAATATCTCAGACGTGGTGAGGGTCCATTCCATCCCAAACCCCAACTACAACCCATCCTCAGACTGGTCAGATCTCGCTCAAAGCGAAGAGTTATTCTCGGACGGAGAATACGGAACATACCCAGATTAATTAACTTTTAAAGAAACACACATTTTGACCTTGAATATTCAAGGTCTTCGCTCATGTCCAAACCGCAACATATTCATTGAATGGCTAAATTGCTTCAAACCAGACATTGTCTGCCTACAAGAAACACATTCTACTTCGGCTAACGAATTGAACAGTGGTTCTCCTCAACACCGTATAAATGTATCTCTTCTCCCGGCACCGTGCAAAGCTGTGGTGTCGGCATCTTAATTTCAAAACAATTCGACATTCTACACACTTGGCGCGACCAACAAGGCCGTTACGTAGCGGCTGAGTTATCGCGTCAAAACTTCTCCTTTCGACTACACGGTATTTACGGCCCAAACAATGAACGCGACAACTTCTTCGGCTCCATCTGTCCAACAGTGGACCCAATTATACCGAATTTTTTTCTTGGCGATTTTAACACAGTCACCAACCCCGAACTTGATCGCTTCGGATGTAATTTAGACTCTGCGTGGGCCCCCAAAAGCTCACCAAGCTTCGAAAACCTGATGTCAGCCACCGACTCTGTCGATGTCTGGAGATATCGTAATCCGACACTGCGCGAATATACTTGGCAAAGAACAAACGGTCCACAGGGGTCAAAGCTGTTTGTGACATACTCCCGTATCTTCGATCAGACCACAGGTATGTTTATCTTTCCATCGTATTGCCAGCGAATACGGAATATCAAAGGAGCTAGTGGAAGCTCAACACCACCCATCTCACTGACCCAGTCTTGCGGAAACAAATTATAGACTTTTGGCACGATTGGCAGACTAAGAAAGACACATTTACCAACCTAAGTGTCTGGTGGGACGGTGGCAAATTACACCTGCGACATCTCATACAGGCATTCTCGAGAACCGCGGCCAAAAACCGCAATCGCCAGTTTAGTGACCTACACGCGCGTATTAAAGACCTGACGCGCCGCCAATCCAACGGCGATATTACCGTGGCCCCTGATATAGAGACAGCTAAAACGCAACTGGAAAAAATATTGACCGAAAAAGCACAAGGTGCATGCGTCCGTGCCCGCATCCAGTGGGCCACCATAGAGGGAGAAAAATCATCGCGGTTTTTCTTTTCCATGGAAAAGAAAAAGGCGCAGAAACAATTAATCTCCAGGGTCTACCGCCCGGACGGAAGCATAGCCACCAATATTTCAGACGTCATCCTTAACTTCTCTACCTACTACCAAAAACTATATGCCAAACAACAACTGGACGAAACTCAATGCGACTTCTTCATCTCCAAACTCGAACGAAAACTCTCCGAGACCGACTCCCAATTCTGTGAAGGACTTCTACGAGAAACTGAATGTCTAACAGCCCTTCGAGGCATGGCTAAAGGAAAAACACCCGGTATCGACGGCCTCCCTTGCGAGTTCTACGAGTCATTCTGGGACCTGCTCGGCGCCGACTTTGTCGAAGTTGCAAACTCGTGCTGCGAACCTGGCTCTCTGTCACCAACGCAACGCCAAGGTGTAATCACACTACTCTACAAGAAAGGAGACCAGTTATGTGCGGACTACAAGATGATTGCAAGCGCCATTTCCAAAAGGCTGTTGGCGGTTATTGGACAAGTCATCTCCCCCGACCAGACCTGTGGCGTCCCCGGTAGATTCATCGGTGAGAACCTAGCTCTGGTCCGCGACACGATAGAGTACGCCTCGAACAAAGATCTTCCAGTGGCGGTCATTTCGCTCGATCAAGAGAAAGCCTTTGACCGGGTGGAATGGCCTTTCCTACACCGTGTGCTAACCGCTATGGGCTTTGGCCCTTCGTTCTGCGACTGGGTGCGCCTGCTGTACAGCGACGTCCGCAGTGCCGTTCAAATTAACGGCTTCCTTTCCGCCTTTTTCCCGGTTCAACGGGGAGTACGACAGGGATGTCCACTCTTTCCCTTACTATATGTCCTGGTTGCTGAGACTCTGGCGTGCACCACCCGAGCTGACCCGATTATTGTTGGCCTATCCCTGCTGACAGGTGGCAACGCCCAGACACGCATCTCTCAATATGCCGATGACACCACAGTCATCGTGACCACCAGATATTCCATTGAACGTGTCTTCGAGATCTTCGACGCCTACGAGCAGCGGAGCGTAACTTAATCGGCACAAATGTCACGGTTTATGGCTCGGCCGCTGGTCAACCCGACCCGACGCTGTAGTGCCGATCCAATGGTCCAATGACGTCATACCCATCCTTGGCTGTACCCTTGGCCCCAGGGTTTCCCTCGCGTCCGCGTGGGGACCAGTGGTCCGCAAAGTGGAATACACTCTCGCTGCATGGTCCAAACATTCCCTGTCGTTCACCGGTAAAGCTGTGGTCATTAACACCCTAGTCGTCTCCAGAATTTGGTTTCTCGCCTCAGTCTTCTCCATACCGGATACAATTTTAAAACACCTCTCCAGAGCTATTGTGAACTTCTTTTGGAGTGACAAGATGCATCTGGTAAATAAGCCAACCATCGAACAACCTTGTCACTGATATCCGCGCCAAAATCCAATCCCTGCACTCGCTGTTGGTAAAACGCGCCTTCCAACCAGAAGTAGGTAAATGGTCCTATTTCTTCTGACACCACCTTCGCCATGCCTTCCTTGCCGAACCAACTGCCCGAGTATTCGGTTTTACCTCCCTCTCGCCGGCATCTCTCCGCCGCCTTCCTCCCTTCTATGCCAGTGTCCTAGTGTCCTGGCTAAAGAGTGGAGGCAGTAGAGACACCAACGGCAACCTCATAGTTATCCCACATACGACGAACATTCCCGTCCCCGTCCGCCTCCTCACTGCAAGTATGGCATACAAATCCATCATGGTCGACTGCTACGCCCACCCGCGATGCGAGTCAAAGTTTACGAGCGTCTCCTGCTGGCTTACAGTCTGGTCATCGATTCGCTTATGCAAGTTCATTCGACCTTACCCACCTTGTATATATATATAACAGCCGGGTTACCCTCGACACTGCATGGAAGATAGCCCACGGGGTGCTTCCAACAGCCGACCGCCTACAACGCCTTGGGATGCGAGTTTCACGATCTTGCTTCTGCAATGCCCCTGAATCTCCAGAACACCTATTCTTCTCCTGCCCAGTTGCCTCACAACTACTCTCGTGGTTCTCGACCGTGCTACATAACCACCGTAGAGATGCCCCAGTAGTATCAGCGTCACACGTCCTTTTTGGCTTCCCGAGAATACTGGAAATACCTGAAGGATTCCAGGTCCTACTCCATATCATTAAACACCAGCTGTGGCTCCACCGAAACAGCACTCGATTCGACGGATCGCCCGTCGACCGAGCCCTGGTTCTCAACCGAGTAAAGTCAACCTTCCGCTTCTGCCTAAACATACAACGCCGCCACACGCCATTATCCCGATTCACTGACTCTTGGTTAGCTAAAGGCGTCTTTGGGTCGCTGACAGCGTCTGGCGTAATCCGTTTTACAGACAGCATTCAAATGCCAACATGAACAGAACCTGAAACAATGAACGAAAACAACGTTGCTAGAATCTCTCTGGCTTTTTAAATGGTTTAATTTTATGCTGGTCCTTATACCAGTGCTTTCTCTTCCTCCTGTTTTTTCCTCCTTCCGATCTTGCGCATGACCATCTGCGACACCTCCATTTTTACCATCAACATACCACTCTCGCCAGTGGTGAGGTTTTTCCGACCTCAGCCGCTGGCGACCGATCAGCCCCGTTGCCTCACGCACCGGAGTGGGTTCATTACCCTATGGTCTTAATACCAGAGTAGGTATCTCCATGGAGCTACTCCTGCTGCACACAGTCCCAAAGGCTCATTGCACAATCGGGTTCTCGTAAGACTGTCAGGGTATATTCGAAACAAGATCAAGTGTAGTGACTGGAACGGTTGCTGCACTGATCGTCAAAGGTCGTGAAGGTTCCAGTTTTCGTAGGCTGGTTCTGAGTTGTTTGCGCACCTCGGATTCCTGGTTTCCAGGACCTACATTAAACTGCGCATGTCTGGAAAGCATGCACCGCGGTCTAACCCTCAGGGTGGCAAGGACCTGGTTCTCTTGGGTGGGACGATTCGGTCGCCTCTACCTCCTCTGGTCCACGGGACCCCTCTGCAGTTGGGCGGGGGCTCGGCTACTCCGAGTAGTAACTTCGCCGCACCGCCGCCTCCTGGTGGATACAGTGTGGCCTGCCGGATACCTGTGGAGACCAAGAGTTTGGTCTGCCCCGTGTGTCTAAAGAAGACCTTCAGCACCACCACCCAGCTAAAGGCCCACGCCAGACGAGTGCACCACCTCCAAGACCTCCGCACCCCCTCCAAGACCTCCGCACCCCCACCACCTGCTCCACATGTAATCGCCACTTCGAGCACTACAAGAATGCCGCACACCACTACCGCACGTGCTCCGCACTGCCGAAACAGTACCCCACATCCACCATCAAAGAGGAAGCCACCACTGACTACCCACCTATTGAGCTACCGTCACCCACCAAACCTGGGTCCAGCCGTAAGACCTTGGTACTACCCACAACCCACCGACCACGTCCTACCACCTCCCTACCAGACACCCCACCTCCCACCTAGGACCGTGTCGCGATGGACACAGATAACCACCCGACCGACCACTTCGAGTTGGCCCACGAGGACTTCCCGACCATACCCGATGACCTTCCGACCACCATCCGACCACTTCCGAAGTTGCTCCGGCCACTTCCGAAGTTGTTCCGACACTTTCCGAATTTGTTCCGACAACTTCCGAGGGTGTACCGACGGCTTCCGAAGATGGCCCGAGCACTTCCGAAGTTGGTCCGACCCCTGACGAAGACGTCCCGAGCATCCACGACCTTCCACCGATGCCCGATCACCTTCCCGTATTGCTTCCCGACTCGAAGTTCTCCTTTCGACCCGTTTCCCCGTTGCCCACCGACCACGATTACAAAGTTAGTGACAGCCTCATCCTCCACACCGGTCAGCATGACAAATCCGTCTTGGAACCACGTCTACCTTCTCCCACCGAGGCACCATCTCCCACCTTCTGCTCCCGCGAGAGTGAGGCTGACCCCTTGGAACGCTTTCTCTCCGAGACCAACCCAGATCTGGACTCCGCCCAGCATCGCCTCCCACCGTGGTATCTTCCACCTGGATGACATTCCAACATCACCTCCAGCTTCCCAACTCATCTGTGAGCTCCTCCAAGACACACCGGCACCATCCTCCACCCATTCGACACTGAGACCGCAGACCCACCGTCCTCGAGCAAGCGACTACTTTGGTCCGTCGCCCCAGTCCCCACCTCCGCAGCGTCGCAACCGCGAGCCGCATCCTCCACCCGAACCGCGACCACCAGAACCGCAACCTCCCGCCGACATGGAACAGCCCGCCGACATGGAACAGCCCTCCGACATGGAGACCACCGAGACCATGCAGCGACCCTTCAACGAAGAACTCACCACCGACGGTAACACCGATGGTACCACCAACACGGCCCTAAGGAAAGAGTTCCGCGACCACTGGACAATTTCCTGAGGAAATAAAAACCAAGATCCGCTCATGTGCAAACACCTCGCCCGGTCCAGATCGTATCGAGTACCGACATCTGAAAGCCATCGACCAGGGCTGCGAGATCCTGACGCTGATTTACCAGCACTGCATGGCCCAACGCGACGTCCCCGCAGCCTGGAAGTCCGCCATTACGGTGCTAATTCATAAAAAAGAGGCTACCGACGACCCTTCCAATTTTAGACCCATCGCGCTCATGTCTTGTATTTATAAGGTACTCATGGGAGTACTGGCCAAACGACTGACACGATGGGCCATCACTAACGACATCCTCTCCCAAGAGCAGAAGAGCGCCCGTCCCTCGGAGGGCTGCTACGAACACTCCTTCCTGCTACAATCCCTCATCGGAGATGCCCGAAAGAACCAGAAGAATGTGTTTCTGGCATGGTTAGACCTGCGCAACGCCTTCGGCAGCATCCCCCACGAAGCTCTCACACATCGGTGCACCACCAGACCTGGTCCAGTTCGTCTCAAACATGTATACGAACTCATCAACTCAAATCCGCACCGGAGACGAACTGACCGACCACCACATTCCACTCCTGGCTGGCATCAAACAGGGATGTCCCCTCAGCCCCATCCTGTTCAACCTCTCAATAGAGTTAATCCTACGCCACGCCAAAGCCACCGCCGCCTCCATCGGCCCAGCAGTACACCACGACCGACCTCTGTCCATCTTAGCATACGCCGACGACCTCGTGGTGATCACCCGACATTGAGACCGACTCCAGAAAGTCCTCGACGCAGTATCTGAAGCCGCCAACACCATCGGCCTTTCCTTCCGCTCCGACAAGTCAGCCTCCCTCTCCTTCACAAACTCTAACCGGAAAGAGCTGTATCCAAACCGGATCGAACAGTATGTCTACACCGTACAAGAACAACCCATGCCGGTTCTAGAGGAAGAAGACCATTATAGGTACCTCAGGGTGCCTATAGGCGTTATCCATAACTTCGATAACGTCGAAAACCTAGTACAACCCCTCATCCAAGACCTCAACAAAATAAACGAGTCACTCCTCGCACCCTGGCAGAAGCTCGACATGATTTTGAACATTCGTTCAGCCAAGCCTCACCTTTGCCATCCGCGCAGGCTACACCCTCAAGCAGACGTTATCCTCCTTCCGCTCAAAACTTGTGTCCACCGTCAAGACAATCTGCAACCTCCCCAACTGAGCTACCAGCCACTACATCTTCGCCCACAAGCGCACTGGTGGCCTTGGACTGGAAGACCGTACGGCCGAAGTCGACGCCCAAACGATCGTCCAAGCGATAAAGATGTTATCGCCCGCAGCGAACTTCTCCAGACAGTCCGCCACGCCTCCCAATCTCAACCCACCGCAGCACTGGTATCCAACTTCTTGTCCTCAACCTCAGATGATCGTCTGCAGAACAGCCACCAAACGCCTTGGCATCACCTTTACATTCAAGGAAGCTGGTCCCGCTACCATCGAAGACGCCGACAACGAAGCTGTCCCCGCCATCAAGGCCTGCAGGTACCTCCACGCATCCATCCAAAACGGTCACGCCATCGACCTAATGGCCCTTCCTGACCAGGGGAAGATGGCCCGAACCCTCGCCGAAGACCTATACAGTTCCACCTGGCACTACACTGGCCTAAACATGCAGTTCAAGGACTGGTGGTTCCCCCCAACGAGATGGTCCTGCGTCGCCTTGGAATGTCCAAATACTACAAAAGACTATTCCGCAAGCTATGCTGCACGGACGCCTTCCATGGATCCTCCCTCATCTACCTCTCGGAATCGAGACAGTCGACCATCTCCGGGAGGCTGCCGAAGTGTAACTCATCAATAACTCTTATTAACAATTATCAACTTTATTAAACAAACTCCGAACTTGCATGCTTTCTACAACCCAATATATTTCTCAATCTCTTCTCCCTCCTCAGTCACAAAAGAATGACTGCCCCTACCAATGACACCATTAGCAGTTAAGCCTGAGATAAAGGCAACAGTTAATACTCCTTTTTCCAACCTTTCATTTTCACGCCTTCTGGCACTTTTGTAAACATTTCTGTTCTTAATAAAAAATTCAAATCTGTTCTTATCAGCTTAATCTTTTTGGTTAAAGCTTACACTTGATCTATCACCAATTTTCTAGGTTCGAGAATCGTTCACGTGTGTTGGTTGTGGTGGATCCATGCTCTAGGTTGCTAACCTAGTAACACTGCTTGAACACGCACTCTCTTGTCTGCCGAGACAAGCACATCTCTGGTTCTTTTTGGAACCCTTGTTGATTTGCTGTTTGTTGAAGCTGCAAAAGCCGGGTTCTCGTATTATACGAGCAACTGTCCCATGTCTAGCGCCAGCGTTCGCTAACCGTTCGCGCGTTTATGTTGGCTTGACGGACATATATCCGGTTCACTCAGAACCCTTGCGTGATTTACGTCCTAAGTAAGCCAGTCTTTTCCTTCAGTTAGGCCTTATCTTCCTTTTAGCAGCTAATACAATTATACCGTGTAAGCTGTTCCTATTTTATTTTGATATTATATTATTATTTCCGACTGGCAAAGACTTTAGCTGCTTGACAGGCGAAGTACCGAACCAGTCGAACGCTTTCTTTCGATTAAGTTTCCCAGTATTTATAGTCGCTAGCCCGTGTTTGGCTTAGTAGACTCTTTGTTTATATTGCTATTTACCTATATATATATTTATAATCATTACCTTATAGTCTTCAGCCCGCGTTTGGCCGTTTGGCTGTTTGACTTTGATTGTTTACTATTATAATATTATAAATCCTGTACCGTACATATTCGTGCGCACGCTTATATTTTGGCTTTGTGACATATCCTCGTGTTTATATGTCATAAGAAAGCCCATCTGTTTTCTTAAATAAGTCTTATCTTCCTTTTCGCGACGAGCACGATTATACTGTGGTCGTCGTTCTCATTATTATTTACATTTTACAACCATTAATTTTCGCTTCGGGGAAGAGTCTGACCGGAAAAATCCGGCCGGCTACCAATCCAAGTGACGCTTTACTAGTCTAGTCTTTTATATTTTATGTTTGATATCGTCTAACACAAGTTGTCTCGACGGTATATTAAAGTAACTTACTCTCGCAATAGCATCCCGTTCTTCGTCTTGATGCTATTTCTCCTTTTCTAAAGACCGTAATTGTTAATACGGCGGCGAACCCCGCGAATGCCACCTCCGGAATCCGGAAGAGGCCCGAGAATCCAGGCACTCTACCGCCACTCACGGAAGCGCGCAGCCAGAAAGATCCTCGCTGACAACACGATCAATTACACCGGGTCGACGCAAGCGGCAGAGGATTTCTTTCGGGGTGTCTTCAGTGACAAACCATGCGACACCGCCGCCCTACAAGCCGAACTGATCAAAATATGCTCCCACTGATGAGTCGCTGTTCTGCCCACCATCCGCAGATGAGATTCGCACCAAACTGGGTAAAATGTCCAACACCGCACCAGGTCGAGACCGAGTGGAATACCGACACACGAGTCCTGGACCCGAAGGCAGAGATCCTCGCCGCCATCTTCGCTCACTGCTTTGCCAAAGAAGACGATGTATGGAAAACAGCGACAACCATCCTTATCCATAAGAAAGGCCCAAGCGACGACGTCTCCAACTTTCGTCCAATTGCGCTCATGTCGGTCCTTTATAAACTAATGATGGCCATCATGGCGCGGCGCGTCACCACCTATTCAATTGAGCACAAACTCCTCTCCACGGAACAGAAGAGCGCTAGACCTTCTGAACGGTGCTACGAGCATGGCTTCCTCATCCAGTCCATTGTGGGAGACGCCCGCCGCCTCCAAAAGAACATCCACGTCTCCTGGCTTGACCTGAAGAACGCCTTTGGGAGTATCCCGCACCAGGCAATAACCACCACACTTACGCACATGGGCTTCCCTGGTCACCTTGGTCCATAACGCCTACTCCGGAGCCACCACAGAGATCCTCGCCAATGATTCCCTCACCAACGGCATCCCCATCCAAGCCGGAGTGAAGCAGGGTTGTCCCTTTAGCCCAATCCTGTTCAACTTAACGATTGAACTCCTCCTGCGACAGGTCATATCCACCGCAACAGACCTCGGACGCGGCCAAGCTAAACACCATGGCATCCCAATTTCCATCATGGCCTATGCTGATGACTTGGTGATACTTTCGAGAAACCGCGACAACCTCCAGACCCTCCTGGATGCAGTCTCCTCCGCCACTGACACCCTCTCTCTCAGCTTCCGACCCGACAAGTGTGCTTGCCCAACCGTCGCTGGTATCGCCCGATGTGAACTCGCCCAGACAGTCCAACAGCCCAAGCTGCTCCGACACCAGCACTCATTTCAAGCTACCTCTCCGCTGCTCCCGACTGTCGATTGGACAACATGCGTTACCGTGTCCAGTCTCTTTGGACACGAACCCGTAAAGCCTGCCGACAGTTAAAGGTCACCTTCACGTATCTGCCAATGCGCCGCCAATGATAGCGACGGAAGTATCCGGCCCAATCCCATCAAGGAATGCCTGCCGTGCTCTACACCAGGACCTCCAAGAACGCGAAGCTGACCAACTAACCAGCCTGCCCGACCAAAGGAAAGTCGCTCGTGCCCTCCAAGTGGACAAATTCTTTAACGGTTCCTCGTGGCAATACACTGGCCTTAACATACGCTTCCGTGACTGGCACTTTATTCATGAAGCCTGTCTAAACTGTGTGGCCCTCAACAGCCACAAAAGTCGCTGGTCCGACACCTCGCCCACCTGCCGCCATTGCCCTGCTGATGAAACTCTTCCTCACGTGCTGTGCCATTGCTCACACAACATGGTCCCAATCCGTAAACGCCACGACAAAGTTGTCGAGCGCTTGGTTACAGCCGTCCGGTTTGGTGAAGTCACAACAGATCGCACCATCGCCGAAACAAACTCTCGTGTCCGTCCTGATATTGTCCTTGTTGAAGGAGATCGGGTCACCATCGTTGACGGTTGCTGTCCATTTGAGAATGGTTCAGAAGCCCTGCCAGTAGCCGAAGCTTTAAAAATTGAAAAATATGGCAACCTGTTAGAACACTTCACCGCTCAGGGCAAACAATGTCAAGTGTTTGGATTCGTAATCGGATCACTGGGCACATGGCACCCAACCAACAAACAAGTCCTCCGTCGCTTGGGCATGACAAAGTCATACAAACGCTTGTTTCGTAAACTTTGTTGTACTGATGTAATACAAGGGTCGAATGATATTTATGCTTATAATTTCCACACACTTTTATGCTTATAATTTCCGTTTTTAATTTGCTACCCCCCCCCCCTTCTTTTTCATCATACAAAGTCATTCGGACTCATACCTGGTCAGGAGTTACTACATCCCATGAGAGTATCTACCTGTTTTCAATAAATTGCACACACCCAAAATTTTAAGTTTCATGAATAAGATGTCAACAGGACTCATACATAGAACTTTTCGATATCCACACACACCCAATTCTACTAGAACACTTGGTGTTTCATATAAGCAATCTGTTCTTATCGGCTTAATATCTGGTATGCTAGGCATTGCCTAGCTCATATATTAAACTGATTTTTGGACCTCGGCCATGGGATTGTGAAGCTTGCTACGCCCTGGCCACGGTATCACACTACCTCCGAGTACGGCCCACACATCACAATGAAAATAAAACAACAACAAAATCACGAAATGATTCCACTAATTCATATTTATTATTCCTTCCAACAGATGCAGCATAACCAAGCCTGTTTTACACGGTCCCAACACCAAACTCGAACATGGAAGTACCGATATGCAAATCCACAACAAACACATAACCGACAATCGACAGTTCGGTGTGGATTCTACGACTGACGACCACAAAGTAAGTAGCTTCAAGAATAACCACATCGCAATCACGTAGAATCAGCAAATCCAGCACCACCAATAACATCCAGCTTTCACCAACCACATCTCCATGTTCAAATTACATCCAGCTTTCACCAACCACATCTCCATGTTCAAATTCACTGTCTGCCCACATGCCCGATAATCCTATCAACCAATCAAATTCAAACAGCCGTCGCTGGGAAAACTCATACTTACCTGACGCGAGACGCACTCTGATCACATAGGGAGTCCTCTCAGGATGAGGCCCTCTCATTGCACTTCGACTGGGTTGACTCCTGCGATTGCCCCAAATGTGGGCAACTCGAGCGTATAATTTCTGGTAGTGGGGACCTGCGTTCGCGCTCGTCCCCTTCATTCCCAAAACAAAACACTCAGACCAAATCCAACAAACCACGCGAAGTTCATGGTGTCGCCGAATCAACATTCGATCGACAGCCAGTAGCACCGAGCAAGCAACAAATGCATATGTCGAACAGAATCCATCCCATCCGTTCTCCATCTCCTTTCACAAGAATCCGAAAACTACCAACGACAACAAAAAAGCTAAAATCACACACACATACCGATCATCAACAACACCTCGATCTATCGAATATCACATCCCGTCGTTCAACTCGTCGGCAGCGATCGCAACAAAACCACCGCCTGCAATTTCGAACTGTCAATTCTGCCACCCATCCAACATGCGGCACGTTCACAAAACAACATTCCCTCACACATCTTCACTGACGAATTCATCAATACTGAGTGCACTCCCACGTCCGATTGATTTATATGTACGAACTCGGTGCCACTGCGAATTCGTCTCCCACAACGCATTTCGACGTAGGAAATGTCTACGACCACACCATCAGGAAAACACCGGTTCTCGTCCGATCACCGCAGTCAAGTCTGGTCGGGCGGAGTTAGTACTTGGATGGGTGACCGCCTGGGAATACTCCGTGTTGTAGACCAACTGCCTTATGGTTTGAACGCGCTCAAATAGCGCCCGCGCTCGCCAAGTGACGGCCAGCGGAACCGCTTGTTTTTGGACACCGTTTTTCGCGTTTATACTTTCAAAATAAGGGTCGGTATCGCTTCTCGGCCTTCTGGCTAAGTCAAGTTTCGCACACTTGTACCTCAGAGAAAAGATTGTACATGCCGTAGGACGTCAATGAGCTTCTTAGTTGCAGAGTCTAGCCACAGAGCAAGGTTTGTCCTCCTCTCGGCCGGCTACCAACGCTAAGTAGCATAGTCATGAATCGCGAATTCGCACAACGGACAATCTATGGCAGATTGTCGGATATGTCCGTTAAGGACAAACCCTCCTACTCCAAGTCACTGAAGGAAGATTTTAAAGAGCAGTTTTCGCTGTCAATTGTGTTCTCCTGGCAGCAGGTGTTACCAGGTCATCGGATAAGGATAACCTGTCCAGATGAAGAAGCTGCCACGATGCTGATGGCCACTGGCCTTTCTTTCCGCAGATTTCCTGTCGCCTTATTACAAAGGGTACATCGCCTGCCTTATGAAATGCCGCTGGCGGACGTCAAGCAAGTCCTGGAGGTATATGGCAAAGTAGAAAATGTAAAACGTGAGTATGATGAAATTTGTACTGGCGTTTTACTTGTTAAAATGGATGTAAACAAGCCTATCCCCTCGCGAATTCAAGTGCGAGGTCAACCTGCCGTAGTCACATATCGTGGCCAAGTGAGAACATGTTTCACCTGTGGCAAAACAGGGCACGAAAATCGCTCGTGTCCCAACCGCCGTCCTCCTACCAACCAACATCCCCTCCCACCACCCACCGTCCCCACCCCCCTGATACCTAACATTCCCCCCGTAACCACCACAACAACGCCGCCTGCACCTACGACTGACTACACCTGTAGTACAATCAGTTATACCAGCAACTCCACCTGCCGCCACCGAGACAGCCGTCAACACGGAAAACTTGGAAGTGGCAAAAATCCCACATGCGGAACCAGACGGGCGCCCGCTTAATTTGAAGAAGCGCAAGCACTCGGGCAGTACTCTTGAGAATGATATCGCGGTCTCGGAATCCGAGGAAGCGAAGACTGTCGACGAGACCACCGTTGTTGACAATGCCACCGTTGTAAAAACCACTGTTGTTGAAACATCCGTTGCCATGGTTACGGAAAATTCTGATACCATTCCCGACACCAGCGTTACTGACAGCATTGTCCCTGACACCAATAACCCATCTACCAACAACCCATCTACCACCACTGTTACCGCCATTAACAAACCCGGCACGGTAACTCCAGAAAAATAATAACCTTGAACATTCAAGGCCTCTGAACATCGTAATGTACTTATAGAGTGGTTGAACTGTTTTAAACCGGACATTCCATAGCGGAATTTGAATCGTGGTTTTCCTCATCAAAATATAAATGTGTTTCGTCTCCCGGCACCAACAGTAGCTGCGGTGTCGGCATTTTATTTTCTAACACTTTTGAAATTCTTCATACTTGGCGTGATCAACGAGGTCGCTATGTCGCTGTCGAGCTGTCGCATCAGAATTTTACTTTTCGGCTGCATGCAATTTACGGCCCGAATGACAACAATGAACGTGAGAACTTTTTTGGCTCCATATGCCCAACTGTGGATACCATCATTCCTAACTTTTTTCTTGGTGATTTCAACACCATAACTAATCCTGCACTCGATCGCTTTGGCTGTAATCTAAACTCTCCTTGGGCCCCTACCCGCTCGGTCAGTTTTGAGAACTTAATGGCTGCCACAGACTCGGTTGATGTCTGGCGATTTCGCAACCCACAAGCCCGAGAATACACGTGGCATAGACCCAATGGCCAACAAGGGTCTAGACTAGACATGGTGTGGATTCCAGAACAATTCGTTGGCCTGGTGTCCACTTGTGAAATCTTACCGTACCTCAGATCCGACCACCGATATGTGTACTTGTCGATTTTGCTACCAGCAAATACGGAGTACCAACGCATTTCCAGGAAACTAAACGTTTCACATCTCACCAATCCGGTTCTTCGGCAGCAGATCGTAGATTTTTGTTGCGATTGGCAGTCGAAGAAATCCTCATATCAGACTTCATTGCACAGACTTCATTGCAGTGGCTAACTTCTGCTACCATCATGGTTCCCTGTCGCCAAGGCATAATCACTCTCCTTTACAAGAAAGGTGACCAACTTGCCGCGACTAACTGGCGGCCCATTTCGTTATTGTGTGTTGACTACAAAATCATCGCTAGCGCCCTATCCAAACGATTGCTCTCTGTCATTGGACAAGTCGTCTCCCCGGACCAGACGTGTGGCATTCCCGGCAGATTTATCGGTGAAAACCTCGCACTGATCCGTGACACGATCGAGCAGCCTAACAGCGGCAGTCATTTCACTTGACCAAAAGAAAGCGTTCGATCGGGTGGAATGGCCTTTCCTACATCGCATGTTAATCGCAATGTGTATGAGAGCTACGCTAAAGGCACAGGCGCAAAGTTAAACCGTGGCAAGTCCAAAGGATTGTGGCTAGGGGCGTGGAAATATCGCACGGATACCCCCCATGGTTTGACTTGGGTACAAGACCTCAATACCTCTGATTATGTGACGGTAACCTGGGAACCTCGCATTGTTAAGGTGGAAAAGAGGCTTTCCTCCTGGAAAGGGCGCAATCTCTCCTATCAGGGAAAGGCCTTCATCATTAATTCACTTGCCCTCTCACAAATATGGCATTTATGCACCAGACTTGACAAAGCCATTTGGCCTTTCTTCTGCGCGGGAAAAAAGGATCGATCTAAAATACGATCTAAAATGTGATCTGAATAGAGTGGCTGGATGGTGTTGCTCCAACAAATTACTCATAAACCCGAAAAAGACCAAGTTTATTTTATTCGGCGTTCGACAACTTTTGAGAAAACTGCCTGCTGATCTATCCATTCAATTTCTGAGAGAGTCCTTGAAGCCTTCAACTTCCGTAAAAGACCTGGGTGTAACTTTAGACCAATATCTTACCTATGACAACCACATCAGTAAAATTGCTGCATCTTGCAACTATTCTCTATGCCAGATATCGAGAATCAGTCATCTTCTTGACCAAAAAACGTTAGGAAATCGTCATTAACTTCACTCGTTTTTAGTTAGACTGTTCTTCTCTTCTACTGTTTGGTCAAACACATCCAAGAAAAATATCGCTGTTATTTGCAAAACATGTTCAAAATTTTGCTGCTCGAATTATAAGTGGTAAAAAAGAATTTGACCATTATAACACCAACTTTAAAGTCCTTAAGATGGTTGCCAGTTGCTGATGTTCTTAAGTTCAAAAATGCAATAATGACTTTCAAATGTATGAATTAACTTGGCTCCTTCGTATCTCTGTTCAAAATTTTCACACATATGTGATCAAAAACACAATTATAACACTAGGTTTTCTTCGTTCTTCTAAACTAATTATACCTCGTTGTAGAACAGCCACGGGGCAACGTTCATTTCTCTTTAGAGCAATTGAAATATGGAATTTTACTATTGACAATGATATTGCAATAACGTTTAAATTTGGGAACGTTTTAAGCAACTTTTTAAATCAATTTTGTTGAAGAATTTTTAGATTTGTAACATCTGCATGATTTCTAATAGTTTGTAATACGAAATGTTGTAATATTTATAGGCTCATGTAATAATTCTTGTAATATTTTACTGAAAACTTTGTAATAGCTCACTGAAAAGCCCTTTTAGGGAGTGTCTAATAAATACTACTACTACTTGGTTGCTAGACGTACAGTAACCACATCAACGTCGGAAGGCGGTTTTGGCGTTGTCGATTTTCGCTTGAAAGTAGATGCTTTGCGGCTCCAATGGCTGAAGAGGGTACATTCCGACTCCGGGGCGAAGTGGAAGGATCTATTCCGCTACCTGTTAGGTCGAGGCTTTAACTTACGTATCGATGCTCTGTTACGGCTTCAGTCTTTTAAACGGACATCAATCGAAAGCCTCCCGCCCTTCTACCAACAATTACTGCTAGCCTGGTGCCTCTGAACATCGAGGACTCCACGACTCATAAAGTATACGGTATTGCATTAACAATACGTCGAAAACCTCCACATTGTGTGGAGAAGTTCCGCCCTGTGTATGGCGACCTATACTGGCCAGATACTTGGCTGGAGCGTGGTGCAAACGATCTGAACTGGAAGATCGCCCACGGTGTCCTTTACATTGCGGTCCGGCTGGTCCGATCATTCGGCTATCACCCTATGGAAATGTGTTTTTGCGGAGCAGATGAGGAGACATTGGAACATCTCTTCTTTGATTGCTCCTTTGCACAGCTGCTCATTAACTGGGTCTTTTTTCAACTGACCTTATCAGTTCCTGAATGCCGCACCATTTACAGTCCAAGAACTTCTGTTTGGATTTACCGGTGCGCGTAAGACTTCCACGCCAAAAATTATTATGTGGATGTTGCAGTTGGTGAAGCATCGCATATGGATCGCCCGCTGTGACTTCCGTTTCCGCGACATTTCGCCCGACGAGTGCAAATGTCTTAAAGTAATCATAGCGCACATTAAATTTCTTCTGAGTCTGCACGCAAAAAACATTCCTCACCGTGCCGACGGGCCATTTTTGAAAGAGAATGGCTTGCTGGGGGGTCCTTGGGTGTTTTTAACGGGGAGAAGCTAGACTTCTCTTTTTAACCTTTTTAACCTTTTATCCTTTTTATCTTAAACCTCCCTTAGCCTCTACTTTGGGATAAATTAGTTAATGTAGGATAAATTTAACCCCTTCCCTGGTCTCTCCTTAATTGGTCTGTAATGGGTGAAGTAAACACTAAAATTACGAGGGTGGGAGTCTAACTCTCAGCATGTTCAGCAGGTATGTAAGCTCCCTCTGTTTAGAATATTCACTGCATCTACGTCCTCGCAACGTAGGAATATTCTACTAAAAATAAAAACTTACCTGATGCGAGAGGCACTCTGATCACATAGGGAGTCCTCTCAGGATGAGGCTCTCTCATTGCACTTCGACTGGGTTGACTCCTGCGATTGCCCCAAATGTGGGCAACTCGAGCGTATAATTTGTTAGTGGGGACCTGCGTTCGCGCTCGTCCCCTTCATTCCCAAAACAAAACACTCAGACCAAATCCAACAAACTACACGAAGTTCACGGTGTCGCCGAATCAACATTCGATCGACAGCCAGTAGCACCGAGCAAGCAACAAATGCATATCGAACAGAATCCATCCGTTCTCCATCTTCTTTCACAATAATCCGAAAACTACCAACGACAACAAAAAAGCTAAAATCACACACACATACCGATCATCAACAACACCTCGATCTATCGAATATCACATCCCGTCGTTCAACTCGTCGGCAGCGATCGCAACAAAACCACCGCCTGCAACTTCGAGCTGTCAATTCTGCCACCCATCCAACTCTCGCACCCATCCTTTGTGCGGCACGTTCACAAAACAACATTCCCTCGACACATCTTCACTGACGAATTCATCTGATTGATTTACATATACGAACTCGGCGCCACTGCGAATTCGACTCGCACAACACTTCGCATTTCGACGTAGGAAATGTCTACGACCACACTGCCAGGAAAACACTTGAGTCAGTACTTGGATGGGTGACCGCCTGGGAATACTCCGTGTTGTAGACCAACCGCCTTTTGGTTTGAACGCGCTCAAATAGCGCCCGCGCTCGCCAAGTGACGGCCAGCGGAACCGCTTGTTTTTACACACCGTTTTTCGCGTTTATACTTTCAAAATAAGGGTCGGTATCGCTTCTCGACCTTTTGGCTAAGCTCGTAAGAGAAAGAAGTGATACCGTGGTGCTGCACACAGTGCTCTAGAAGAAGACGGTGCTGTTTCCTCGGTGACTTGGGTGGATCCATGTCTGGCGCTGCCAGTAACACTCGTACACCGCTTCGAGTTTTCGTCAATGCGTGGTTGTCGTCCCGCTTGTGGTTTTGGGCGCTCGTTTGGCGCTGTTTGGTTCGTGGGAGCGGACCTGCGCCTCCTGGTTTTTTGCCGTCCAGTGGTTTCGCTGTCGGTGGTGTGTGCCCTTGATTCAGTTTTGGTTTCGAGGGCTTGGTGTGTAAGTTTTTTCTTTTTTGCCTTTATTTTTCGGTTGATTATGGCTACGCCATTTTCGAACCGTAAAGCGATTGGGGTTTTCCCGTCGCTGGCCCTGGCCGACCGGCCCAGGGTTACCTTTAAGGAGTTGGCAGCGGAGCTCAAGAGGCAGCTTCCGACCAACTACCTCCAAACCTTCGATTGTGTCGATTTATTTGCGCTCAACAAGGTTTGTCTAACGTTCTCCTCGAGTTCAATCCTCGAGGACGTCATCCACTCTGGCCTCTGTCTTAGGGTCATCCTATTACGCTTCACCCAATTTCCTCCAAGAAATCGGTGACAGTCGCGCGCCTACCGTATGGAGTGTCCCACGACCTCCTCCGCACCATATACATAGCTGGAGAGGTAACATGGCCTTTAGCGACGTCCATCGTGGCATCATTACTTGCTTATTATTTACGTTAATAGTACAGTCTAAGCCCAGAAATACGAGTGGTAAACCATATTTACTAGATGCTGGAGCAGAAATAGCTTGGCTCAATCGACCAACTACACCTGAAATCCCAAGAATACATGCAAGTCATCACGATTATGGCCGTTCTACAACCAGGGCTAAGGAATTGATGCTTTCCAGCATGGCTAAAAGTGTTCTACTTCTAAAATTAACGAAGCTATTCTTATGGTCAAATCGTATAGTCCTAGCTGGCGACGTTGAGATGAATCCCGGAGCTACGGCTACGTGTACGGTAGCCCTCTTCAATGAAATATCGCCAGATTATGATGATTCTCCTATGTTTGTTAAACCGCATACTCGTGGAATATCTGTATCACACTTGAACATAAATAAGGGGCATCCGTTCTAGCATCGAAGAATTACGCATCCTGTTGAAAGATCAAGCATTAGATGTCTTTACAAACTACTTCAAATCTGAGATAGCAGACAACAAATCAAACCCAAACGGTATTTGGAAAATTATTAAGAAATTAATTCCAAAAAAGAATAAAGCGCCGTCTAATTCAATGCAAATTAACGGAGAAACGATCTCACAGCCGATCGCCATCGCGGAATATTTTAATCAATATTTTTCGACTATTGGTACTACATTATGCAGCATACTCCGGAATAGATTGATAACTAAAATTCAAACAGGCCCATCCTTCGTGTTTGAAGAAATCCAACTAATGTCAATTGTCAACCAGCTGAAACAACTCAAGCCCAATAAGGCAGCAGGACTGGACAACATTCCATGTCGTCTATTCAAAGCTGCTGCAGACAGCATAGCACCATCCTTAACATACATTTATAATCTATCGCTCTCTACTGGCACATTTCCAAATGAGTGCAAAACTGCAAAAATTGTTCCTTTATTCAATGCTGGTGAAAGAAGTTATTGAAAACTACAGACCCATTTCAATTCTTTCTGTTGTCGCCAAAATCTAGAAAAGGAAGTTCATCGTCAAGTTTATTCCTTTCTTGCAGATCACAAACTACTCCACCCTTGCCAGCATGGATTTCGACATAAACGTTCAACACAATCTGCCCTAATCAATGTTGTAGATCAGTGGCTTGAAGGTATGGACAACAGCGAGGTAACAGCTGTGGTGTTTCTAGATTTAGCCAAGGCCTTCGATACGGTAAAGCACTCTCTTCTTTTGGAAAAACTTCAGACCATCGGAGTCAGAAATACGGAACTAGATTGGTTCAAATCGTATCTACACAATCGTCAACAACGAGTAGTCTTTAATGGCCCTATATCCACAGATCGTCCTATAACCTGCGATGTCCCACAAGGATCCGCCTTGGGTCCTTTAATATTCCTTATATACATTAACCTATTACCTGACGCTGTTAAATATAGTAAGATTAATATGTTTGCTGACAACACGGCCATCTTTCTTAATGGGAAGAAATCCAACGATATCGAAGAAAAACTGAACTTGGACCTTCAATCAATTACAATGTGGCTGGAAGCTAATGGTTTGGTGATAAATGCCTCCAAAACACAATTTATATTGATAGGAACCTCTCAAAAATTCCGAAACGTTCAACCTATACAACTCCAACTTCATCAGTGTATTATTGGCAGAGTGGAAACACCAAAATACCTGGGAGTAATTGTGGACACTCACCTTTCCTGGAGTCCACATGTGGATAAATTGTACAAAAAGGTGTCCTCCAGGATCGATATGATGAGGCGAATAAGAAACTTCCTCGATCTTCCAACTTCTACTACTAGATTATTGTGATTCAGTATGGGACAGGTGTAACACGTCATCAAAGGCAAAATTACAGAGACTGCAAAATCGAGCCGCTAGGGTGATTTTAAAGGCAGATCCAACATTACCACCGGATGATCTCCTGCACAACCTCCTAAGCTTGAGGACAGAAGGCGCTTACACAAAATAACTCTGTTTTATAAATGTTTGCATGAAGGACAAGAAGGTGTTAATGTGGACTCCACTCGTCGTATGGATATTCACGGTCATAACACCAGAGAAAACGCGACTACATTCTTCCTTAAACCAAAAACTGAGCAGCTAAAACGAACATTCCAATATTCAGCGGCGCAGATGTGGAACTTGTTGTCGCAGGATATCAAGGACTGTAGTTCACTCTCGACTTTTAAACGTTCTTATTTAAAGTCCCAACATTTTAATATTACTTAATTACCTACATATTATTTATAAACTATTAGGATCATAGATTTTAACTTTTTAACTTAGTATATACATGTCATATAGTATGTGTAAACTAATATTTGATAGTTGTATTGTAAAATATTTTAACTTATTGAGTCAGGGCCCCAGGGAGAACAGCATCAAGCTGATGGGGTTACCCTGCAAAAATAAAGCTTCTATCTATCTATCTATCTATCCATGCTCTCCAGTTACGGGGAGGTTTTCCGGATCCAATATGAGACCCATCTGGGTCTCAGGTCAGCGGTTCGGCAGGTCTTAATCGATGTTAAGCGACCCATATCGTCTCCCATTCGTGTTTAGGGTTATCCCTTAAACATATTTGATAGTGGCCAGACTCGTACATGTTTCGGGTGTGGTCGACCAGGCCACGAATCCAAATCCTGCCCGGATCGTTCGGGTCCCTTAATGGTTCCCGTGGTTCCACCTCCCTCTGGGCAATACTAAGGGGGCAAATTTGGCGCCCAAACATCCGAATACACCGTTGCCGCTTTTTTCTGAGGCGGTTACTCGCTCGTTAGCCTTTGATAAGCGGATTGAGGTGGAGATCGCCCTCGATATATCTTTGGCCAGGTACCTCGTGATGTCTTCGGACGACGAGCCAGCATTAGCCCTTCCTGTACCTCTGTCTCCTTTCCCTGGGGCCAGCAGTTGGTCTGTGGTCTCTGGCCATAGGTCACCGTCGATAATTTCTCCCTATGTTGACACCCTCGTCACTGCCAATCCCTTTGCGGGATTAGCCACGCTTAATGGTACCATGGGGGGGGGTCGACAGCTCCGAGGTTTCCCATACCTCGCCTGCTCTTGTGTAGCCGCTGCTCCCTGTCCCCCGTAACTCGACTGCCCGTATTCATCGTCCTCGCTCAGTTCCTCGGGATTGTTCCTTGCGCCGCAGATCAACTCCCGTTGCGGTGGTAGTGGACCCTGTCCCCTCCGTGGTGGTTGGTACTGGAACATCGAATAGCTCTCCGGGGTCCCCAAGTTGTGTCTTGCCTTGGGTGGCTCTGTAGAGAGTTCCCTCATGACCCCTGCCGATCAGGATCGTTCACCCCTTTGGGCAACCCCCTGTCCCTCTCACCGTCATCTCCCTCTGTGGTGATTACCGTGTCCTTCGACCCAGTTCACCCTGTTGGTGGGACCGACCCGGTTGCGGAGGTTGAACTCTCCGTGGTCCCCGGGTTGTCTATTGCCCCGGTGGACTCCGTCGAGAGTTCCCTCCCTGATCCATCTACTGCTTCCCTGTCGACCCCAGTCCCCCCTGTTGGTGGGACTGACCCGGTTGCGGAGGTTGAACTCTCCGTGGTCCCCGGGTTGTCTATTGCCCCGGTGGACTCCGTCGAGAGTTCCCTCCCGGCCCCGGATACATCTACTGCCCCCCTGTCTCCTTTACCGTCTCCCCTGTGGTGGATGCAGGGTCCTCGGACCTAGCCCCCCTGCGGAAGTGGTTGACCAGACTGCTGAGGTTGAACTCTCCGCGGTCCCCAAGTTGTCTTCTGCCTTGGTGGACCCTGTTGAGAGTTCCCTCCCGTCCATCAACATCCTGACTTCCGGTGCTTTGTCATCTCGCCCGGCTCCGACCGTTACGCAGTCTGGTCTCGGTTCCTCAGCCTCCTCTTGATGCCTCGCCCGGAACCTCTAAATCGGGTGGTAACGGTGATATCGTCTTATGGTGACCCTGAGATCACCGATGTATCGGTCATTTACGAGGACATGGACGAAGAGGTTGCGGCCGAAATGGCTGCATTCGACCGGTCGCAAATGCTGGATGGTTTCCATACCCTCCAGCCCCCCAACCCTGACCCGACCAACCTCACCTTCTTTTACAATTATGACTACCCCCAACACTGAAGAAGACGAGCTGGGCTACCTTTACTGCACATTGGACACCCCTTTTTCCCCTTCTCCTTCCTCACCAGCGGGTGACCCTCGCCCAATCCCTCTCGCTCATCCACAGGAGGATCTCGCTCTTTTGGACTCTGCCACCGGTTCTTCCCGTGGCAGTTTTGACGGTCGCTCTCCCCCGGCTCCGGTATGCCAGGATAGGGTGGTTAGTTTACCTGAGGTTGAGGAAGATTTCCCACCTCTGGGTGCTCCATCATCGAAGGGTCCATCTCCACCGAGGGGTCCAGCGCCGAAACGGAGTCTTCCTCCTCCTAAGAAGGGGCCCAGTGGGAAGAAACAAAAAAATGGCAAGAAAAATCGTTAACCCGTCCGTAGCAGCATAGGCTTAGAGGCCTCGGTCGCCTGGAAAGCGCGACTTGTTAGCAACCAGCTTCTGCCCTCCGGTGGCGGCTTGGTGCGGCCTGAGGTAACACCATACTTCGGTTTGGGTTCTTTGAGCTCTATCTGCCCCGGTATTATGTTTGTCTCGTTTTGTTTGTTCGTTCGCCTTCCGGTGGGGTGTTCTTGGAGACTCTTCACTTGAAGACGATTCAGGTCCCCTGCCTCGTTAAAAAGTCTACTGTAGTCGTTCTCGGCTCAGTAGTCGTCGGTCAGAACCTGACGCTAAATCATGTTGTCTCGCGCCATTTATTTTGGCGCGGTCGTTCGCGATTCACTTTCCATTATTGCTTGGATATTCGAACCACTCGTCCATTAGTTGGGAGTCAGTGAGGCCAACAGAGCTCACTTTCGATCGACCGTATCACGAGACAAGTTTTCATTGCGTATGGAGAGGTGGTCACACCCTTATCCTGGTCTTAGTATCTATGTTGGTACCTCCATGACGTCATTCCTGTTAGCACACAAGTCGCGGGGGCCCATTGCACTGTGGGGTGATCATGAGACTGTCAGGTATGCGATTTTCAAAACAAGATCAAGTGTAGTATCTGTTCTCAGTTCTCACACGAAATCTTGAAGGGATTCCTCTCCAGCCTGAGCATCGCTCACTGGAGTAGAAGAACCTACCTGTGCTACGGCATAACAGGTAGAGGTACCCGCGGGCTTGCTTACTGTAAGTCGTCGCCCAAAAAAATCGCCACACTAGCTGCTGAGTCTAGCTGCAGAGCAAGGTTCGCCCTCCTCTCAGCCGGCTACCAACGCTAGGTGGTTTTAAATTACAATGGCATCACGAGGGAGATCGCTACTGCTGGTAACGGAAAATGCGACCACCGAAGTTGGCCCGATTCTCCGCACAGAAGTGCTCCAGAGCCTAATCGAAGTTGGGATATCCAAAGACGATGTCGAAGGCATAGAATACGCATCACGGACAAAATGGTTTATCGTATTCCACCGTACGGGAACAAGAAACGCGAACATAGGGCAAAGAAATAACACTCCGCGGCAAGGCAACCAAGTTAGCCCACCCGAATCCCAACTACACAACCCACCGTTACACAAGGGTACGAGTCTACAGCTAACCCTTGCACGCAGACCCCAAACTCCTGGAGAAAGTCCTAAAATATTACGGACCAGTAAAGACAAAACAGACCGCTCATGTGACATTAAAACCGGGACGAAAGAGGTTACCATGGAAACCCAAAAACAAATCCCGTCATTTATAAATGTCGGGAGACATCAGATACGAATAGAATACTTTGGCCAAACAAGAACCTGCCGTAAATGTAAACAAACCGGCCACCTGGCGCGCGACTGTACAGTTGGTGCAACATGTAAAGAATGTGGATCCACCGAACACCTAAAGCACAAATGCCCAAACCGCATCTGCTACCACTGCAGCCAGCAAGGCCACATTGAAACCGAGTGCCCAAAATATTTGAATGACTTCCCATCGTTGAAAGGAGAGCAAAGCACACCAGAACAACCAGACAATGCCATTGTTGCAAAACGGACAGAAAGAACCGAAATAAACGACACAAATAATAATGAGCCTCCACCAATAGGTGAAACCGCCAAAGAAGAAGAAAGCAGTACAGAAACCGCAGAATCCCACAAGGAAAACAACATGACGAAGAAACACGACACCGGCATGGAAATCCCTGACGCACAACAGGACACCGCCAAGTCGGGGTTTCCCCCAAACAGCAACACAGACACTGTAAAGACCACCCACGAACCTCAAAACGAGGATGGCGAAACCAGCCGGGAAACAACCAACAGCGAAACAACGACGGTAATGGATACACGCGACACCGTAATACCAGACGACCAAGATCTCACAGATGACGAAATGCGCACCCAAGCGCTTAAACGTGGCAGGGAAGATGAGATCGATCAGCCGAAACAAAATGAAAACAACGACACATCCAAATGCAGAACCAAAGACACAGCAAACGTCTCCACAGGCAAGAACCGCTGTCCGTTTATAAACAATGGCTAATAAAATTAAGATTATAACACTTAATGTGAACGGCATGGCCGAAGAACGGAAAAGAACCAGAATCTACAATAGAACCAGAATCTACAATTACCTACGAACCTTGAACGCCGATATTATCTGTTTACAAGAAACGCACAACGAAACGCAAGCAGACGCGACAAAATGGGAACGCGAATGTGGAGGAAAGGCAGTCTGGAGCCACGGCTCTCACCGGAGCCGAGGCACAGCCATCCTTTTCAGCGCTAACAATCAGATTATCATGGATGAAAGTAACACAGACAGGGACGGAAGAATCGTGGCCGTAAAAACACAAGTGAACGGAAAAGAACTGAACATTATAAACGTGTACGCACCAACAATCCCAGCACAAAGGAAAGACTTTTTCCAAACATTATGGCAATATGCGACTGGTATGGACAACCTCCTCTTGGGAGGGGACTTCAACTGTATACCAGAACCACAACCAGACAAAGACAAACTCGGCGGGGACCCACAAAGTGGGACGGTGGGAATCGCTTAACTAAACGCTACAACAGAACTGCTAAAACTTGACGACATTTGGCGAAAAAAATATCCAACAGAAAAAATCTTCACATGGCACAACCGAACCTTCAGCCTGCACTCCTGACTGGACCGTTGGTACATCGCTCGAAACCTAATAGAAGCAACACATACCCACATTAGAGCTTGCCCTTTCTCGGACCACAGCGCAGTTGAGATCCAGATAAAACCACTCGGCTCCCGCAGCAAAGGCCTAGGAATGTGGAAACTGAACACTAAACTTCTTGAAGACAAACTGTACGAACATGAGACCAAGATCTTCCTTCGGTACTGGAAAACAGAAAAAAACACATTTGACGACCTGGCCGCCTGGTGGGAAGAAGGAAAACAGAGGATCAAACAGATCGCGGTAAAACACAGTGTCCGGCGAGCGAAGGCTTTTAGCAACGAGACTAAAACGAGTACTACCTAACATCATAGACGAAGACCAAACGTGCGGAATACCAGACAGGACTATCTTTGAGAACATCTTTCGACCATGTGACATGACCGAAACAGCAACAAAAAACAAGACCGAACTGATTCTTATCAACATTGACCAAGAGAAAGCCTTCGATCGGGTCAACAGAGATTTCCTCCAGAAAACGCTCACGAAGCTGAACTTTGGTCCTTCGTTTCGACACTGGATTGAGGTCCTATACACAGATGCGTATTGTCGCATTACGAACAACGGATGGAGTACAGAACCCGTGGAACTGAGATGAGGAGTTAGACAAGGCTGCCCGTTGTCACCCCTGCTGTACGTCATAGCAGCCGAAACCCTTGGCAATGCTATCCGGAAAGACGACCGTATCCGAGGCGTACGACTACCAGGCACCCACACCCAAAGCAAGATCACACAATACGCAGATGATAGCACACTGACCCTGCAAGATGACACATCCGTCTTACGCTGTTTCGACGTGCTCTCACGTTATGAGGCTGCCTCGGGCAGCAAACTTAACATTGACAAAACGGAAGGGATATATGTTGGACGCCAGGCTGGCAGACAACATGGTCCCATCCCTATCAAATGGAAAGCAGACAACATCGAGGTGCTCGGTACTAAGATCGGAAACGACAACAAACAAGATTGGAACGATAAAGTGGAGAAAGTAGAGAACAAACTACAGATGTGCTCCCAACGAGACGTAACTATTACCGGCAGAGCCGTCCTGATAAAGACATACGCCCTGGCCACCATCATATACCTTGCATCATGTTTCATTATACCGAATGAGATCATGACACGGATCAACTCGATTATTTTCTCCTTCCTGTGGAAGGGGAAAATGAACTGATCAACCGACAAACAGTCCAATTACCACTAGACCGAGGAGGTCTGAAAATCCCGAACATTCAGCTAACGAATCGATCGCTAAAATTTAAATGGATACAATATATCGCCGATCCAACATATAACAGACCCTGGGTCCTAAGCACTATTCGGCCAAACTGGACCTTCCTACGATCAACCCTCAAACCACACACAGACCCAAGCCACATCCCACCATGGTACCAGATCGTCAAAGAAACAACCCAGCAACACCGTGCCATTTTGAAAACCGGAAAACATAAACAGATAACGGCAAAGACCCTAATTGATCTGACCAAGAGCGGAAAAGACCTGGACACGCCTCCTTCAAATAGATGGAGCTTTCCAAACAACCTGGAGAATGATATGGGACACACTAGCCCTCAACCGAGGGCCGCCTTCGTTAGGCGGCCACCTTTTGGTCCAGTCGCTTTCACTGGTCCGTAAGTGTGTTTTCGTGTGTGTGACTCGGAGTACCCTTTGGCGCAATTTTAGGCTCACCCTGCAGTCCACCGAACAACTGGAGGACGTTGTCAGTCACGGTCTGACCTTCAGGGGCCACCCTTTGGTGCTTGCCCCTGTGACATTCCATCTTTGGGTCACCGTGAGCGAGCTCCCCTACGGGTTTCCTACGGGGACATCAGCGAGGTCAAAATGGAAACCTGTATGGGCAGGGCAACTGGCACGCGGTCAGTCCGAATTACGGTTGAATGGGATATCCCGTCCCGTGTTCGTATTGCTGGGCATTCCTGCAATGTCTTCTATCGGGGGCAGACCCGCACCTGCTTCAGATGCGGGTCTCCAGGCCATATCAGCAAGGCCTGTCCCAATGCTCCTCATCGAGACCCCCTCTGCAGGGTGCGCGCGCTGATGACGCCTGCCAAAAAGACCCTGCTCAGTCGGGTCTTCTACCGTTCCATCTGGCAGCCTGCTGACGGGTTCTTTTGCTGAAGTGGCAGGCACGTCGCCTGCCCCTCGATTGGAACGTGCAGCTCCATCTGAGCCTGCAGGACTCTCCATTGCCCGACCTCGAGATTCCGGTCCGGGCAAGGACCCCTTTCCACCGGGTCCTACTGTCCGCCCGCCCGAGTGGTGGTGTGAGATCAAGTGTAGTATCTGTTCTTATCAGCTTAATATCTGGTATGCTAGGCATTGCCTAGCTCATATATTAAACTGATTTTTGGACCTCGGCCATGGGATTGTGAAGCTTGCTTCGCCTGGCCACGTGTTGTCTCGGTATTACACTACCTCCGAGTACGGCCCACACATCACAATGAAAATAAAACAACAACAACAAAATCACGAAATTATTCCACTCAGGGGCGAAACTTGAGGGGGGGTGTGACACTCCCCCAAAATACTAAAAAACCCAATTGGCAGGGCAAATGGACAATCAGAGATCTTGCAGGGCAGTGCAGTCGGAGGCTAGGAGAAGCTACTTAAGGTAATCTACCTATGGGCTTCATCACGAGATTTTACAAACGGGCGTTGCCTGAAGTGTTTGCCAACCCCTAAACCCTTGCCACGCGACAATTTCATTCCCAGAGTCTGCGCAGGCTCTGGGAACGAGATTGGCCCAGTGAACTGATTGGCCACGCGAGTGTTAGATTGGTTCCCAGACCCTTCTGTCAGTACTGGGCGCAAAAAATGGAGGCACTTGGTAAGAGGCAGCTGCAGGTATTAAAAGCTTGGATTCATTTGAAATATGCTCGCTGTAGAATTAGCTGAAAACGTTTGCTCAAATTGCTGCAAATTGTCTTTCCGAGCTTCTAGATTTCAAAATTTTCCGGGGAAGGACCCCCGCACCCCCTAAAAACGCGGTCACTGCAGGGCACAAGAGATTTTAGCAGGGCAATTTTACCGTACACCCCCCCAACGAAAAAGGGCTAGTTT